>CM067067.1:30275450-30857950 GCA_033980235.1 Diadema setosum | reverse complement strand
CTCTTCACAAGAGAATGTAAATGTGTGATGATCCCTTCTTTTTAGTAGTGGCTGCGATCTGTGTATCAAGAATGAGAAAAGTATGGTTTAGAAATACTGTATTTTAATTCAATTATACGGCTGTAATGACACTGATGAATCGCATCATCCAACTTCATCATAAAGATAAGAATGAGTAAATTTACAATTCATTCATATCACACGAGAAACAAATAGACATTTGCATTCTGATATTTTTTTTTTCCAATATGGTGCAACAACAAGGTTGTAAAATACAGTTTGCTGCATGCATCGTGCAACCAGCATAATAGGCATATGCAAAGACATTTAAAATCAGTGTTGTTTTTTTTTACAGATCTCCTGTGTAGAGTAACAATGGTGTTATTCATAAATGAATAGTCTCATCATTAAGCCTACACAATGACTATTTTATTGATCAATTTAATAATGAAACTACAGAATTATCACTACACTCATATTATTATTTAATGACCATCAATTGTTCCTGAAGTCTGTCATTTCAGGAATAAAGGAGAGAAAAAGGCACAATTGTTTCAACAGCAATAGCATCAACAAACCATGTACCAAACAAAAGTAGGCCTATATATTGCAAGTATGCATATAATGGCTTGGGTATATTTATGACCCTGCACGAAGTGGAGAACAATATCATTATTGATGATTTAAAGCATATGTGTGAGTCGAAATTGAAACTGTGTTTAAAGGGCATTGCTCTCCAGGCACCAAGTGAAAAGTTTGATCACAAAACGACTCAACTTCATTCTTGTGACTATGAGATTTTTGCTATTAAGCCTGCTAGAATCTAGAAAATAATAATAAGAAAATATGGGGTATTTCTAATCATAACTATACAAGGATATTCCTTCTTATCCATCAAATAAAATATCATTGGGAAGGTTTTATTTTGTTTTATCCAAAGATGGAATTACTTTTAACATTTAAGAACGACACTCAATCCATTCTGTGATTAAAAATTTTCAAGTGTATATATATATATATATATATATATATATATATATATATAGCTCTTAAAGTATTGGGCTACATGGAGGTATACATCCACTCACCTGCTCCCTAAGAGATTCTGAAATCTCCCCTTTAATTTTCACTTTGTGGGAATATTAAGGGTTGATTTTATATTTTAACATTGTTTTCACCAGAGATGCAAGTTGAATACTGTTCCAGTGAGACTTTTATATAATCATCTCCATCAAACTATAATTGAGACCTCCACCAAAGACCCTTTAATGGGTGTCTTTGCCTCCACTTAAATAAATGACGTCTGTTGCGAATGGACGTGTATTTCAGATTTTAGATGGGTTTCATTGTTAGGTCTTTAATGAGGATATCATTAACAACAACAACAACAACAACTTGACAACACACAACAAAAAAGACTGGTAAGTTCTTTCATTTTCGCACATTAGGCAATAGGAGGCCTACATGTATGAGATAATATCATTTCATTTATGCGTAGATAAGCATGCAGGAGCTACATTATTGACGTACAATACGAGTGCGGCAAATTAATAAATCACAATGCCGCTCTGAATACCCTTGGTCCCTTGACTGAAGAAACATTTAGAGAGGTCATGGACAAAAGTAGGCCTATAAATGAAGATAAATCAACATACCTCAGCTCAGGTGAGAAATCTTGGTAAGGTACCTTAGCTAGCCAGATATCTGAATGATTATTTTTCAAGATTTCTAATCCAACCCGATAGTTATACATAATAGAGATCAGTGGATCCAACATGCCACGGCATATGCCTACACGTGACTGCCTCTGCTGTTGTTTTGGTTGAAAGGGGGCGTGGCGTGTACCCTGCTGATAATCAGCTGCCAAGATCAACTTGATAAATAGAGAGCGGGGCAACTTGGTCAGCCTCGCATGCGGGTTGACCGCGTTTCAGGAAAGACTGCTTGGAATGATTATAGGGACGGACGCTGAAAGGATCAAGTATAGACAATGTAGTCATCCCGATATCGTGTACCAATTACGTAGACATTGTACATACATACAGA
The DNA here is from genome assembly GCA_033980235.1 of Diadema setosum. Lineage (NCBI taxonomy): Eukaryota > Metazoa > Echinodermata > Echinoidea > Diadematoida > Diadematidae > Diadema > Diadema setosum. The sequence continues at coordinate 30,855,904 of CM067067.1, read as the reverse complement.
CATACGCACATATACATGCATACATACAGAGAGTAATGTAGAGGGAAACAGATAAATATAAAGATAGAGAGATATATAGATAGATAGACAGACAGATAGATAGATAGAAAGATAGAAAGATAGATAGATACATACAAACATACACACACACTAGAGCGATAGAGAGATAGATAGATAGATTGATTGATAGATAGAGATAGAGGATAGATAGATAGGTAGATCAATAGATAAACAGATAGACAGATATTAGTAGTCAGACAGATTGAAAGATGACTGACATACAGATATAATAAACGAGAAAGATAGACTGGTAACAATCTATATTGAATAGAATTATATTGCTGTTGTCAAATCTGAATTTCTCCTCATTCTGTCTCTTTTTTTTTCCTTCATGTGTGGCATGCCTCAGGGAAATGCTGGTACTATGAAGATATTCTAAAAATGTAGTATTCAAGCATTGTGATTAGTAATGAATTGATAAACATTCTACACAAACCATATCACAAAAGTATCCAATGACAGTTGGATCTCTAATGTACGGTTGAGAGTCATATATCTCCCTCTCTCTCCTCCCATCTCTCTTCTTTCTCTCTCTCTCTCTCTCACTTTCTGTGCATGTTTCTACTTTTGTAATGGTTAACCGGATATGCCCACGGTCACTGTGTTTTTTTTAAGTGTCGAATAACTTTCAAAACCTTCTCGTACACATCCCCTCTGCTTGCTTCTCTCTCTCACACACACGTACATAGTATACTCATCATGTTGCCCTGCATTAGATGATTTTTAATCATATTCTAAGTTCTATAGTGTGAAGTTTCTTAGGTGAAATATGTGATCTTACCAAAATAATGTTGGTATAATTAATCATTTATTTCATAACACATTGTGCACATCCAGAGAGGCACTCTTTACATTCTCTATGAATGCATTACTATGTTGAAATAATATTTGAATATATATATATTTCAATTACTGTGAATTAAACACTAATACAGAAGCCATGCAACAAGTAAGGGTAACTTGAAAAGATTGCTTACCACGTAGCATAAATACACTGCAGTAAGATATATATCATATCAGTGGTTTTTGTAAATGTTGTATTACTGTATGTGTGTGTGTGCGTGTGTGTGTGTGTGTGTAGATCAAATAGGATAATCTGCTACATGAGCAGATTAAATTGTAATGTGCTCTAACATGAACATACTAATCAGCCTTATTGCAGTAGCTGCTTATGAATTGATAGTAGTTGAACAATTTTACAAAAAACAAACAAACAAACAAACACCATTATGACATATGACCCCTTCAAAAACATTTAGAAAGCTTTTTGATTTGGTTTTAACTTTGCTCTGTATTCATGCACCTTGAGCACTCTACAGAGTGGATTTGGCACATAAATAATAATAACATTAATAAAAATAATAATAATAATAACAATAATAATAAAATGATAATGATTATCATTTATTATTATTATTATTATCATTATTATTATTATTATTATTATTATTATCATTATCATTATCATTATTATTATTATTACTATTACTATTATTATTACCATCATCATTATTATGTTGTTGTGGCTGTTATTACCCCCTGTTTCTTTTGAAACACACAGGTAAATAAAATTGTCAAAAGTCAATGTTTTGTTCATTATGACAGGCAGGAAATCATTGTTGACTCATACATACCATATCTATTTGACTAAACACATTTACACGTGTACACACACACAATCAAGCAAATACAACCAGATCTACGCTCAAACACCAGACACAAAATTATTTCACAAAGAGATCAAGTGTTAAAAAGAACTATATCCTGGTCAAAACCATTATTTTTTTCATTTTTGCATCAATGAAAGTATTGAAGCCATAAAATATACCCATCTTTATACAATTCATTACAAGCATACATATTGTTAATATTGCATACACTGTGAATAACATGCACACATAAGAGAGCTTTAATATACAAACTAGAGTTTTCTGAACTTGGACAAATACTACATGGATTCATACAAATGTCGATCTTCATATGAGCAGTCTTGACTGTTACTGAAATATCATTAAAATGAATATGGATATTGATCTGATATCTAAGCTTCTCCTACCCAATTTCATCGAAACTGCATCTGAACTATTGATGTGATCTTTCAATTTCAAGCAAATTTGAATGATTGTCGAGATCAACATTAAAAAAAAATAACTGCAATGTAGTTAATTCAGTTTAATATTACTAGCATGAGATTACATGTTTTTCTGACATAATCGTGCACAAAAGCACATTCAAATCATAAATGCAAGTAAAATGCATTCACATTTGCACCAGCACCATCAAATTCACGAATCTAGGCAATAATTCATAGAATTTGGGCACTGGTTCCATACACAATGGTGCAACCACCCTCAGACATACAGTCACATGTCAAGGTGCCTTGTGCATCAATATAGCAATGGCTGAAGTGACTGAGAGACTGTACATCACTGCTATGAAAAGTAGCAGAAAGAACAAATATCCAAATGCAATATAAATTAACAAAACTATATAACATGACATTAAGCACAATTTGTTAAAAAAAGATTAATAATACACTTATATGCAAAAAAAAAAAAAGCAAAAAAGCAAAAAAAGAGAGAGATGTAATCATTCTGTAAGTGTTGAATCCATACTGCTAGGAAATAAGTGAAACTGGAGAAAAGATTAGAAAAACTACAAATACATTAAAATGTAATGAAGATAACTGTTCAATGGAAAATGAAATCATATTACATAATTAAAAACAGAATGTAAAAAAGGTGAATACGAAATGAAAAAATGTAAGGTAAGAATATATGTAACTACATGTACCATGCTAGTTGAATTCAAACATTTTAAGTGCAAAAGTGTGTCTAGAAACAAAACTGGATGTAATATTTGGGACATTACTGAACATGTACCCAGCTGGCATGAAATTGAATGACAACTTTGTGTCATTAAATTGAATAAATTTCTCTCTAAATTGAATGAAATAATTTCAAAAGAAATTGAATGCTCAAAGTCTGAAAATGAACCCTGACAGCAGAAAATTGTTCGTACTTGAATGCCTAGTCATGGATTAGAATTCAACTCTGATGAAGTTGGGCAAGAAAACCTACATATGATATAATTGAAACAGTGTTAAATGATAGCTTATTTCAAGATAAAACGAATTTAACAGAAATGTCCAGCATCTCAAAGCAGTTGGCATCAATATAAATGACACACTTACAAAGTACTGGAACATGAGCTATACTATACAGATATGACATAAACAAATGCAATATGAATTGAATAATAAAACTTCAAGAAGCACAAGATTCAACTAAACCCAACTCAACATGTGACAATAATACACTGCATAACATGAACATCTTAGTCCAAGAACAAGAAAAGGAATATACTGCATCAGGTCAGTTAAGTGTCGTCATACTGGTATCTTGGACCAAATATTCTTCTTATGCATCAAAAAATTGTCTCACAGCATGAACTGCAGACTATCTCACATTTGTATACGTGCCTTACGACTCACATTGGTAAACTACATGTATAGATGTTTTCTAGGCTGGCGACCAAATGACTCTATGCACTACATTGGCCATTAATGATGGCAGTAGAACTTTACAAAAATAGACCAGGCTTGATATAGTTAATGACTTGCTTGACATGACACATTTTCTTGTAACTTTGAATGTGCAATATATAGCACAATATTTTCAGCACCCAGTTAAGGTTGATACAATACTTTACAAATACACAGAAATTATGAAGCACTCAAAAGAAAGAAAGGAACAAAAATATATATACAATATATATATATATATATATATATATATATATATATATATATATATATATATATATACATATGTATTTACTTTTTTATTTTTTATTTTTTTCCTTGAAGTAATACTGAACTGACATGTGACACCACAGCAGTGATTGGCTTGCCACCAACAGTCACAGTACTGATCCACAGTTCCCTTTCAGAACAATACCACACACAGATAGTTGAAACCTGGCATAAAGAGACTTGATATAACAATGTACCTGATATGACAAACACTTTCCCTTTAAGGACAGATGGAGAGATCTCCCTTAAATCAACCAAAAGTTACTTAAAAGATTAAACCCTTAAACATGCATAGCATTTATGCAGTCATTGTAGCTTGCTCATTCCTTACACTGCAATAATTTTGCCCTCCACAACCTCCACTGTAGTATCACAAAACTGAACAACAAAATCCGAACAAGGCTGTCCACACAAGTTGCACTTTTCAACAAAATAGAAGTTGATGTATGGTTCATTGCCTGCCCAGCAGAAGGGTCTATAGGTTTCCACATTCAAAAAAAAAAAAAAAAAAAAAAAAAAGAATGATGATTACACTGTGTGAAAGGGCTTTCAAAATCTATTGAATTTTGTCATAAACCAAAATTTTATTTTGAATCAAAATTTCATGCCTGGGCAATTCTGCCTGATGAGTTATATCTCCACCATTGCTTATTGATTTTTATATGTATGTATACATGAAACATGCCACACACAATAATAGAATTCATGGAGTTGGGCAATTTCATTGCTGTACCCTAAAAGCAAATGGTAAGCAAATAGAATGCAGCAAGTGCCAACACAAACAAGCACCCAAGTGGAAATTGACACACTATTAAAAAGGACAAAAACACACAAATATGAACGCCTGAATGAGTTGGAACTGTATTGCACTGCAATTTGGAGGCAAGAACAACAAACAAACCAGTGCCAAATAAGGAGGATTCAGGCCCATAACTAGGAGATTTATGGGGGGGGGGGGGGGGGGGGGAGGGGTTAAGAATTAGAAAAAGTGGACCTTTTTTAGTTTCAGTTTATGTTAAGTTCCAATATTTTACATATACCAAGCAATACCAAGAGATCTGAGTTTCTTTCTGCGCTTGGATTTTGCAGCAGAATTCATACATAAGAAATGCATGCTATTTGGGTATTTTCCATAAGAAAGTACAATACCTCATAAATCAATTTATGACACCAATTTTTGTATTCTGCAGCTCTCTGAGGAGAAATTAAGGTCTTCCTCTTGACAGAGCTCTTGTCTTTCCTTACCTGGGAAGTAAATATTCAACTTTGAGCATTCAAGTCCCACCTGGGCAGTTCATGGTTGGAATGACCCATCTAGAATTTATACTACGTTGTTAACCCTTTGAGGACAGACTGATTTTGCTTCAACATGCATTTCCCACAGACACTTGCCCGAGTTAACTCAGGACTCGTCAACATGAGATAAAAAATATCAACACAGAATAAACATATGGTCAATCACACATTATTACACTGTGTGACTTGAATGTTTTTGTATATAACTTACACCACCAGACTTAATGAATCAGGAGAGAGAGGGAGAGAGAGAAAGAGAGAGCAGAAAATAACAAGTATAGCTCGCAAACACACACACAAACTACATTCTGGAGTGATAGAGCCAGAGAGAGAGAGCCAGAGAGAGGGGGAGAGAGAGAGAGAGAGAACAAAGAAACAAAGAGTGACTCTCCTACAGTACTTAAACTCTTTTCTGACCAAGAGTAAAAATAACATGCTAAAATTCAGTGTAGCCACATAAAAAAAGTTGCATAGAGCACACAATTCCTTCAATGCACACATTTCAATATGAAACAAAACCAGGGCTTGCAGTAACGCCAATAAAGCAGACAGTACACACGGAAGTGACATAAATTTATCCCACACACAAACAATGACATTAATTTACATCCATTGCATCTTGATTACCCAAAACGTATTTGTCACTCTGACAATGAAAGACGAATGTTATATATAAATACCTCATACATTCTAAAATGAATTAGTATCTATCAATGCTTTTTTTAATGAAAAAAAAAATAGAGCAGTTGAGAATAAATTTCAGGTATCTGAACAAGTATAAAAATATCTTGGCCCTTATCATTTTTGACTTGTCACTATCTCCGCCTAGATCCGCTGAGGGCCATTTTCAAATTCAGTGGAAGGCATTAGGTCTTCCTCATCCACGTCGTCATGGTGATCAACATCAAAGTTCAGTCTGTTGTATTGCTCTTTGTAGAACAAGATGAAGGGTACGCAGACAACTACTGATGCCAGCATTATCCAGTTCAGCCAGGCAAAGTCGTTGGCTGCCGGACAGGAAGAACAACACAAGATAGATGAACCCAGAGATGAGAGAAAGTAAATATTAAAACAGGATACATGAATGAATGGTAGTTTGGTGCACTCATAACTTGGTATGGATGACCACAGATATCTAAAACAATTTAAATCTGACCACAGAAAAGCTGACTGATCATTAACTGATGATCTGATCTGACAACTGATTATCTACTGTTGCCTATAATCTAGGCGGAGGATGCAGCTATTGTCTTTGCTAATGTAAAGTGATATGTCTGATGTGTCAAGACTACGAACAGTGGATGTGCGCGAACCATCCACCTCCTATATCCACTCGTCTTGCTTTAGTTGTTTTTTTTTTATCGATTATGAATCATGTGGCAGTTTTTCATACTAAAAACTGCCAGATTCATAGTCGACAATAAGAAAAGAATGACTAAAGCAGATATGGGCAGTGGATGCTTCCATTATTCGTAGTCTCGCCACATTCTCAGATGTTCAGTCTAACAGCAAAGACAATAGCTGCATCCTCTGCCTAGATTATTAGCTAGATCTACTGCTGCTTCCAGCTGTCTTATTTTTCTTGAAATTGGGGATTAAAGTTATTTTGCAGAGATTTTCATGGTTGTTTCAGTCAAAAGTCAAAGCTCCCCAACTCCCTTTAATGGGAAGAATCTCAGAGTGGAATCCTCAGAAGTCTTGGGTTTTATCAATATCATTTAAATTTTTCTCCCGGTTTTTGTTTGCTTGTTTTGTTTTGGATTTTTTTTGAGAGAGAGAGCCAACAGTGTGTGTGTGTGTGTGTGTGTGTGGGGGGGGGGGTGCTGCATTTTTGTGCATTTGAAGATCATAACAGAGCTCCGTCTGCAGTGTGACAATCTATGAAATTCAGCCATCACAATGTTAAATATTTTCTTCTTTTTTTTTTCTCTGTGACATCATCAGTGTAAGATAATGACATACTGTAAAAGTGGAAATTTTCGCGGCGTCATTTTCATGATTTTCGTGGCGTCATTTTCATGATTTTCGTGCAACCACAAACAAGTGTGAAAATAAAAGCAAGCGAATATTTTTTTTTGCCATATGTTTTAGTAGTTTATATCTTGATTCTGCAGAATGAAAGACAAGTGAAACTCTTCTTACACGGCCGAGCATGAAAAATTAGTTGTGCGAAAATATCCACTTTTACAGTATTTGATGATTACAACCTAGAGTATCTCTACTCACACAAAGATGGAATCATTGGGAATAGCAGGAAGAGCAGTGAAAAGATGTTGGTAAGCCACAGCATGAAGACAGTTGTTGTTTCTTCTCCAACGGGAAAGGCGCCCTCTACGGTGATCTCAAAGTAGATTGGAACCGTCGAGTTGATGAAAAATCCAAACAGAATGACGGAGATATACAGTTGCACTGAAAGAAAACAAAAATAAAGACACAAAAATATTGATGAATTGGATATGAATATCATCAGCTAGTATTATTTACTGTTGCATGTGATTTTACATCAAATACGACATTATTTTCTGATAGTGTACAGAACTTGATCAAATTCATTTTTTTGCGTGCATTAAATGATACCTATCTGTCTACAAGATTACCTCACCCCTTTAACAATGCACAAATATTTTCAAGACCAAATGCTTTAAATCCCTTCATCAAAACACAAAAGGAAACTCATCCTACATTCAAACTTTAACTCTTTATGCACCATGGCATAAAACCCCATGTGCCCCATTATTCTGAGACAACAACGCAGGCATACTTGGGGAAAGCATTTTTTTTTTTTTCATCTCTAAGTTACCTTTTATAGATTTTTGTTATGCAGGACATGCAATAAGCAAAGTTGAAGAGAAAATTCCAAGCATTGCTTTGATGTGAATATATGACAAATATATGATTTTTTTTTTTTTCCAGGGATGTCTTTTGCACTCAAAACAGTGACCGGAACTTAAAATTTACCTGAAAATCAGATAGGGAACACCACTTAATATTCAATTAATACACATACATGCGAGAGGAAGGGGGTCGCCAGTGCAGCTTTCACTGTACCGTGGCATTTGGCGATTTACCAATCACTTTGGGTGGGTTTGCACGTTTGAGCAAGATATGCGAACTTGGCATGCTGTCAAATGAGTGATGTGTATCGAAAGTGGCACACAGAGTTAAATGCTAGACCCAATGAAATGCTTTCTATGGCTGACTGCAGCTATCCATACACAAAACCCTTACTGTGCTTTGTTCACTGATAAGCATGTATGCTGGAGCACTTTCTTTGCTTATTGGCACATACGTGTATGTGGAAAGCAACTGTTAATAGAGATTGCCTAGTAATGACTCTGATCCTTGTTGCGTCACCATGGACTTCAGTTCTAGTTGGTCTGGGGCACATTACTGCATCTCTGTGGGCTCGCCAATCTACAAGACTACAACATGGTCAAATTTGGCTGGATGACTGAATGCAGATGAAATGATGCCAACCCTTCCTGGTTCTCCCAAGATGGCAGCAATAGTCAGCAGGTCTTTAACTCTTTATGTGCCACGGTGTAAAACCTCCGCGTCTGTCACATTATTCTCGGACTGTAATCAGTGGCGGATCCTTTCTTTTTTTCTTTTTCTTGTTAAGACCTTTTTTTTTTTTTTTTTTTGCTTGTCAGCTGATTAAACCTGGAAGTGCCACCAGAAATATAAACTGCTTTGTGCCCCCCCCCCCCCTTACAGAATTCCTGAATCCGCCCTTGGCAATGCATGAACACTCTGGAAAAACATTCTGTTTTCAAAGCCATGCAGCTTTTCATTAGGCACATTTATGCTAGACATGCAGTGAGCGAAGATGTCGAGAAAATTCTACGCTTTGCTGTGATGTACGTCTTACAATATGCTACATGACTATTATTATTATTATCATTTTTTGCAAATGGCCAGTAGCTACATTGTTGTGCAGGTCTGAGGGGCATGAATTTTGCTGGCAGCAGAAAACTAGAATTTTCTTGGAAAACCCCTGCGATGTGCCGCTATTCAAACACAACATAATGCGAGCGAAATGGTGAGAGGAATATAACTGTAAGTGAAGCTTTCAATGTACTGTGGCATTTGGCGACTTATTGATCCGTTTGGGCAGGTTTGTGTGTTTGAGCAAACTTGGCGCGCCGTCGACTGAGTCAGGCGTGTGAACGCAGCACAAAAAGAGTTATACTCCCAATGCACAGACCTACCTGTACTGAAAGGAATGTAGCTGTTGGCTAGCAGAGACGCCCACAAGAAGGATCCACAACACCCACACACAAGTGTCAGCAGAACAATCTTCATTTTACCCCCTATGGAGTCCACAAATCTGCAACAGCCAATCAGGGAAGAGTAGGAAAAAAACTACAAACAAGGAAACAAAATGTTTCCATGCCCATTGCATAAATGCATTTCTTTTAAAAAATTTCCATGACTGCATTTATGTCAGCTGACTTGCCAAGCTGTATGAATGGACTCTGTGGATTTACAGGCACCCAAAAAAAAAAAACTAACAACAGAAAGTTAACTGAGGTTATACTTTGAACATTTGCATGTCATACTATGCAGACAAAATCAAGAGCCATTTAATTTCAGAATACAAAGAATTTTGAAGAGAAGACTGTGCCAGACAACACACTTTCTCTAGCCTTGCTTTTCATCCTATGCGTTTGGTCTAAAAAGTTGACAAGCATTTGCACTGCATCTACATGTGCACATTGTATGTATAACTACACCCTATAGTGTAGTTTTGTTTGTTGTTGTATTTTGCTTAGTCCATTGGGAGAAAAAAAAAACATAAATATACATTTACAAGGTTTACATTGCAGATGGTAAGAAAAAAACTATGACTTACTTTCCAAAGACAATGCCTCCAATGACACCAACAAGATTACAAAAAAATCCCATCCATGCTGCAGTCGGCTGTGAAGAAATGAAGAGAACACAGTCATAATTTATCTGTATACTGAATCTGGAACATTGCAGGGATAAGCAATAAACACTATTGTTAAGAAATACAACACAACACAGGAATATACTAAAACCTAGAGCAAAACTTAAGACTGCCACATACTGGCATACCTCTGCCTAATAGCATATTAACACATAGAGGACAGACGGATTTTACTACAACATGCATTTCCCATAGACACCTGCCCTAGTATACTTGGGACTCATCTTCAGTGGGTTAAGTATGTTCTACCACAAGTGGTGCTTCCACACTTCAAGAAGATGATTGATTACTTTATTGTCCACTCTGGAAATTCTTTATACATTGGATATCGCAACAAAATAAACATTCAATACATCACAGATACACCATAGACATATCACAGAATACAAATAAAACTCACTCTTGTTAACATACGGTGTCGTATGCACCATAATAACATAATAAATTACCCAACATTTACAACTATACAAAAACTATTGATATACAACTGTATATCACTTTCATATAATTATACCACTCATAAATTATTTTATTAATATCATTTCATACATCATCATTATACATCAAACAATATATCACCTACATATCCTAATACATATTTTTAAAATTCATTTCAAAATATTCCCCCCGAAAAAAAAAAAATATATATATTTACCATAACCGTAACAACGCCTTATCAAAATAACACAAAATGTGTCTTACATAAATATACCTATAAATCATTACCTATTCCAAATTTAAAATAACATAACTCAGATTACCATAACAGTGCTTTCTCTATCAAACACACACTAAAAATATATCCTACTAAGCTACACCTCACTTTCATCATAATATACACCAAATTTAAATTCAATTACTTCAACTTATAAAAATAATCACTCAATATCACCATATACCCCAGATTTCATCAAAATTAATTAAGAACTGTAGAAAAAGTTCGCGGCGCAAACTTTGCAATGAACCGCCCGACCAATCACACACAATTCCTATATGCCTTCTTATACTCTTTGGATATGCGGGAGAGAAAAAAAATGGAAGTTTGGTGGGTTTTTTTTTTTGTTTTGTTTTGTTTTGTTTTTTCAATCTTAGCCTTTGACCATGAGGATTGACCTTTCACCCCTTAACAAAACAAAAAGGATATGTCTCTTCATATGTACCCACTGGACTTTCCTAGCTGGAATCTATAGCTGGAAAATGATACTTAAAGGAGAGATTGTGACCTTTGCTCTTGATCATTTATCCCTTTGGTCATGTATAAATAATTCTATATTCTTCAATCAGACAAAGCTTAGAAGTAATGGCGAGAAAATTGCAATTTCCTCAAAGTGAAATTGCCTGTTGCACTTGATCTTTCATGCAAACATTTCGAATGAAAAACTGCCTACTCATGCCTATCTTTTCCTTCAAATTACACTACTACTGGACATTCCTCGTTATGGATGGAAACTGACATGGTAGGTCAAAGTTCCAGGCACTTTGATGTTGAGTGATTTGCTGAAAATTTTCAACTTCATAGGTACACATTTTGAAGATACTCTTATGATACTATCTCGTGTATGTGAGAAATAAGCACAGAGAACTAACTCACCTGATCTACCTTGTTGTTAAATATTGCTACTAGCTGTGTACTCCAGCTGTTGTAACTCCCTGTACTGACGCTAAATGCCAGGGCGGGAATCCAGAACTGTCTCTTTCTGTAGGATGTTGGAGAAGAATATGGTGGGAAAAGAAAGAGAGCAAAGAATAGCCTTGGCGTGATAAATAAATCTGGGAAAGAAGAGGATGTACACACACAAGAACAAGCTCACAACTGTTTCTAAAACTTGCATATTATTATTAATGACTGGATAGATATAGATTCCTAGCAGCTTTACTGCAACTGCCCTTGTTCCACAGGTGCCCACTATATATGCACACACTTGTGTTCGTAGAGCTTTAAAGACATCATCTGCTGTGTGGGTCAAAATGTGTATTTAAGAATTGGGCATATTTGAATTCATCTCATGCTGATTACTGGGAAAGTAAACAACAACAAACATTGAGTTGCAGGTGCTGAATTCACAGCAATGGAATACACTGGTAGACGTATTTCTGAAAGATGTCCATTTCATTCCAGTACGTACATACCATTCTAGAAGTAGTAACCATGACAACAGAGACCAGTCTCAGACTTACTTGACGATGGCAAGGAGTCCAGACTTCATGTCCTCTCTTTCGGCAATAGCTGATGCGGTGGGCGGAGTTATGGGTGTGGCAGGGAAGTATATCAAGGCTGCCACAAAAAGGCAAACAGTCCAAGCAAACTCTGGGCAGATTTGAGAGCACAAATTGTAGTTAATGGTTATTGTGGTTGTTATAACATACACATTTGAAATGGTACACGTGCTATGATATCATACATCATTATTTTCTACAAACATGGCAGGTATTATTGCCTATAGATGTGATAGAATTATGTGGACACCATGCTCCCCTTGACACCCACAGAGCCCCATCCCCCCCCCCCCCCCCAGTTTGCAATGTTCTTCTCAGGTACAGTCTGCAAGAATGCATGATATGTGAATGTGACTCACTGGATCTCCTGTTACCTTAAGAAACCTTAGAGGTTTATCTAAATGGGCGGTTCCCAAAGAAATTTGAAAACAGAATTCCATGACTTTTCCATGACTAAATTGCTGCTTTCCATGACTTCCTTTCTGGCTAGGTTTCCAAAATCAGACACATTATGATGGCCTCCACTTCCCCTCACAGCCATCCGTTCCACCCACTATCTTACTCATGACATGTACATCTATCATCATTAGTATATGGGCTGTTTCTGACCAGGGTACCATTTTCTTTTCACCAACACCCAAAATTCAAAATTATCTTGAACACAAACTCATGTAATTTTCTTGAACTGACATATTTCCTTGAACTATTTCAAGAGGTAAATGGAATTCCATGACTTTTCCATGACCAAAATCCCCTTTCCATGACTTTTCACAAATTTTCCAAATCCCCTGACTTTTCCCTGACTTTCCATGACCACAAATTTTTTCAGGATTTACCAGGATTTTCCATGACTGTGGGAACCCTGCTAATGCTGCATCTACACCACATTCCTGGCAGCCACGGCAGTCCCGTCTGCCCGAAATGCAGTGCACCATGGGTAGAAGAGACATTCTCCTGTTTTTCCCCCTCTGCATTCTTGTCTTGTTCGCTCAAGTTCTCGCCTCAGTGAACACATTATCAGACACTGTTCTCATGGAGTCTAGTCAGGCTAGACTATAATTCATCTGTCACGTCCCACTACAGACCACCTCCAAGTTTTTCTACCGCCTATTACATGCCGTCGTGTTTTGTTGTGTTCACCCCATTTTATTATGGCATACAATGTTTCCCATTAGCACCAGGACTGCAGTGGCAAAATTTTGGTAAGTTTAACAAGGCAAGTGCCAAAATGTGTCTCGCCCATTAATATTTTCTAACCCCCGGAAGTTCATTGACCCTGCCTATGACCTTTGACCTTGTGGTGACCTTCAACTCCCCTAGGGACATTTACCAGCCAAGTTTGGTCACAAACAGACATAGGGATCAAAAGTTATGAGCCATAATCGAAACACCCCGTAAAAACTTAACACTGGGCCCTAAAAGTTCATTGACGCTTGTCTGTGACCTTCGACCTTGTGATGAACTTCGACTCCCCAAGGAACATCTACCATCCAAGTTTGGTCACAAACGGATATAGGGAACAGAAGTTATGAGCCATAATTGAAACACGCCGTAAAAACTTAACATTGGGCCCTAAAAGTTTGTTGACCACTGCCAGTGACCTTTGACCTTATGGTGATCTTCAACTCCACATGGGACATCTACCATCCAAGTTTGGTCACAAACAGACATATCCCATCAAAAGTTATGAGCCATAATCGAAATGCGCCGTAAAAACTTAACATTGGGTCCTAAAGTTCATTGACCCCAGCTTGTGACCTTTGACCTTGAGGTGTACTTCATGTTTGGTAAAATGTGTAACTTTGCATAATCACTCTTCCCTCCAAGTTTGATTAAAATTGAAGTCCTTGGTAGGGAGTTATTCAAGTTTTTGTAGAGTTACGGACGGACGGACGATGGACGGACAGATGCCGCAGGTAATCCCTTAGTCTCCCCGCACCTCCGGTGGGCTCGAAAAAAACATGATGCAGCATCCAAGGCAATCATGGCCTGTCAAGTTTAATTATCCCCTCTCAACTGCGTTGTCTCACGTCTATCCCGTTTTGTCCACGATAGCCTGAAACGTGACTGCCGTGGCCACGGGAACATGGTGTAAATGCAGCATAACACAAGAATGAAAGAGACATGATTTTGGCATTCTACCTATGGACAGGTGTGAGACCAATACTATTTCATGAAAATGTTTAAATAGACAAGTTTGTTTGCTTTCCACAAAGGTATTGTCAGTCAAGAGCTTTGCTGAGGATAAAGCAGACTTGCCTATTGTAAACCTTAGTGGGAATTGAGGTTTGCAAATTTATCTCATTTGTATCACCAGATTCAAACAATTGAGCTATTGATAGAAAAAGCTCTACAGAAAGGCTTGAGGAGCTAAGAAATGTCCAAAAGATTTGTTTACCTTTAGTAACTGACTCCAGCATTATTGGCTTATTTGTTAAAGGTGCATGGTCCCGGTGTTTTAGTCAAAGGCGTACACAGGCGCACGGCGCAAGTTTCCTATAGAGAGAACTACAGGTACGCTATCTACTCCTCTTTTAATAGCGCTTACGCTGTGGCCCACTTCCCCGAGTCCGAGGAAGTCCGATTCACTGTAGTCAGTGGTCAGATCACAGTTCGGCTCATGATTCGGCTGAGGGGGATGACAGCTTTATAGCGAACTTCTTTTGTGATGTCATAATAACAAGCACATATGCACGCACCCTGGCATTACCACAGACTGCGCGATGTGCAGAGAAGACAGCGAAGGCAACGTTACTTAGCAACACCTACGCACTTTACTCTTGATGACAGCTCAACTTCGGCAATCTTCGTATCAATGCTAACGGTGATCGGCAGTATCATCAACAGCGCCCTCTACACTACCGAGACTATGCACCTTTAACAAACGGAAAGTCCATTAGGATAGTAAATTCTATTGACTAACAACATTTAAAGACCTACAAGCAGTTATCAGGTAAACACTGATAACATGGTAATATTACAATGATACTTTCAAACCCTTCTGCTTGTGTTTTGAACTCACCGACTAATAGCAAGGTTTTGATTTGTGTCAAGCGTATCTCCAGCTCCACTGGATCATACTCTTCTGAAATGAAAACCATCGTCAAAACTTCAATGTTGGAGAAGAAAAAGAGTGTGGAATGGCTGCCATGAGAAAGAAAAAATTACATAAATTACTCTGGAGTGATGTACACTATATCACTGCTTAAAACTGGCGCTGATTCGATGGTCCCAGAACAGTAAAAATCACTGTCGGGCCAGTAACTTTTTATAAAGTGCCAAATTTACTGGTACGACACAACCGGAAAAAAAAAAAAAATTATCAGGGTCAGTCCAGAAAAAGAACAACACAAGGAAATATTAGGTTTGGATCAGGAACAAATGGAAAAACTGCCATCTGGTTCCAACACGGACAAATTGGACTGGTAGAAAAAGTGGGGAAGTGTGCAGCCTGACTATACTCCAGAAACACACAAAAAATGGATGGCTGGAGGGCAGTGATTATTGGTGAATTATTGCTTAATGAAACAGATTTTATATTTACTCCACTTACTTTTGAAACACTGCTGCTAAAACAAAACTAAAATGAGTTATCTATAGCTATATACACTCTTCCAGAGGGTGCATACAGACACTGCTGAACAACATAGATTTTATGTGGAGGAACACCAAGTGCAGTGCATCAACGCTGTCAGTTGTGCGGATACCATATATCAAAGAAAACACAGACAAACTACATGAACATTTTTGGCTTTGCCAGCGTAGGCCCTACTGATAGGCGTAGTTGATTTACATTTTGTTGCTAGTGTTTAGATTCAAATAGATTGGGACTGTCAATGACACCCAGTGCAGACAAGATGACATCGGCTCACACAGATTATTCAGCAGAATGTTTACAAATGCAGTAAAAGAAATGTCTATGATACAGAGCACTGTAAGCACCATGACTTTTGATACATACCCTTTGTTTCTTCTGCTTCAGTCACATCAGTTAGCTCTAAAGGTGATCTGCAAAAGAAGTAACATGAGGAGTATCACTGGAAAGTTACATTTATAGGTAGGGGATACCTTTTACAGAACTCCCAAAATGCAGCAAAACATTAAATATGAACCTCAGGGGACTTGTTTAGGCCACTGCTTAGAAATTTGGAAGTCAACAGTTATCTACAATTTGAATAATACACAAAACTCAACTAATCAGTAGTTCTGTGTGTCAGCCACACTTAAGCCTTTTTGTTGCAGTCTTCTGTATTTTTTATCTATAAACACAAATCTAGAAGTATAAGAGCTGATGTAATAACATATAGAGTGTGTGGCAAGAATGTATATAGAAATGTTTGTAAGTTTTGATGAACTTTATTCACAAAATATACATGATGGACACACATGCAGTGCATGGGTCTGCAAAGGTAGCCTAGTAATGTACTGGAATTTACGGTGAGCCCCGAAAAGAATTCAATTCAAAATCTAACAGTCAATAAAAATGTACTAAATGTTACCTTCCACTTTCAATACTTTATGGGAGTTTCTAAAATGATACTCTCTTCAACATACTACTGTGTTTATACAACTCTTCATTTAAGGCATGCAAATGGGATTCCCTACCTTTAAAGGGAGTTAATTTCTTTCTCAATACTACAATACAGAAACACACCCATTCCCATTCATCTTTCAGATAATTCATCATTCTGCACGCACCTATCTCATGACATACATATGTATCAAAAGTGTCATTAAGTGGTGGTGTAAATCATACACCAAACACTCAAACCTGTCATCTGCAATCACGATAATGTGTTCTAACTCAGGGGTGGTATTCTGAGACTGTTTTTATCTCTGTTGTAAGTCTGTCGTAACAAATCGGTATTCTGAACACCGTTTTATCTCTGTTGTAACTTCTGTTGTAACTTCTGTTGTAACTTGTGTTTTATCTTGCGCACTCTTTGCCTGCGCATACCATTGTCTTAGGGTATGCGCACGCGCGTAACAGTGGGCGCAAGCCTGAGCACCCATTAGATTACACGGTATTCTGAAAACTGTTTTATCTTCTGTTGTAAGTCATGCCCCGTGCTTCTGAGATAAAACAGGGTGGAAGGTGTTTTAACTCCGTTGTAACTTTCGTTTTAACTTATGTTAGATAGTGAGATAATTTATCAACTCAATATTTTGGTATGCGAGTTCAAAATAAACTAGAAATGTCGCTTTGGCGACTGGTATGCCTCCGCCATAATGCATGATTTTCCCAATAGGTCTAGATAGTACATGTGGACACTGTGTGATTACATTTCCACAAAATTGGCAAAATATTGGAATGACAAGTTTGTCACAAATGTGTTGAATGTTCACCTTCCTTGACGTAGGTTTAATTGGATGAATAAGAGAGCATGTATCTAGGGATTTAAGGACTTTAACTTGACTTTGACCCATTCATACATTTAGGCATTGAGTAATTTTCAAGGTACAGGTGTGGAGAAAAAGTGCAATTTCTGAATTGAATAGTAAATTGTTACCATTTTCATCTGGCCCTTGACCCTAAAATTCATAAGATAATTACTTTCAGGTAGAACATGCATAATATGTACTAAGTTTCAAGGTAACTTGAGCCACTTCCGAGATATGGAGGAAAAAGATAGTTCAGCACTTTCACTTGATCTTTGACCTTTTGACCTTTGAGGCAAAAAGAGAAAAAGAAAAACTTTCCAGAGAATTTCTATTAGGTTACACATGCATACACCAAGTGTAAAAAAATAACCCTGCTGGCATTGCATAAATATGAGGGTAATAGTAAAATTTTGAAGTCTTGCACTTGACCTTTGACCCCTGACCTTTGACCCCATGAACCCTACATTCTCTAGATAATCACTTCCAGTCAGTACATGTATATACTATGTTCCATGAAGATACCTTGAACAATTTTCCAAGGTACGGAGAAAAAAAAGAAGTTTTAATATTTTTACTTGACCTTTTGACCTTTGAACTTTGACCTCATGACCCAAACTTTCACCAGAGAATCTTAATTGGGTAATACATGTATACACTAAGTTTCAAGAAAATATCTTCAGGCATTCAATAGATATGGTGGAAATAGTGAAATTTTATGTATTTGACCCTGACCTTTTGACCTTTGACCTTTGACCTCATGATCCAAACTTTCACCAGAGAATCTTAATTGGGTAATACATGTATACACTAAGTTTCAAGAAAATCTCTTCAGGCATTCAATAGATATGGTGGAAATAGTGAAATTTTATGTCTTTGACCCTGACCTTTTGACCTTTGACCTCATGACCCAAACTTTCACAAGAGAATCTGAATTGGGTAATACATGTATACACTAAGTTTCAAGAAAATATCTTCAGGCATTCAATAGATATGTTGGAAATAGTGACATTTTATGTATTTGACCTTGACCTTTTGACCTTTGACCTTGAGCATGTGCACCCAAAAGTTGATAGGCACAACTTCACCCCCTAATACACATACATGCCAAGTTTCATTAGGATACCTCAACAGGTTTCGATAGTTACCTTGTCCACAAAATTCATTACGGACGGACGGAAGGACGGACGGACGGACGGACGGAAGGACGGACGGACGGACGGACGGACGGACGGACAACCCGAAAACATAATGCCTCCGGCACCACTTCGTGGCGGAGGCATAAAAAGATATACAAAAAATAAAAACAATGTATGCCCAGAAAGGCAAAGATATAGCAGTTTGACAAAATGTAAACTCATTCCACAGTACAAAATTTGGTAACAGTAACATTGCAAGTACATACGCGTTGCATAATCATGCACAGAAATAAAAACACAAACACGCGAACAGAAAGGTTACCGGCATCGTCGGCAGTTAGTTTTAAGCACCATTCACTTCAAAAATATCTTTCAAGATATTAAAAAAAAAAAAATTAATATGATTTCACTATCTTCACCAATAAGAATTCATTATCAGTACCTTTGGGTGTTTCAAAAATATTTATTGCTGGGGATGGCGCGAATCCTGAGGAAAGTATTAGAAGTCTAAGGTTCCATGATGGAACTTGACACGATATTGATCTCCAAGAGATATCTTGTGAAGATAGTGACAACAACAACAATAATAATGACAATAACAATAATAATAGCATGGCATTGCAAGGGCTTAACTTAATTTAGAAGCGTTTAGTTCCCCATAAGCCATGAAATTTGGGTTCCTCTTATGAACGCCAGATATCTTCTTATTTTTTAAACAAAATTTCAAATAAAAAGATTCAATCTGAGATAGCTTTGTGAATCCCCTACCGCACCAACTATACGTCAAAACCGGTAAGAAGGCATAATGATCAAGCTTCTGTTGTAACTTTATTTTATCTCTGGCTCTCTTTACCTCTTTATTGTCCTATTTGTGCGCACGCCAGAGAATGAGCGCTTGTTAAAACGCGCAAAGTTAAGCAAGGCGCATTTGCCCAAGGGAGCAATCTTATTGGTTGAAATGTCTTAGATGCTACTTCTAACAACATTTCCTATTGGATATGATCATTGCGATGGGCGTGGTTATCATGACTTACAACACCGTTAAAACAGTTTTCAGAATACCGATTTACAACTGTTTTAGCGGTGTTGTAACTCATAGACTTACAACACAAGTTACAACACAAGTTACAACAGAGATAAAACGGTGTTCAGAATACCACCCCAGGGCTCTATACATGAGTATAACCCTTCATACAGTATAACACCAACAGCTGTCTATATGACAGTTACATTCACAAAGGACAATTTGGTGGTAAACAATGTGAATGAAGAACCAACCATCTGGATGTATTTGAAAGTATGCACTCTTGAATACATCAATAAACGATTAAATACAGATTACACCACAATTATTGTAGCTTCCATAATACATGAGAAATAAAGTCTATATCTAAATTATCATGCCATTCTCTTTTTCAAAATGCTTTTATACATTATTTATCACAGCATTTTGGCAACATTTAATACGGCAACTTCTGTGATGTTTCTCACACTAAATATCTTTTTTAAAGGAATATTTGGTATGATTTCCTATCTCCACATAGATTACTGTATTCATTGGTGTTACACCACACTTGTTTTGCTAGTAAAACAGGAAGACCTACCACAAAAAAGGGAGATGCGGCTTATATTAAATAAGAACATAATTTGTGCCGATAAAAAATAAGTCTACATTCTGAATGGTAGAAAGTGTGAAAGGTCCTATTCTCGAGCATGTCAGGTGGCATATAATCATATCATATCTTTATTAATTGAGGCTTAGAAAGGCAGGTCACTGTGCAGCTCCCATTAAGCTCCTGGACACTGCACTCTATGTGGTACCTTTGCTCACCCCTGCAATAACAATCATTAAACCCTGAACGTCATAATAATGAAAACTTCAGATGTTAATATAGGTGTCATGAGTATAAAATATCTATAAATCTATTCATCATTATTATTTTTGTATTAAACTGGTCAGATTATTATAAGGGGATGCTGCAAACATAGTTATTTACAAAGGGATAGATGACATATAGTGTGAAGTACAAAATCTGTAATGACTTTGTCTCTATCAATTGCATTTTATCACAACAATGTTACAGGTAAGAATAGTTTGTATTTGGCAAAATGATGAGACTGAGAGCCACTTGCAAGGTGTATGAGATGGTGATACCGCCTTACATTGTGCTCTCGTTGGTGTGCGTGGGATAGATGTCCTGCACGATCTGGGGACCGATCAGGAAAGAGGCAGCCACACCTAGATACGCTGTGGTGGAGGAGATGGCCGTCGCCGTGGTGCGCTCGTTGGAGGCGAACCACTGGGCAGACAGACTGGTCACCCCGGACATGAGAATGGGGGCCGAGAGACCGATGAAAATCTGGCCCATGTTTGCCGACCTTGAGTTTGAGTGAACGGAAGGATGAGAGAGTAAAAAGTAAAGGGACAGATGGGGAGAGGAAGATGGAATTTTGTCATCACTGTCAGATAATGCATGTGTTTTAATACACAAGGCTCACTGCCAACTGTTTTCTTTGGTAACCTGTTAGGGTCATTGAAATCCTTCAATCTGGCCTGAAATTTATACACTATTACTGGCGGCCCGAAATTTATAAAAGGAAACATACGTCTAACAGTCCATTTTGAATCTTGAGCTCGTAATTGGGCCACCAAAAGATACCCTCTTTGGAAATTCAGTGGCCAGGCATCATTTTTTAGTGGCCCTTGGCCACCGGGCCATCAATAATGTTGAGCCATGATTTATACCCCTGGTTGATGCATACACAATTTTGTAATCACCTTGGATTTACATGTATTTACAGGTACACTGTAAATACACCAGGGCAGCTCAATGAAAAGTTTCCATGCTTAAAGAAGTTATGTAGACACCATTTACATGTATTTCATGATGGTTTAATCATTAAAAAGTTTGTAAGTTGAGTGATAGTAACTAAATTAAAACCATGCCAAAATACTGCCTGCTGAAACACTTATGCAATGTTCAATGTACAATGTGTATGCTGTCTCCAAGGTGAATTTTCCCCAGCTCAGCCCCTACTTTACTCAGCTCTGCTCCTTGACAATTCCAGGAAAAAAAAAAAATCTCATTCAATCAAATACAGCCTATAAACATGAATAACCAGTACATTGTGGTGTACACATCTGTAAACTAGAGTGAGTTCCTCCAATGGCTGTCTATTGATTTTATAAAGTAATCAGCAAAAAAACCAAAAAAAAAAAAACAAAACAAAACTACGCGCCAAACACACACCTCACTGAGAATTATTGTGTTTTAATGATATTAGAAGAACTAACTGTCTACAAACAAACAGTCCCCAAGGATAGCATGACAATGAATAAATTGCAAAGGTATACTATGTGAAATGATTCACAGTTTCCCCTTTTGTTCAGTTACAATTTTGGACTTCTCATACTTGTTGTGGATACAGTGTATATTATGTGGGTTAAGTTGATGGCAGATGAACTGCCTATACAATGTAGACGCTTCTGTATATTGAAAGCTTCTCCACATGTAATCTACACGTATAGGGGAGAGCATGTTGTGGGGCACTGAATACAGATCTTGACATCGCAGGGGGCTTTTAACCCATTGAAGACCAGCCTGAGTATATTCCAGCAGGTGTCCGTGAGAAACATGTGTTATAGCATGATAAACTCGTCTTCAATGGGTTAAATAGCATTATCAACACCAGACAGATGATTCTCTATAATTTAACACAAATGACTTTTGTTTGAATCCTTCAGAATCTCTCAGAGAGGAACTTTAAAGGTAGGTAAATTGATGAGAAATTCTGTCTCCATTATTTCATTTCATGTGTGCTGTTTGTTTGTTCATTTCACTGTAGAGAACCGTAACCATGTAACAGTTTGAGTTCAGCATCTTCAATTTGAAAAGAGCTGATGCCTTCACATGTGTATCCATAGCAAACTCACTACAGATCTTGTACCAGGACTGCAAAATGCATTTACTAGGAGGTACTTATCAGCTTACTAGTCTTATCGCCTGTCACATAAACACCTCATCTTGCACATGTACAGCTTTGAAGAGTGTCTCACTGTGATAAAGCGTGGAGAATCACTTCCTCCGTACACGTGACTACTCACATCATGAGACCTCTTTATCAAACATTGAACCATAACATTAGCTGAAAGCATAGCAACCAACAAAAACACAAAACCAACACATGCAAAGGAACCTTGTTATAACAAGCTGCTTGGGGTCACTGAAATTTCCTCCTACAATGTTAGTATCTGATGATATCATGGATTTATTTTTTTTTTTAACAGAAAGAAAAAAAAAAGAGATACAAGGGATCTGACCTGCAAAATTACCTAATTCATATCATGCATCTCCCTATATCTGACCTTGCTACAATGGGGTTTCAGTGTAATGGGTAATACCTTGATTTGCAGTTCTGCTCTTGTTCTCTGAAAAATTTAGATCATACTTCTCAGGGAAATTACAAATGTTCAATGATGCTTGTAAAAGAAAGGACACAAGTCTGGGTAAAATCAAAGATGTGGAAGCAGAATTCCTTACTTCTGAATACTGTTAATTGGTGTTCCACTTAAAAGTTCTGTTTATCACTACACGACTGTTTCTTTGTGAAATGAAAAAAATAAGTCTTATATACATGTAGAGAACTTTCTGATCAGAAATCTTATCTTGTTGCTGCATAACCAAACCTGCATAATACATTGTACACACAAATGTAAGCTTACATGGTAAGAAATGTTAAAATTCTGTATGTCCTGGGAACCATCATTTTACACACAATGCTCACCGGTAATATTGGTTACAGGGGTCTAGGGCAATTACCTCCTGGGCAATTGCTCCCGACCCTTTCCCTGACCCTAACCCTAATCCTGAACCTAATCCTATTCTACCCTAACCCATACGCGGTTCTGTAACTCTAACCCTAATCTTTACTCTAATGGTTAAACCTTACCACTAACCAGGGTACTACTACTGGGGGGGGGGGGGGGGGGTAATTGTCCTGATACGGGTTACGGTCATCACTCTGATTTGGAAGGTCACAGCAATCATAAATTTGATGATATAGCTGTACCTATTTCTCAGAAAAAAAAAAAAAAAAACTAGGGAAAGGTGGTGTAACAAAAGGAAAATTTTAATTTTTAATAAGTTTCTCATGAAATTTGATGCTTCATCTTGGGTTTAACCCAACCTGAATTTGATGAGAAAACAATGTAATTTGTCCAACAGGAAGACACAGAAAGCCAACCAACCAACCAGAACAGAACCAAATTATAGGAGTGGCTTATCTGCTGAAGGAATTTGACATCAAGTCTTGGAGAATTCAGCAGCAGAAATTATCGTTCTATCATCATTAAAATGACACATCTCAATATCACTGCATATCTTCTTTAATACATTGATGAAAGATTAGTAGGGACTGGTCAAACTCATTGAATATGCACAAACAGAGAGAGAAAAAAGTGACAACAGTTTGCATGTGTGAAAGAAACAAGAACTTGAATTGCCTATAAGGTATAGCCATGGTTTCACTGCACTGATAAAATTAAAGATGATGGCGATTAAAGTGGAGGACTGTCACAGAAATATCACAATGCTAAAGAGGAAGAAGATGAAATGATATTTATGATTATAATAGACATAAAAATGATAACGATGAAAATTATGATAACAACAATGAATATAGCAACGATTTAAATCTCAGAACTTCCCTTCTAGTTTACAACTTGCACAGCTTCTAGTTTGCAAAAATCAGCAATTATAAGGTTCTTCTATTAAGGCAGTAAATGAACAAAGGAGAATATGTAAGAGATTTTGTTCTGTTTTGTTTTTAAGTCAATCTCATGAAACACTTAACAATGAATAGGGAAAAAAAGGATTTAAAACTATACTGGATCAAACAAAAGAAATGCGGTCATGGCTTAAAGGTTTTGACTAGCCCTACATGATGTTAACAGGCCTACTTTGTAAACAGTGGTTGTACAACTTATTACAGTTTATCCAGTAACGAGCATGTGATTAGGATGTGCCACACAATCAGCAGGAAGTCGGCAAGGGCAGCACATGTATATTTTAGGCTGGGAAGACAGACTGGATTGCATGTCAATGTATAAAACAGGTACAATTGTAAGCTGAAGTAACCCCCCCCCCCACACACACACACACGCACACACACACAAAATAAGCATGGTGTTGGTTGCCATGTACTAACAATGCTCAATGTAGTGTATGAGACAGCAGTGACTCTCACTCATTACTCATCCTCGTATGAAACCTTATCATGTCTGTGACAAGGTCCTTTGACTAGTTTCATACTGAATTCTGAAATGTCCTTAGACTTCAATAATACATGTACATAGGAAACCTAGGTTTAAATACGGAATCAGTCAAATACCTTCTTCATAACATTCCTAAATCTATACACCAATATCTTTGAACTTGACTTTACAGCCACCAGAGATTAATTTAAGCAAGGAATGAAATGAATTTGATGAAATGAAATTGACTTTGAGTTATGACTAAAATATACATTTTAATTTTTTTTTTTTTTTTTTGGGGGGGGGGGGGGGCAGTAATCCTAATCTTGTGGTGTCTAAGGTACAGGATGAAATGTACAGCCATACATGTACTACACATGTAGCCGTATGCACACAGGCCTGAAATAAATGATTTTAGAAAATCAATTTTTGCTACATGAATGCAAAACCATTTTGCAAACACAATTCACCCTGCACTTCTAATATGTTAATAGTCTTAATACCACAGCCAAGACTGGCACTGGAAATGTCAATAGCCTGTGGAAGATGTGGCCTATGAAATTAATTGTATTTTGGAGTCAGCTCACAAATAAAAATCTAAGCTCGAGATATTTTTCGCGATCGCAAATTAGCGCGCTATTTCATTTCCTATTCATATCAGCCCGAACATTATCAAATAGCGTGCTAGTTCGCATTAATTATCCTGCTATTTCGGAAATTTCCCAGGTTGGACTCAAGAAATTTTCTTGATCAAATAGCGCGCTATTTCGTGATCGGGTTAATTTCCCAAGTCAGAAAATAGCGCGCTATTTCGAAACATCGGGCTGATGTGAAAACGGCTAGTGAGGAAAATCTGACCCCAAATCAATACAGATTGAAATTTTCTGCAATATAGACAGCAAGTATATCTTAATGGCTAAATGTGTGCTGAACAAATTTACAAACCCAACCACAACTCTGTAATGGAATAAGATGCCATCTCTTCAGAGGTCAGCCTTGAACAATAAGTTTCTTGAAATATCAGGCTCTGGACAAAGAAAGCTTGACCTCAATCTGGTCAAATTTGTTTTCATCATGATAATATGGCACTCTCGGCAAGTCACTGACATGTCACCCACCATATCATATGCTCCTTGCCGACTGGAAGACATCTGATTCCCATTCCAATGACCAGACACCCTCCTGCTACCAGCACAGATAGTCGAAGACCTGTCAATGTATAGATTGTATATAAAATGTGTGGATTCATTTTTTGGATAAAATATATCCCTATTAAACCTTTTTATTATATGTCTAAAACATGACTCGACACTAACTTTTTTTTTTTTTTTTTTGGTCAGGTGGCCTGTTCAGGCCACCAAAATCTTAAAATCTGAAATTTTGTTAGTCTGAAAAAGATACATGTATGTGGTGTTCTCAAAAAGATATGTTGTGGCCGAAAATAAAAGTAAAAGTAACAATCCATTTTGACTCTTGTAGTTGCCAAATCAGGCCACCAAAATATAAATTTGGTGGCCAGACACCAATTTTTGGTGGCCCCGGGTCACCAAGCCATCGCCAATGTCGAGCCATGCAATAGCATTGACATGATTTAAAACTTAAAGGACAAGTTCACCTTCATAAACATAAGGATTGAGAGAATGCAGCAATATTAGTAGAACACATCAGTGAAAGTTTGAGGAAAATTGGACAATCGATGTAAAAGTTATGAATTTTTAAAATTTTTGTGTTGGAACCGCTGGATGAGGAGACTACTATAGCTTGTGAGTCATACAGTTTGTATGCGTACAACAGTATAAAGAAAATGTAAAGAAAATTCAACATATTTTCACTTTTTTTCGCATAATAAAAGAGCACTTGACTTGCCTCTTTCTAAAGGCAGGGGGAATGATATTACCCCTAACATATGTCGGTAACGAGTCAAGGGAATGTGTACTTTTTTCAAAAGATGAAATTTTGTGAAATTCTCTTTGTATTTTCCTTATATTGTTGTACGCATGTGACATCTAAGTTATTCATACAATGCAGTAATCTTCTCATCCAGTGGTTACTGCATTAAAACTTCAAAAATTCATAACTTTTGAACGGATTGTTCGATTTTCCTCAAACTTTCAATGATGTGTTCTGCTAATATTGCTACATTCTCTCAATCCTTATGTTTATGAAGGTGAACTTGTCCTTTAACTTTGACATTGCCTGGAGGAGACATAGTGAACATCCATAATCATCACAGACACAGAATGGGTCTTTTACCACTTACCATGTTGTAATTTGCACACCACTCACAAAGCCACTGTATGGGATAACTCTTTTCTAATCTACAATTTGGCTTGCTGAAAACATTTCACACAAAGTTCACTCACAAACAACTGAATGTAACACAAACACAATATTGTGTAAATGCAGATACCATGCAAGGTCAGTGATGAAGAAGGAGAAAGATTGTTGAGAGGAAAAAATGAAAAAAAAAATATAAATTACACTTGTACCTGTAGGGCAAATATCGCACCATCAGTCACTTTGTTAACATGTAGGTAGTTCACAAGCCAACGAGGGTAACAGATAAATCATCAAAGTGTTTAGATCATATAATTACCAGTTTCCCTCATAAACATGCTGTCTGTAATGTAGCTAAGATTTCAATCAGCGATCATTATCTTATATATACATGTGTTGACATGAGGATAAGTACTAATAGGAAACATAAAGAAATTGTCTTCTGTGATTTTAAAGCGTTTGATGAGATTAGCTTTTTGGATGATCTTAAGAGAGTTTTTTCAATGAATGATTTCACGGATGAGGCAGAAGGAGTAAATGAAAAATGGATAAAATGGAAAATTATATTTTTACAAGTATGTGATATGCATGCCCCTTTAAAAAATGTAAGAGTTAAACAGAGATGTTGTCCATGGATCACAAAAGATATTGTAAAGCTGATTTATAAAAGAGATTATTTAAAGAAAAAATGTGAATCTCAACCTTTTTTTAAGAAGGAATATCAAAGAGTCAGAAACAGTATTACAAAACTTAGACGCAGTAGTAAAAAGAAGTATATGAATGTTATGTTAGTTAAATGTAAAAATGACAGTAGGAGAGTGTGGAGAGAACTGAATAGAGTCACGGGTAGAAAACGTAAAGAAGATAACGTTCCGATGGAATTGACTGCTGATAAATTGAATTAATATTTTGTTAATGTCGGTAAACAAATAGTAGATGGTGGTAAAAACTGCTTTTCAATTTCAATGGAATCATTCTGAATGTATTTATGAGTTTATTTTTGATTGTGTTTCTGTTGATAGCATTCGTAATTCTCTCATAAATCTTGGTAAAGATAGCAACCTTGACATTCTGAATTTTGATTCTAAGTTGTTATGTATAGCTGCTCCTGTCATTTCTGAAACACTTTATATTATATATAATAAGAGTTTGACTGATGGAATTGTTCCCACTGATTGGAAAAGGGCTAAAACGACGCCTATATACAAGGGCAAAGGAAGTAAAAATGACCCTTCAAATTATAGACCAATTTCTGTCGCTTGTCATGTATCAAAAATTTTTGAAAAGCAGATTAAAGATCAGTTATTGGCATATCTTCAGCAAAATGATTTGATTAACATACATAGATCAAGCCGCATTCTTGCCCCATCACTCAACTAACACTTGTCTCCATCGAGCTGTTGATGATTGGTTGGAGTCTTTTAACGATCGTGATGTAGTTGCTGATGTTTTCTTGATATTTCTAAGTGTTTTGATTCAATTGATCATACGTTATTGTTGCATAAGCTGGAATGTTATGGCATCAAGGGCAAACAATTGAAATGGTTTTCTGATTATTTAACTGGTAGGAGTCAAAATGTTTTTTGCCATGGCCATCTCTCAACATCCAAAAGTATCACGACAGGGGTACCACAAGGGAGTGTACTTGGGCCTATACATGTACTTTTCCTCATATTTATTAATGATATTTCAGAATCTGTATATTCATGTTCCTGTAATGTATTCGCAGATGATGTAGTAATCTATTGTTCGCATAAAGATTCTGATAGAGTTACATCAATGTTGCAAAATGATCTGAACTCAATATATAGATGGTACAAGAGAAACAGATTAAGTATTAACTTAGATAAGACTAAGGTAATGTTATTAAGTCCACGGTGCTCCAAAAGTTTGAACATTTTTCTTGATGGAAAAAGGATTGAACAGGTTCATGATTTTAGGTACAATGTATTTGGGTGTTATGATAGATGACCATCTTCAGTGGGATGCACATGTGCAAAATTTAGCCAAATGTATTTCTATGAAATTATTTATGTTACGCAAAATGAACCAATTTTTGGATAAAGATTCACTAAAACTTTTGTATACTGCCGTTATTCAACCGTGTATTGATTATTCATGCTCCGTTTGGGGAAATTTCTCTGTTAAAAATAGAAATATTCTTTATCGATTACAAAAGAGGGCAGCACAAATTATCACATCAAATTTTGATTACGAAACTGCAAATGGGAATGACATTATCAAGGTTTTGAATTAACAAGCATTTGAAAATAGAAGGAATTATTTTTTGTCAACGCTCATGTATTTAAAATGCATCCATGGACTTGCCCCCACCCGAATGTGCAATAATATAGAGATGATTTTTGACAGGCATGGGTTTAATACAAGAGCAGCTGATTCTTTGAATGTAGTACCACCTAAACCGAATGTAGAGTGTTTTAAAAGCTGCTTTAGATATGCAGGAGGAAAGGTATGGAACTCACTACCAAATGTTTTAAAGAATTCAAAGTCATTATCAGCTTTTAAATTGTTATATAAGAAAATGTATTTTCACTGATTTTATCAAACGGCCTGTTTTTACATAATATGTACCATATTATTTTTTGTCACACTGTGTTACCCAAACTTGCCTGGTGCAAATTATGGGTGCGTGAATCCTTGAATGTGTGTTATGGGTATACATGCATTCGACTGTTTAGGTTAAACGGGCATGACAGGGCTCAGTCCTAGGCTCTTTATTGTTCCTTATTTATATTAATGACATTATCAATTCATCTAGCTTGTTTACTTATTCGCTTTTTGCAGATGACACTTGCTTACTTGCCTACCACAACTATTTGTTACCCTTAATAAACTCTGTAAATGATGAAATTGGTAATATATTTGACTGGTTTTGTTGTAATAAACTATTATTGAATACTAGCAAATCTCAATATGTTGTATTTAGATTAAGAGGGAAAAGAATCCAAAATGACATTGTTCCACTGGTTATAGGCGGTAACCAGATTGATCGAAGCCAAAATGTACGATTCCTAGGCGTTATAGTCGATGAATATTTATCGTGGAAAGACCACGTCAGTTACGTCTGTACTAAAGTTTCTCGTAGTGTTGGTATCATATCCAAGTTACGTCTCTATTTACCAAAAGAAACCTTAATTACTCTGTATAATGCCATAGTTATGCCTCATTTAATGTACTGTAATGTAGCTTGGGGAAATATTTATAAGACTCATATAGATAAGTTGATTGTTCTTCAGAAAAAAGCTGTAAGGTATATTACAAATTCAAACTATAAAAGTCCAAGTTTGCCATTGTTTATTCAACTTCATATTTTGCCATTTGAAAAATTAGTTATCTTGAGTTGCTTGATTTTTATGTTTAAGACACAAGGTGATCCGAAATCTTTCATGAAAGATGCGTTTGTGTTAAATTCTACCGTTCATGCTTATAATATGCGTAAAAGTAATCTCATTCATCAACCCTTTGCAAGAACTCAAACTGCCCAAAATTCATTTGTATATGTTTGTATTAGAGAATGGAATAATTTGCCATTGAGAATTAGGTCAGCCTCATCACTATCCACCTTTAAACGTACATGTCGCATCTATCTTGAGGGAAATTTGTAAAACAAGAATTGATCAGGGAAGCTGAATTTAAAAGTATAGTAAAATAGAAAGTATCTTTCTGCAATTTCATGTGAATTATATGTATGTGCATGAGCGTTTTTGTGACACGTGTTTGTGTGATTGAATGTGTGTGTGTGCGCGTGTGTGTGTGTGTGTGCTTGTGTTGCATCTGTCCTATGTAAATATGTTACTATTATACTTCTTGTTAATATGTTTAAAACTTTAGTATGTTTTGCTTTGTTTTATATGTTTATCCGGGACCCCTTTTTTTACAAGCTCTGCTTCTTTTGGGGTCCCAAACCATTCATTATTCTTAATGCTGTATCCTTTTGTAAAATGTCAAATGTTTAATGAATTGGTTAAATAAACTTGAACTTGAACTTGATTGTATGTAATCTATTTCTGAGTGTAGATTTTTATATAGAATTTCTATCTGCTTTTTATGATCGTGGGCTTGTTGATTCAAGTCCTCTCTGGCAGAGTTTTTACATTCCTTTTGTACACCAAATGGTCTGATTGTGTATATAATCTTGCATCATTTTATTCACTGTTTTAATATATCCTTTTTTTATCATATTGTTTCGTTATATCATACATACAGTGTACATTGTAGATCTGGTTACTACTGATTTCAATTGGACGTATTGCTCCTTTCAGCTCTGATTGCTTGTTTGTAGTGGTTTTTATGCTTATATTTATGTAACATGATTTTTATATTTATATAGTTAGATTGTACAGGACCTTGATGTAAAACAGCATTCACTTGCTGATCTTGTTATCCCGTCAAAATACATGTATGTTGAAATAAATAAATAAATACAATAAATAAACATCAAACGATAACGGAAAAAAATGAAATTACAGAAATGGAGTTATTCTACTTACCTTTGGTATGAAGGAGCCACGAGAACATAGGAGCAGAGGAAAGGAATGTAATGGCTCCCCAGTTGGCAAGGAGGGCGAAGTTACTATCACTCCAGGAAAACACTGCTTTTGCTGCAGATAATTGACACAGTGGTGAAAATAAATCAGTTACCATGCTGGAAAATCTACTACATAATTCTGATTTCAATTATATTCCCTGACATGAAGTACAAAGATAGATACTGTAGTGTCATCAATTCTTTGTAGTTATTTACTCTGGACATGTATGGATTGATTGACTTTTAAAGAGCTCCTTGGGCTGGCATCAAAATGCTTTTAATTCATAATTAGAAATATAACAATTTTCACATCACTCTCTTACAAGCCTTGATATTTACTGTACCTCCGCCAAGGGAGGAGGTCATGTTTTCATTGGTGTTTGTTTGTTGGTTTATCTGTGTGCAAAATAACTCACAAAGTCTTAAACGGATTTAAATGAAACTTACAGGAAAATCATATGATTCAATTTTAGTAGTGATCCGGGAATTTTGATGGATTTTATGAAGGACTTTCGATATTTTGGCAGGTAGGGTCAATGAACTTGGGAGTTCAAGCTGCACATTTTTTGAGGTTTGCATACGCGCACTAAAGTGCATGCTCTTGTTTCTGCTAGGATGAGGCATGCCTTGCAGTGGGAAGTTGATAACGTAACAAAAGGCTTCTATATTGGGAAATCAGGCGATTTCCAGCATGCAATATATGGATGGAAATCACTGATCTATGGAAGAACAAGTGAGCTGCTTGGTGGAGATCTGTGCTCTCAGAGTGCTTACATTCAGTATGAAATGAATTCTGAATGTAACTAAACATTAAGATTTACATGCAACTTTGTACAGTGTTACACATTATGGAATTCAGTATCTGGACTCACAGATCTTGGTATATATGTACAATGTACCTCTGGAATTGAATCTTCTGAGAAAAAAATCACAGAAATTAAATTCATCCAATTCATGTGTTGAAGTCAATGCAATATGTCAACATGATCATGTACGCAGAATGTTTAATTTAGAGCATCAAGTCTTACCGGTGTCTTGTATGGGGCCCCACGTGTTCCAGCCACTTGAGTTGGCCAGTGCCATCATGGAAAAGAGCGCGAGAATGTACCACCGGTCTGGGTATACCACATACTCCTTGTGGCTGCCGGTACTGGTTGTGAGGATCTGTGTCCGCTCATCATCCTCCCTTTGTGCACCATCTTCACTCAATCTTACATTCCCATTAACAGAGAGGCACTGAGTGCTCCTAATCGAGTCTAATTGGGCATGGGATGCGATTTCCATGGAGGCATCTGCCATAAGCACGTCAGGCTGACCTGACAACAAGGGTTCGTTTTCTTCCTCGTTTGGGCCCCCATTGTGCTTTCCAACCATTGGGACTGCAACGTTCAGTGCTCAGTCAGTTGGCAAAATGTCAAACATCTGACTTCAATCCAACACTAGAGACTGAGCAGAAGCAGTGGTCACAGACAAAAAAATAGAAGACTGGCACATGCCGGAGAGAGTTCTGAGTTGTATCGTGGGATCGGAGCTGCACTTCAATCCAGTTGAAGACAAAGTCCACTCTATTCTAAGTTCAAAGGTCAAAGTAACATTTATTTCCTTCAATACCAAATCATTACAAAGAAAACTATTAATGACAATGACATTTACAATATGTACATTGAAGGAGGCGTGGCACCAAAAGAATAGCTTGTGCGGTAGGCATGCCTACAGTACTAAACAATATAATATTATCCATTAAAGAGTCTACAGAGAGACATCAATGATGTGAGAGAGAGAGAGAGAGAGAGAGAGAGAGAAGAAGAAGAAGAAGTTTGAAAGGTTAAAGGGATAATATAGTTTTGGTTGAGACCTGGCTTCAGGCTCCTAGCATTTTTTGTAAGATAATGCGAAATTACGAAATATGAAAGAGTATGTAAGTCCTGTAGACATGTAATGTTTATTTGATAAAAATTAGTTTTGAAATGGCTAAGATATCCAAAACAAAAGCAATCTAAATGAAAGCTGGGACCCAACTTTTATTAGGATTGCTTTGTTTTACATGTACTTTCATTTTTGGATATATCTCAGCCATTTCAAAACCAACTTTCATCATATAACTTTGGATTCCTCTTACAATGGCATGCTCTGTAATATCTCATTTCGTAGTTTCTAATACGTAGTTTCTCGAAAAAAGTTAAAAGCACTCCTATCCTCATCTCAACTTAGAGTAACAGAATACAGTACACTGTACACGGCAGTTCCAGAGTTTAGGGGCAGAAGGCAGCATGACTCCAAAACGATACTCTTTGATCATTCAACTGATATACCGGTACATTGTAACAGTACTCTTGCAAATGGGCAATTCCACGGTAACTAGGACACAGGTGCCAAAAATTCAAAATGATATTTGTTTCAAACACCATACATTTTCAGACAGTACTTGAGTTGAAGTTTTAAGAATCATTATGTTTTTCAATAAAAGTGGCCATTTTGATTTTCAAAATGGCTGCCAAAATATGCCTATAACTCAATGGTGAAAAGAGTGTATTGTCGCATAACTTACTCTCTGTATATCCACTTTATTAGTTGCCTAAACAACAATCTTTCATATGCATGCAGTTACCAGAGAAGTCTTTTACCACACGATAGAAAAAAAAGCTGGTAGCTTTAAAGAATTTGATAAAAACTGTTAATTACTTTGATAATGATGGATGTAACGTCAGTTACCAAAAACAAGGAATTTTTAAGTTAATTCATCAAAGGAAGTGAGCTGTATCATGTAACTTGGGATTTCTAATGTATGCCCATATGCCTTTATTTTAATACCAGAAATAAGGATACTTGGCATACTGGAGAGTCAAAATGAACACTACAAAATGTGTAACGTCAGTTACCGAAACGTCATACACGAGTATGTAACGTCAGTTACCATGACAGTAATTATAACTGAGGCAAATTTTTTGACTTATTGGCCATTTCAATACATCTGGGAAGTCAACTTACAACAAAGAGCAGCAATCCCTTTCATAGGAAATGATGTCATTACCATGGTATGTCCATGGATATTTTTTTTTTAATTTTATTTTATTTCTAAATTCATTTTTTCATTCATTTACCATGATCATCTTTTTTTTTTTGGGGGGGGGGGCGGGGCTTGAGCTTTCGATTTTTGATTCAGCACAAGTTTAAGGTTAAATCATCTGGAAGTTTAGTTTGCCACATGCAGTGTATGCACTCAAATTAGTACATTCCCAGTCCTACGGGATGATAAAGCTACCAAAGTTTGTAGGCCTAATCAGTGACATGATTGCATGTTAACCACATTTTCTACAAAAAAACAAACAAACAAACTTCTGCACAGCTGTATACCAACAGTTTAACAATCTTCACCAATGTTTGCTTTTGCTGGCATTTTTCTTTTTTTTTCAGGAAGCTTAGTCAAGTTTCTACCTCAAGGCAAATGCACAAACAGATATTTCTTCTCTTGCACTTAAATGTGTGGTGTAGTTAACATGGCTCATCTTGCATTATGGTACGTAAGGCATGTACTCATTATTGTTTGAAACTCACTGATGTTGCTCAAAGTGAGAGAGGATTCTATAGGGTTTAAAAAATATTGTTCATACAGTGTGTATTTGTTGATTACTTTATTCTATTCATGCAGGGACATTTTGTAATACAACACATGATAATTATGAACAGGAAGAGTCTTTTATATTGATTTTAGTATTCTTTCGTTGCAAAGTCCGATTTCTTGGTATCTCAAATGTATTTGCAAGCCGTGATATATCAGTGAAAAGGAAAAGCAAAACAGTTAAATTACTTCAAGCTAGGAATAAAACAATAATGCTCTTTTGACCAAAAAAGCATTTATTTTTCTTCTTCACAGAGAAATATTAAAAGTGCGACACTTTTCATTTAAATCAATTGATGATGGAGATCATCAGGAGTAAAATAAAGAAAAGAAGGAGAAATATATCACAATAGATTTCATACATATTTATGCATATTTATGAGTTGATACATGTTTTTTTTCCCCATGACCTGGAAGATATTTTGATATTTTTTTCAAGCACAAAAATATCCATGTTTTGTGTAGTACTACAAGGTATTATGGGTGGAGCACTCTATGTACAATTTGTAGATAAAAATTTTCCTGTTCATTAAAAACAAACAAACAAACAAACAAAAAAGCCCTTAGCCACGTCAATATATTTATACTTGGAACTGCTTAATCTATTAATGGCTCTGTGTAATCATAAATGTTGAATAAAAGTTAAATCTTCAGACAAATGTCAAGAAATATCCTCTTGTGCAATTACATTATTTTTGCTGTGCTAACTGTGCTATGGCATGGGGGGGGGGGGGTGCCCCCTATAAGGGCCCACCCAATATTATTTGTGTCTTTAGATTTTGTTTTGATTTGTTGCTGTAGTTGCCTGGGATTGTCACTGGTACATTGCAGCAGTATAATAACCTGTTAAATAAATTTGTTCTCTGTAAACCCCACAGCAAAGTATGTGTAACGTCAGTTACGTAACGTCAGTTACGTAACGTCAGTTACTGACATGTTTACCTTTAAGTTTTCATAGAACACAAAGAAAATGGACTACTGTTTCATTTCATTGTGTATTTATGACTGATAAACCAAGGTATGACTCCATATCAACCAAATCATTCTGAATGGTCAGAATTATGAAATATCACGTAGCTATTCCCAATCATGATTTTGCATGTGTAAACCCTATGGCAAATGTAAGCGTAACGTCACTTACGTAACGTCAGTTACCATCATGCCTTCACTGAAATTGGCGTGGTGCTAAAAGGAAATATCTAAAGTGCACATTATTTTGCACACCTGTTCCTAAGAACCTAGGTGTATTGCCATATTAAACACATAAAGGCTAAAAGTCAGGGACATGAGATATTTCCATTTTCATCTACACCACAATTTCCCATGTCCTTTTTCAGTAACGTCAGTTACCGACACATTTTCACTTGCTATGTGATAAGAAATGCAGTTTGAGAGAAAAACTTTCCACCCATTTCTTCATTCTCATGAACTTATTCATCAATGCTAATTGCAAGCCCAAGGTGCTTTCATTCACAAAACTACAAGGTAAACAATTTCATGAAAATCCTTACGTGTAACGTCAGTTACCGTGGAATTGCCCAAATGAAGGAGTAGGAATAAGGATTAAAGGAACTGAGATTACAAGAAGCTGAAATGAACTCCTCTCTCTATCCTAGGGCCTAGGACTAGGTACAATGTACACTGTAGGTGAGTGATATGTAAATTTTCATACTATTAAATATTCTACACGTTTCTGTTCTATTTGTAAAGCAGATTTCTAACACCACTACTATCACTGACTATACAGTCTACATTCCCCATAAAATGCAGAAGTTTCCTTTTGATATTGCGCACGTGTGTACAAGTCTGTATTTTCGCTCGTAAGTTCATGCAGGTCATGCAGTCACAAGTTGGTGCAGTTGCTCCTAAGCTACTGTACACGTACAATGTATGTATGTGCAAAATGAAAATCATGTTTCTTAGCTTCTTGTAAGCTAAGTGCGACTTGATTTAACAAAAAAAAAAAGTATTGCATGTTCATGAACGAACCTGCTCTTAAGCAAATTATATGCAAATCAGATAAACAAATTTGTTGAGCTTGTTTTTCCTGCTGTCAACGTTTGCTACAGTGCTAGATAGAGCTTTTTATTTTCATTTCCTTGTTTAAATCGTGTAGTGAGATAAGCTAGTTATCCTGAAATCTGAAGCTTTGTTATGAGTTTGGGGCAATGAAGTTTTTGTGCATTTTTTCACTTCAGTGGATGACTGTAGAAAATCCTACAAAAGTTAACTACAATTTCATATAATATACTTTGTATGGATACCATATATTATTAGAATTACAGAAAAAAGTTACATGGATTTGAAAAACAGAATGTTTTTCCAAAGCATGACAACTTTGGTGTCACAGGGTGTTTCCACCATGGCACATAAAGAGTAATAATACGAAACACCCGGCACCTCCAAGCCAGCCAGGCATGACATGGCCACGGCGCTCCTTGTCTACTGTGGGAGCGTTGTGCCGGGGGTTGGTCGTAGTTACAATGTAGGCCACTTTATTTACAGACAGGTTCGCCACTTACCAAACACAGCCCATGTATGACCAGTAGCGTGTGCTTGAAATCATGAGTAACACACGAAGTCAGGCTTTTCTTTGGCAGCACAAGATCGGTCATCGGTAGCTAGCACAGCCCACAGCTTGAGATAAATGCCCAGCAGACAGCTTCACTCGACTACATTATGCCACGCACGCTACTTACAACCTCTCTCGGATCTCACAGTCGCTATTATAGTAGCTAGTCAGCTGATCGTCAGTGTTGATCGTGGATCGTGTACCCATGGACCTACAGTAGGTCCATGGTGTACCGTACCTTTTCTTCTCTTGATATGGGATCGCGCACAAACATACTAAGTAGTCTATTTACCAGTCGTTTCAGGTTTACGGTCAATTGGATTTTGGTAGGCCTATCACGTATGATTTACAGTGTTCTGCATAGGCCCGAGAGTTAGATAACACAACAATTATGAAGACTCTTTAGATGATGGTAATCCTCATGAACATGGGCGTCACCGGGGGGGGGGGGGGGGGGGGGGTGCGTTGGGTGCGAACACACCCCCCTTCAGACAACAAAAAAAAGATAAAAAATCAGTCTGCGAGCGACCTCAACGCCGGACGCTAAAAATTTTCTTTTATTGTTATTTCTTTTTATTATTTTGTTTTTATTTTGTACCAGGGACAAGAAATTCGTGGGGAAAAATCGCACCCGGGCTCTGGCAGCACTGATTTAAAGGGGAAGGCTAGTAACTGATCAGTGGGTATTAGTGGAAATGCTGGGAGATGATTGTTCCAATCCTTATGGGATTCATTCAAGAGTTCATTGTATATCTATTGTTGTGTGAAAATGATTTGCTGCAGAACGGTCTCATATTCAAGTAATGTGCAGATTAATGCTCCGTCACTAACCAGGGACGCTAACCTGGAAGCATTAAACTGCACATTACTGGAATATGAGACCATTCTGAAGCAAAACATTTTCACACAACAATAGATATACAATGAACTCTTGAATGAATCCCATAAGGATTGGAACAATCATCTCCCAGCATTTCCACTGATTCCCACTGATCAGTTACTAGCCTTCACCTTTAAAGGAGACCTCCGGATGATTTTCAGATTTTTACATTTGAACAACTGTAATTAGTTATGCTGGGTACAGAGTTTCAGAATTTATAGTGATTGGGATGAAGAATAAAAATGTTTTCGAAATTTAAAACAAATTGCAATGAACAAGGATGATGACATGGCAGCCTCACCATAAGAATGCATGAGTTCTGGCTCCAGGGAGCAGAACAAAAGAAGAAGGCTTGCATAGATTATACACAGGTGAACTTGCAAGCAAATGATGTTGTAATGGAATTACACCGACTACATTTCTGAAATATGTGAGTCTCCTATATTAATGTCATCAACACTGTTCAGTGTAATTTGCTTAGGATTTTTCAAAGTATTGTTTCTCTGCTCAAGAACCTCAATAAATTCCACAAATCTATACATGGAACTATCGATTTATGTATCACATCATGTGAAATTATGAAAATCGTCTGGAATGCCCCTTTAATTTTGCAGTGTTCACTATTTATCGACCGTACAGTACGAGATCGTACGGTACGGAGCACGTTCACGTTTGCGTGTACGTGTATCTTACGTGTGCTGCAAGGATGTAGTGTCTACGTGCTG
This sequence comes from Diadema setosum, assembly GCA_033980235.1. Classification (NCBI taxonomy): domain Eukaryota; kingdom Metazoa; phylum Echinodermata; class Echinoidea; order Diadematoida; family Diadematidae; genus Diadema; species Diadema setosum. The sequence continues at coordinate 30,816,170 of CM067067.1, read as the reverse complement.
CACTTTATTTATGACCAGTCCAAATTGAAAATGCGAGACCAAGTGCGAGCCTTATGCCCCAGTCACATAGACATCCCGGATCACCCCGGACCACCCCGGATCTGATCCGGGGAGAGATCCGTGTTGACGCCGGGAGGCCAACACGGCAACTTTTGGAGGTCAAGAACATCCGGCGTCATCCGGGGATTGCCGTGTTGGCAGAGCAATCCGGGGTGGTCCGTGTGGCTGCCGTGTAGCTGCCGTGTTGATCCGTGTAGATGCCGTGTTTGTCCGTGTAGACGCCGCGCTCTTCCGGCCTTATCCGTGTAGCTGCCATGTTGATACCGTGTGTACAGTCATACCAAACTCCCGGATCTCCCCGGATATCCCCGGACGTCCCCGGATCACCGTGTATAGATCCTTGAGCATCCGTGTTTATTATGTGACTGGGGCATTAGCCTTATAGAAGATTTTTAAGGGGCAAGCATATTATAATTTTGCCTTCCCCCTTCCCCAACATGAGATTTTCTGGCTTTTTCACAGAAAAAAAAAGTTCCCCATAAGAATATTGCAAGGGTAAGCATACCATTTGCCCCCCCCCCCCCCCCACACACACACACATAATTTAGTCATAATTCCCGATATGAGAAGATTTTCTTGCTTTTTTGATAGAAATCTGTCCAAATATTTCACCCGAAGTGTGAATCAGGTTGCTGAATTTCAATTCTAAAAATGAAAAGTCTCTCTCGTGTGGGAGGGGGATACTCCTCCCACACCCTCTCCCGTTTGGTCTGGTTTTCATGGACTTAATACACCTTATGATCAAGAAATAAGATATTTTTCTTAGATTTCTTTTAACCATCATTAAGGAGATATAGAGTGTGAAACATTGTTCAAAAAGCCCGGAGCCGACATAGGATTGTGATTCAGCGTGATTCCTGGTTGGCATTCTGAATATAAGCAGGATGTGCGCAGTGTACTCAGAACATCCGAACGGCAACAAGAGTCTCTGCAATGACATTGCGCAATGTGATGTAGAATGTACATCTTTGTACCTAACGCTTCGTTATATATCAAAGCTAGATCATTGATTTTGCAGTTGTGCTTTACATAATAAGTCTTATATTAAAATACCTCGCATTGCCAATGATAAGACTTGACCTGGCCTATTTCCTAAATTTTCCATGTATATAAAACACACACACACACACACACAAACAAACACAAAACAATTAGGGGATGCGCTAAAGTGCAGATTTTGGACATCTCTCCCGAACTTGGTCACTTCGACGCCCCCTCGCTGGTCATACCTCCCCCCCCCCCCCCCCCCAATCATGAACATAAACCGACACCCTTGACTACCAGTGGCGGATGGGCAGGGGGGACGCACCGGGCGTTCCCTCCCCCCCCCCCCCCTCCTCAATTTCCAAAGCGAAAAAAATTATAGCTACAAACGGCAGTTTTTTGACTGTAAAATGTCAAAAATTTTCAAGCTCGCTCGCTTTGCTCGCTCGCATTTAATCGCTATTCCATTCTCCTGATGTTGCTGCCAGTAATTGCCAGCAGTTGCGCCCGGTGCGCACCCCCCCCCCCTAATTTCCAAAGCGAAAAAGTATAGCTACAAACGGCAGATTTTGGACTGTAAAATGTCAAAATTTTCAAACTCGCTTGCTCCGCTAGCTCTCTCGCATTTGATTTGATTTGATTTGATTTGATTGATTGGTTCCTGCATTATATCATTGCTTGTGCAGATACATACACATATATCATATACATTGTTGGTACCATACATATAAATGGATATACATAAACATTAAGTGCTAACAAGGTAAGTTTCTTCATTACCTTTAGAATGTACAGCAATACAGTTTCTTCGTTGCCTTTACAATGTACAACAGAACGTATTATCAGTGATGCAATGAATAACGCATCTCGCATTTAATTGCCATGCCATGCTAATGATGTTACTGCCAGTAATTGCCAGCAGTTGCGCCCGGTGCGCCCCCCTTTATTAATTTCCAAAGCGAAAAAATATAGCTACAACCAGCAGTTTTGGGACTTGCTCCGCTCGCTCGCATTTAATCATTATGCCATTCTCCGCATGTTACTGTTAGTAATTGCCAGCAGTTTCATTTCACATACATGCATCTTCACATGCATGTTTTTTTATTTTCATTTCCAATCAAACACAGGTATAATACACTTTGACATAATTACGTATATTGGAACATAATAATACATATTGGTTCTTAAAACAACTTCATGGAAATGAAAATTGAGGGGCTGCTAAAAAGCGAACTTGTAGATTGCAGTCCCCTCACTTACGTTACATTACACTAATTATATATGACTTTATAACACAATACAACGATACAATAATGTACCGTACAAGCTAATCATTGAAAGTATAGTTTTCATTCAATCGAATCGGATGGTTACATGAAGATACGCTTTCACGATTGTATAGGCCTACACATACACATACACATACACATACACATACACATACACACACACATACACACACACACACACACACACACACACACACACACACACACACACACACACACACACACACAGTTGCGCCTGGTGCGTTCCCCCCCCCCCCCTTTAATTTCCAAAGCGAAAAAAAAAATAGCTACAAACGGCAGTTTCTGGACTGTGATGTCAAAATTTTCAAGCTCGCTCGCTCGCTCCGTTCGCTCGCAAATCGTTATGCCATTCTCCTGATGTTGCTGCCAGTAATTGCCACCAGTTGCGCCCGGTTCGCCCCTCCCCCCTCTTAATTGCCAAAGCGAAAAGATATAGCTATAAATGGCAGTTTTTGGACTAAATGTCAAAATCGTTGGTTGAGAATGATAAGGGCGTTAAGTTGTCTTGAACACTATGGGTTTAGTGGCAACTTAACGCCCTTCTCATTCTCAGCAGACGAAATTTTCAAGCTCGCTCGCTTCGCTCACTTGCATTTAATCGCTATGCCATTGTCCTGATGTTGCTGCCAGTAATGCCAGCAGTTGTCAACGTGCCTGGTGCGTCCCCCTCAGTTTCCAAAGCGAAAAAAAAAAAATATATAGCTACAAACGGCAGATTTGGGAGTGTAGAATGTCAAAATTTTCAAGCTCGCTCGCATTTTATCATTATGCAATTCTCCTGATGTTGCTGCCAGTAATTGCCAGCAGTTGCGCCCGGTTCGCCCCCACCCCTTAATTGCCAAAGTGAAAAAAAAATAAAGCTCTAAACGGCTCTTTTTGGACTGTAAAATGTCAAAATTTTCAAGCTCGCTCGCTTCGCTCGCTCGCATTTAATCGCTATGCCATTCTCCTGATGTCGCTGCCAGTAATTACAATGTACCTCCAGCAGTTGCCCCCGATGCGCCCCCCTCAATTTCCAAAGCGAAAAAAATATATATATCTAGCTACAAACGGCAGATTTGGGACTGTAGAACGTCAAAATTTTCAAGCTCGTTCGCATTTTATCATTATGCAATAATTCTCCTGATGTTGCTGCCAGTAATTGCCAGCAGTTGCGCCCGATACACCCCCCCCCCCCCCCGAAGTATGAATATAATTATATTCATGTTCAAACAAAGAATGGATCTGCGGTAACCAAAGACGTCAATAATCAACAATCGGGGAAGCATCATTTCATATAGGCATTGTATAATGTGATAACAAACTACATGTATTTCTATTTTTACTGTCAAATATTTTAAGCAGTAATAATGAACACTTGGTAATGTCAGGTTGATGTACTGGCAAGCATTGTAATAAGGATCAAACATGAATAGGCCTAATCATCACATCACAAAATAAATGTTTATCTCAATCTAAATTTACATCTAAACCAAAATGCCTGTTATGGCAAAAATTTTTAATTTTCTTTTTTTTTATCCTTCTCATTATGCGCAAAGTCGAACTACGAAATGGCTTATTTTCCGAGACTGCCCCGTGAACAGCAAAGGAAGGGGGCAGGCAGGGAGGGAGGGTGAACTAATGGGCGTCTTCTTATAGGCCTATAATCTTCGCTTCATCATCCATGATCAAAATGTCAAACTGGTATAACGTCGAAGAGAAATCATTTTGATTATTCCACTTTTCTATATATATATATATATATATATATATTTAAGTATGAGCATAGCCCTGATGGCAATGTCTAATATTACTTGACAAAGGAATTGTTTTTCATCGACTTACATAGATACCCACCAAATGTTTTGAGTATTATTTATAGTTATGATAAAAAATAGGAAGGATACAATTCATGGGAATAGGCCTACCCATACTCGGGTGGGATTCGAATCAGCTACACGAACTTTTGATTGCTAGAGAGTATTATTATCAATATATAGTGAGCTCCGCAATGATGGTATAGTTGATCCCATGCCCTCATGGCAGTGCATTGGTTACACTGAAAGATGCTTACTCGAGTTGAGTTGTTTCAGGAAAGAAAGGAGAAACTATAACATTGAACTTTCTTGTTGCAAATGATTATTCATTTCATGCTAATTGGCACAAGGACGGTTCCACTTTTCAATAAGGCCTATGTACTGTGATAACGTACACTAAACATTACCTTTTTAATTTACAAGCAAAAAAGAACAAAACAAACAAAAAGAATCTGACCTGACGCCGTAACAAAAATTGAAACATTCAGAATTTCGAGGAAAATTACCATCTTTGCATATCAAATAAATAAAACAAATAATATAAGATAAAAAGATAAGATAAAACAACAATAGGTTTATTTTATTTGACTTTGCATTCTTATAAAATATGTGATGAGACACCAACACAACAAGTTCAATCACAATCGGTCGATAAATGACCGAAATCTGACCCTTTTTTTTTTTTGGGGGGGGGGGGGGGGGGGGGCAATGTGCATGAACGCAGCATCCCAAAACGCTTGTGACAGCAGTATAGGCCAACCTGCATTAAGCTTTTACCTAGTCACGAAAATTGATACATGTGGCGCCGGCCATACAGCAGCAATAAAAGATGTCGGTCTATGTAGGCTTATATCGTCGACTTTCTTTTCATTTTTTTTTCCCCACAAGAGAATATCAATAGCACAAAATGAGTCCACAAAGGTTGATCGTCACAAAAGTTGTGGTGACGGCTTTACCGTGGATCACTCTAGGTGGCAGCAGACAAGACTTGCCCGTGTTCGTCCTGCATGGTTCACGCAAAACTTTTATGGGTCACATTTTTTTTGATTTGTACGTGGGTGTTGTATGTATGTATGTACGTATATGTATGTATGTATGTATGTATGTATGTATGTATGTATGTATGTATGTATGTATGTGGTTGGTGTAGGCAAGTGTGTGTGTGTGTGTGTGTGTGCGTGTGTGTGTGTGTGTGTGTGCGTGTGTGTGTGTGTGTGTGTGTGTTTGTCCTTGTGTGCGTGGGCGTGTGTGTGCTGATAATGATGAAGGAAATCTTTAATGGGGAATTTCCAGACCAGTTAAAAGTAGTTAGTCTGGAAAGAAAGAGTAATAAAAATAAGAAGCACAGCAGTGAGGAAAGGTAATATGACTATTCAAATAGCAAGTTAACCCTGATGTCATTGCCTCATAAAGGGTCTTGTATAATATAGTTTGTACACATAAAGTCTTTATGTTTCCAAGTATGCTCCAGTCTCAAATCCCTGTATGATCATCTAACTGATCATTTTGATCAGTTTTTTCACAGATCGTCACAGTTTTTTTTTTTTTTCAGACAGTAACAATTTCATTCTTCTACACTTTTAGAGCAAATGAATTTAATTCTTGCTATTCTTTTCTTTTACACAATCAGTGGAAAATTGTGAGGTGAGGACATAATTTGATCATTCATTTGCATATTCATATCATCTCTTCCAGATCTGTACTGGAGAAATTAGCAAATCTTTGCAATACACACAAACTACAATAATTTACTTTTATAATATTTTCATCAAATTTTATTGTTGTACTTGTGAAATTGTACTCTTTTTCTTCAAACTAACTGTTATCTGGTTCGGAATTCCCTTCTGACATGTCTGAGTCATGCTAAAATCTAACATACAGTATACTCTGCTCTGAAGGAAAGTTTTATTATTATTATTATTATTATTATCATTATTATTATTATTATTATTATTATTATTATTATTATTATTATCATCATTATTATTATTATTAATGTTGTTGCTGTTTTTTTTTTAGAAGGAGAGTTGCAGGTGGATTCTGGTTGAGCAGGCAAATTCGATGGCGCAGTAACCAAATTTCACTTTCATTTCTTCTTTTCATTATCATGTTTGTCTCATGATGAATATTTTGGCACATAACATTATAACTTGATTAATATACATGTGATATCGTAATTTATCGCGGTCATTGTTCACTCCATCCAAACATGCACCTGCTAACCTCGCTGGCATAATACAAAGAACAACACAAACAACGACAAAACGAAAGCGATAAGGGGTAAATAAAAGCTTTTTTTTTTTTTTTTTTTAGTGCATTTACAAAGAAAGCGTCACCAGGTATACCCTTGTAGCCATTTCTATGAACATCCTGAGGAATATAGGGCTGGCGAAAATAATGTATTTTTTGCCTGTATAATTATCATAATCATTATTGTTATGATAAAATAAGCAACATTAAACTATCAATGTAATGGCTAAAGGGTGAACGAAGACTGCACAAGTAATATTGCAACCAAACACTGCTTTCATGGTTTCGGATAATTCTTTGTTCATTACGATAGATATTGATAGATAACCGTCAAATTAAATTTTAAAAAGGGTAAAAAGGACTGACTTCAATTTTTGAAACCAAAAGCTAATATAGAAGTTTTGCTAGCTCTTCATGACTAAAAGATGATGGTATGCGTTGCAAGCAAGCAAGCTGCGTGTACTCACCACTGTACTTCATTGTTTGGTGTCAGCAAACAGCCGTGACAAACTTTACGTCATGATCTAGTGGTGGGCCGGAATACAGCCACAAACACACAAAGAAAGAGAGAGAGAGAGAGAGAGGGGGGGGGGGTTAGATGGAGGAGAACGGAAGAGGGTCGGGAGGGGTTATGAGGAGCGAATAAACCAATAAAGTGTCACTCTGAAACAACAAGAACTTAGCCAAATGCCTTTGCATTCTTCAATACTTCCCTGTTATACGATTAGTCTAAGTCAACACAACGTGAAAGACTTTGGACTGTTCTCGAGAACCAAACATTGCAAACTATTTAAGACACAGAGAAAACGTGGGGTTGCCATTTCATATCCACCCGTCACAATAGTCACTGCCGGGTGTTGTGGTCCTAATTCTTTCTTCAGTCGACGCTCGATCTTTCGTAGTTTCGATTTCAAGATGTTGAGAAAACTGTTGGCTACCGTTATCGTCTTGACGATTGTCGACGGGGTTCTCGGCGCCCCAGTCGAAGGTAAGTGGGCCTATATACGTCATGTTTATTAATCATGTTTATAATTTATGAAATTATTGAAATATTATCCAGGTGACTGATGTCTATAGGCAATTGTGTACGTGAACGCACAAGATCATAGGTCCCTAAAGATAGTCCACTTGTGTTATTTTGAAGAACGGTTCCGTGTCCATCTGCATTGGAGTTGGATTTTATCAATATCTAAGAAAGAGGATTCTTTTAGCCACCTTCCAATATACATGCCTCCCTATGAGTAAGAGTAAGACAATGTCGTGTATAAAGATTATGCCATTGGCTGAATGCGGTATAATCTTTTAGCACGCTTGAGGGAAATATTTCACTTCACTCCACAGAAGATATCAGGGCCCTGCTCGAAATGAGCAATCCAAGAAACAGTTATTCATTCCCTCGGACAGACCCCTACTTCAGATTATCTTCTATTCTTCTCAAGTTTTTAGTTTTATGTCTTTAACGGAAAGTAATTTTCCCCAATCAACTGATTGGATAAAATTAAGATATTAAATGATTATCCGATGAGGGAGGTGCCCTGGAACCAAGGATGAAATCAAGGCAGCAGTACTATTTCAAAATTAATCTACAAGTAATCTTAAGAAAGCAAAGGTAATCGATTGAATCGGGTTCATGTATTATATTTAAAACGGATGACTTGTACAAAAAGGAACACAAAAAGCTAGATTCTTGATAGAATAGAATTGTGATTACAACCACTTTCCTTTCAAAACAATGAAGCTGTTTAGAAAACGGTAAGAAAAATGCTTGGAAAATTTTCAAAGCTATACCTGAGCCTTATAATCAACAGTGATTAACACATCATCGTAGACTGAATATCACACACATTGTGAGACTGAGTAAGAAACAAACGACTTTACAGATGACTTATATGACTTACATAATTTGTGTTGTGCGAATATACTTCTGTAGGTGATGCTGACTTAATTGTTTTATCTAAAGAATAGAATTGGCAAATTCATGTCATGTTCAAATTTCTGGTTTTTTTTTTATTGTGTATCATCATCTTCATTTTGTTTGATTCTAATGATATAGTAATAAGGCGTATCAGGATATCCTTAATTTGCATTTCATCGCTTTGTACAGATTGAATAATATGTTTAATTTATATAGTGTGCAACTGACGCCAAATTCATGTTCATTTAAAAGACTCAATGTTCACTCACTCGCGTAATGATAAATGAAAAAAAAAATGTGTTTGATTCTCGTTATCATGTGTTGTGATTATCTTACACATATAGGCCTACATTACAATGTTATCCCTGAAGGATAATATACTAGTATGCAGCCTGGAATTTGTTGTCATAACATATTTTTGATGGTTGACATAATATGGATTCAATATAATAAAGGAATAATTTTATATGGATGCTGGCATAGTTAACTATATCAAGGACATTTTTTTCCAGCAATGATTCCGCTTCTGTTAAACCAAGTGGGTGTTTATCCATAAGTAGGGGGTCATACGTATTACACCTTTTAATCTTGACATCAAGAATTCAATATTCTGTTGAAATACATTTTTTTTAGTGTGTTGAAAAATTAGTCGTCAAATCAGAATATGTACATGAGCTAATGAATACTTTGCTGTTGTTATCGTTGCGTGTATAATTACAACAGGTGTTCATCCCAATGGTGCGAAAGAAAAGACATCACACATTACTAGGGTATGTATACTTATTTTTGTTTTGTTGTATATCATCGTACGCAGGATATTTTTGACAAAGGTAACGGATACCTTGTGTTTCTTCCATAAAGCAATAAATGTCCTGGTAACGCACATTTTCATGCACATCAACAACATGAAGAATAATACTAAAAAAAAGAAGAAATAAAGCATCAAATGTAATTACCTTTACATCCTATAACAAAACAAAAACACATATTATGATATCGGAATTATGATTCAGACATTTTATCAAGTTCTGTATAAACCATAATATTACTGGAGAAAAAGGCAAACATACAGTGAGTTGAACGAATTGTGATCAAAACAGTTTCTCAGTGGCATTTTAATCGAGCTGACATAACAAACGTAATAATCACAATCAATTAAGCACGGATTGAGCCGTTTATGCCATGAGGTTCAAAGATCCATTTATAAAGTTATCTGTATCAATGTAAGTTTGAAATCTTTTGTTTAATCTATTCATGACTGTAATATCCATACATAATATTTCTTGCCTTTATATGTTTATGCATATTCCAATGTCAATTCGATGAACAGCTCATTTGAAAGTGCAACTCATAGCATCAAAACAACATTAATGTATAATATTCTTGCAATAAATGCAGCGATTAACTTTTAACATTTGAGCCTACAAACGCAAGCGATTATTCATTTTGCATAAACTATAATATGATTGGTTTTACCCTTGCTAGAGAAGCAAGTTTCTCAAGTTTCAAATTTAAATCTATTTCATACTTCCCATTATTGCATCAAGAGTTATTATTATAAGTTCTTGTACCTTGAAAAATGCATACCTCATATACACAATAATTATAAGGATAACTGGTTAAAATCGAAATCAGTTTGTACAATGAGAAGTATATGACGTGACCTACATAAAAGCAAGCTTGTTTGGCTATAAGCTCAGAATAATCAGTGTTTGTGAAAGACAAACGGAAAATGATAGAAGTTCAGACCATGCAGGTAATTTGATAATACCGGTATGAAAGGGAACTGGGAATGCATAATAACGTAGTATGATTAAGTATGCGTATGGTAGAAAGCAGTGACTTTTTAAAGGCTAAAATTAACTTTGTACGTGTGTGTGTCTCTTCTTTCCCATTCTTCTTTGTACCCTTAAAGGGAGATTTGGATATCCTCAAAGAGAAGGTAAGAACAAATACACGCACTCTTGGATTTTTACTATTTATTTATGTAGCATACTTTATTTCCTTTGCAAATTAAAGCATGTGATAAATATTCCTAGGATACTACCTGCCCATAGGCAGGTAAGTACGGGAAAGAAATACAGTGGACCCGGTCCATCACACCACAATAATTGACAGTTACACAAATATATACATGTATACAAGTACATTTACACACAAACATGATACATGAACAGCTGTTTCAGGACGTAAAGAAAAAAAAAAAAACCCGCTAAAATGAACTTATATCAGCATACATTTAAGCTGAGAAACACTCACAAAAAAAAAGTAGCTCTAATCACTCGTTCAATTATACGAAATGAATCTATTACGTCTATTTCCTTTCCATTATGCCCTTTCATCACAATAATTTTACTTAGTTACGTGTTTAAAGACGGGATTTTGAGCTTTGAGATGATTTGCACCTTACCTTTTATAATGAGAACAAGATCAGTTCGACCTCTGAGAAATTTGGTTACTATCACGAAAAAAGACATTAAAATAACATTGACACAATCCTCATTGTGGGCGGGACGAAAGATTGACTGAAAGCTATATAAGCAACTGCTATGGAGAAATTGATCAAATAACCCTGGAACATTTCATATTCATTAAGCAGATTATAGTCATGATTGTTCCAATGTTGAAGCTGCTGCTTTCAAGCACAATTCCATGTACGAACATGGAGAAAAACTGGAGAAAGTTTTACAAAAATATAATTCTATAACATGCGAAAAAATAACATGATTATATTAATCAATCCAAGCCTTAGATGTAGCCAGGAGAAGGTGCACTATCTTATGCTGTAAGAAGAGATAGAATGAAAATGGATAATTCTTGCTCAAACACATGATTTCCATTCGTTCTTGGAAATCAACCTGTTATGCGACTTTCGGTGCGACGATGAATAATTACTATTTCATTGGCACGATATAAACTATTCTCAAAACAATTCAGCGACAACTACCAATCCGTTAATATACAATATAATACCAAATGATCAATCAAAGCAGTTAGACGAGTGGAAGACTCGTAACAAGTAGACACAAGGAGATAAGAGAATGACAACATTTCATATTTCAATAAGTTTTAGCGAAGTAAATGAGATGGTCGTGTCAATGTCTCGTCAGTCTTCAGCGGAAAAGCAGTGACAAAGAGTTAGTATACAATAGAAGTATTTTTTTTTTTTTGCGTGAAATCATGAAGATGTGTCCCAGCACAGCAATTGTTTTAGAGCGCTGTGCTCAGCAAAGAGGACTTTGTAAAGGAGTGGTTTATACTTCACTGAATTTTTCACAAAAGGAGTGATTTTCATCCTGTCTTTAGGTATATGGAAAAGTTCCAAGTTGCATGATGTAGTTGTTATGTTTCGCGAGGTATCAAACTTAGAATTTTAAAACGCTCTTCTTTTTGTCAAATTCTTTGACCCTACTCCCCTTTCTGAAGTTAGCATGATCATCGAGCGGAGTTTTCCCAATAAAATAAATTTATGATAAGATTATGAAGAGGCAAGTCAGAAGTGCCGATTCCTTTTTCCTTTTCGAAGACGAAGTTTCCAGCCTGCATGAAAAATCTATTATTCTGTACCGTATTCCTGCAATTCTCATGGGACAAAAATAAAGGCAAGTAAGGGGAGGGGTTACAAAAGTGAAAGTTACCTTCGTTTGTGTGACTCATCCTGATGTTTAAAAGCTCATGCTAAATCCTTGAATGTATGCACTGACGTCATAAAGGTTAATTTTTTTTTGTGTGTAAACTTCTTGCGATACATGGTGACCATTGAGCGCTGAAACACATCTAGAACAATGATTTTGTCTTACATGTGTCTTGGTATGTGTGTTAAGGGTAAATCATCGGAATTGAATGGTTTATTGATCGTTGTTTTTTCTTTCTTTCTTTTTTATGATTGCCTGAGTCAAATCCTTAGCAGTCAAGACACTATGAAGTCATTCATAACCGACCTGACGGAGCCGTTTTATTATTATAGAGATTTGGTGGTGGCGACTCGTTATCAAAATAAACATATTATATTGTAGTACTTGTCTGAATGCTGTATAACAGATGAATAATAGTTGAAAATCATGAATCACGAAATGGTTCTTTTTGTTTCATTCTCCCTCTGATGAATTCGAATTATAAACGATGCCATTTCAAAATTTATTGTTGGGTTGCTTGTTTCTGAAAGAAACTTCATGATCTCTCTGCATTTTACTCTTCTTGATCTCTCTTACAGCTTGAAGATTTAGAAGCGGACGTAAGTTCAGATTTCCTTGGCTGTTTTGTTTTCCTCTTTTATTTATCTTTTATCTTAGATCATGGTTAAATTCCCCAAATTGCATGTGTGTGTTACAACTATTCCACCGTTTAAGAAATATTTCTTCATCGACGATGAGGCAGACACCGAATTTCATGTATATATCTATGTCGTTTAGAACACGTTCATTCATTGTCATTTTGTCAGCAAAATTCATGCATTCTCAGGTATCATCAGAACACACATAATTGAGAAAAGAGGAAGAGAAAAGTCAAAACACTGTTAGCGCTTGAATAGAATTATTAGATTCAACAAGTCTGTTCGATTCACAGTTGATAGATATTATTCATTATAAAATGGGCTTTAGAATCTCTGCAATCTGAGTGGTCAATTTCATGCTTTGATTTTTACTGATCCGCGCTGAGCCATGCGTCCGGTAAAATCCGAACGCATGGCTCAAGTCTTGTATAGTGGTGTAGGTGTAACGGACGCATGATGAGGAAAATGGTTGTATTTCATGAATTTACGGGCCCATTTTATAACACAAATGACGCACCGGAATATTCCGTGGATCAGTGAGAATTGGATGCTCTCGTTTAACTTTGGAACAGCCTAAAACCCATAACAGTTCCAAAGTAAAATCGTGCATCCAATTCTCACCGATCCACTCTGTCCTGTGCATCATGTATAATGACACGATGTGATTCATCCTCTTCTCTATCATATCTCCCTTTAATGTCAACAAGTTCCTCTTTGTCGTACATCATGCATCATTATTTCATGTAAGCGTCTTTAGGTCATTGGGATAAATGAACAGGGACTCGACACAAAGTTTAAACACACCAACTCATGTTCCTTTACCAACTGGATAGATTCCGTCAACAAAGAGTGCTATTTAACACGTCCAGCAAACACCATTTCGTCACTGTGTTAGAAATTAACCTGTGACGAGATAACGGACTTTCGTCAATGAAGGTCGAAAATCTAATACTTTAAACCAATGCGTATTATCGTCTCTAAATGTTAGGCAGTGGGGTGCGTATTTTGGGAGATATTTACCGCAATCAATTCAAACGTCATCGAGTGATTAATCAGTGCGTATCTTTCCAAAATGCATCATAATGGCAGACTAAATGCAAAACGTGGGCGTGGGACGCTACAGATCTTAATCAAATAAGAACGCTCAGTTTTAACCATTAAGTTACTCTTCCTGTTTATTCTTTCTATTTATTGTTTACTCCTGTTTATTTGCTGGAAGTCTGACGAAGATGATAAAATACGAAACTGAAATACAAGAGCCCATTGGCTGGCTTTATAAGGAACACGTCAATAGCTCCAAATACTACCGTGTTATGACGAAAAAAAAAACCCTTAATTAGATCGGAGGGAATGAAGTGCTCATTTCGATAAGTTATTGTTCATTGACAAGTGAAAAAGAAGAACTTTGTTGCATCTGTCGCCTGTGAGCCCTTATAGAGAGCATGGTCTAATAAGCTAATTTGGTTTACAAGGCGTTTTGAATAGGAGATCTTGAGTGGAGATTAAACCCAGGACCCAGATTGGACCCAGATGGGGGCGCACCGGGCGCGCGCCCCTCTTTAATTTTGGTTAAAACAAAAGAAATAAAAAGAAAAATGGGGGCGGGGGGCGTGCGGCCCCCCCCCCCCCCTTAATTTTGCAAAGGCGCCTATCCTTTATATACGGAATTCTTGGATATGCCCCTTAAACTATGCTTCAAACTACCATTTTATGACCTCACATTTAATATAAAATCAAACTGGACAACATGATGTGAGGACGATTTTATTATTCTATGGTTGCTGCTGCTGCTTTCATTTTTTGTGTAAATTCTATATCATTTCCAAATCAGAAATGCCGTCATTTCTCATTTTGATTTCTCATATCATCACTGCCATATTTTCGTCATCATTAAACCTGAGGATGAGGGGCTTCTAGGGAAGCCGAAATGTTCGTACTAAACTGGCCGATAAAAACGGTCTAATCGCAAGGCCTTTACCATGTTTACATAAAGCAGAATACACGTTACTTCAAGTTGACATTATTACCATGATTCACCATAGTAATTCCTTTCATCTCACATAACAACAATGACTATAACGATTCAATTCAATTCATTTATTTTTCATTCTCATTCTCTTCCAACAAAACATAACACAGAATGAATCAGGAATATTAGAATGTGCGAAAGATAAACGATACTTAACAAAGTAAGATCTACATACATACCGGCAAAATACTAAGTTATGTTTAGAGGGGGAACAAGAGAACTGAGAGGTCCACTAAAAAGCAGTGATGACAGTAATTATAGATATAGACAGAATACGAAATATTATGTGACAAAAGAGAAATAAGCACATTCGGGAACCCGAATGATTGTCCTGTCCGAATGGTTTTAAAGTAAAAAGTAATATGTAACTGATTAACGAAACAGAATGCGATTAGAGCATGCATACTCAGTCTGTACTCGAGAAGCCTGCGTCACAGTATGTGATGGCAAACACTTGTCGTGAAGGCCCAGATCCAGACACACCAGACACTGGATGGTTGGTCAGTCAAAAACATCCCTAAACATACAAGATGGGGCAGGTTTATTAGCAGAGAGGAAGTAGACAGAATGTTTACATAAACTAAAGGTATAGTTTCTGTCACTTAGATGCCCCAATTTCCATTCCGTATGGTACTTGATTACAGAATGCAGATGTCTTTTCGAGAGACTTTGCAACAAAGAAAGTATATTTGATCATTTTTTAGCAGCAATCAAGTCTGCTACGTTGGACGAAATTTCCGATTCGAAACAAAATATTTAATGGTAGTTACAGAGATACATGTAAATCAAACTATAAACCTTTTTTCTCACATCGAGCATGGTTTCATTAAGGTGGGAAATTTCCCTCACGTTAAAGCAATAAAATCAGTATGATGTAAATATTATCGCTGAATCCATGTGATGAAGGAATGAGCAAGTACACTCTTTTGGGTGTCGTGTATGAAAACGACGTTAAAACATTCTTCAAGGTTTTGTACAAAAATAGAGTGCATGTTACAAGCCATGTAGTAATATATCGGAAATCAGACATTCGACGGGAGAGTGTGACTGCATATCATCTCTTGTTTTGAGGTTCAAAATAATTATTTGTCTTAACGAAGAACTCAGATCAAATACCTATTTTCTATCAACCTAATATTCTAAAATGTAGCCTTATTTGCAGGTGTGTGTTTCATCATCATGTCGGTAGTGATTTTCAATCTTGGAATGTTTTAGATATTTTTAGATGTTTTAGAAGAATTACGTTCTGTTGATAGATTGTTCCCTTTTTTCTCACAGCGGAAGTGGGAAATTTGCGAGTTACGAACAATCTTAGGACTCACTCGGGCTATCTTGAAATGCCATTAAACACAAAAGATTTTATAAACATGTTCCAATTTCTTAAGTACTACACCAGTATGGTTCCTATTTGCACCCCATTCTTGCATAATGTTTCTAAGTCGTTTTTTTTCTTAATTCTACTTTGATACATCTTATCTGCCATTCTTTTTCGTGCATGCGTGTGTGTGTGTGTGTGTGACCCGTCACCACATAACCCTGATAAATTATTAAACACTGCTAACAATTGCTAACTACGAAATAAAGTGATTTGGTGAAAGATAAAAAGTTGATATACATGGAGGATGACATAGCGAATGCTTGACATCTGAACGGTCTTATTCTAAGAGAAGTTTTTAAAAAGATTCAGTTTCTGTTTTATGTAACATGCAGGGATATCAAACTTTTGCAAACTAAACTACTCTTTAACTGCCATAATTTCTCAAATGTCCATTTATTTCGTGGCCTTCCTTTCTGACCATCATTGAACATTGTTGTAGCATTTTTCTTTTTTGTTTCATGATTGAAGTCTGACAAACTATATTTTTATTTGAATACTAAATTTGCAAGGCGACAAGACTCTAAATATGTCCTTCTCAGAGAGCTGGGGTTCAACAGTTTAATCTGGCTTCAGTGGTGCCTTTTCAAATAGGAGTTATTCGATAGTAAACGAATTTGAATATCACATTTAGTTTCTAGGTAATGGAAAAATAGCACAACCCCTAGTTGGCATACATACTTTAACATAAAAAGCGATGCTGTGACCAGTGACTGCATCACATGACTCTCATATGAATTACCAAAATGAATGGTGTTTTAATTCCCCTCTCTATCACTGGTATTGACACTTATAAGATATGCAGTTCAGTATCAAATACGTTTGTAGTTTCCGCAGTAGTGACAAATACGAGGGTTCACAAGTTTTAACACAACCCCGTGAAGAAGCATGATTCTGGTTATCAAAACGCAAGACAAGTATATACAACTGATTTTTTTTTTCCCCCTGCATTCTGGCTTCCCTATTAGCTGGAACTACTTGAACCCGAGATCCCTGCAGATGACGCAAATGTTGACGAAGACGTCGAACCACAGGCAGCCGACATTGGTGACGAGGACGACGAGCTGCCCAAAGACCCTAAGCCTGCAGTGATAAAAGCGCCCTCAGAGGCAGTAGCGCCAGAGAAGACACAGCCATCCGAAACAGCTCGGAAGCCAGAGTCTGCTTCAAAAGATGATGTCGAACGTCCCGCAGGTGACGAAACTTCCCCAAGTCATGAGAATGTAGTACCGACAAAACAAGACCAGGACCAGGGAGAGAAGGTAGAGGAGAGTGGCAAAGAGAGCAACAATGATGAGGTAAACGGAGAAGAGGAAGAAGAAGTCCCTGGCGAAACTGATGAGGAAGAAGAGGAGGTGGAAGAGGAGGAGGCGGCTGAGGAGGAGGAGATGGCAAGTGACTTTGTCCCTTATCGGCCCGAGAACGACGACCTGTACCTTGAGGAACTCATTGTCCAGGTACGATTTATGAGTAAGAAATACGTTCAGATAGAAATCCACGCAGTTTGATTGCTGAATTGTCTAATTGTTTGTTTGTTTGTTGTTGTTGTTGTTGTTGTTGTTGTTGTTGTATGGCATGTATGGAGAGCAACAAAATATTGATGATAACTAATTCATAGAAGGTTGATTCATGAATATGTAATAACAAGTGAAAGAATATACATCATATGAATAATCATTTTCTTGTAATCAACATTTCCAGACGTGCAAGACGTTTATCATGTTTATTGCAAGAAATGTCAGATGGAAGATTAATAGCAAGATTACTGATTTCGTTTTTCCAACATCTGAAAAGGATTTCATCCACGTCATTCTTATAACGGTTTTATAGCCAATTTTATGATTGCCGTGCCTTGTGAAATGATGATCAAATTAAGAATTGCATTACGAGTTTATGTTTCTCAGGAAAATTGTACAAGTTGTGCAAAATCTGTAAAAAATTATTGTTTTTTTCTTCTCGATGTTTTAAGACAGGAAATCTGATATATCTGTCCATAATCACCGCTTATTCTTACCCCTCTTAAATTTGGCATCATCATAGGCGCTGACAATCCTTTATAGGAAGGATGCCGAGAGAGTGGAGAAGATCTTGACGGAGGAATACCTTCGCTTGGCCGACTCTGAAGACGACTTTCCTCAAAACGTCGCTCCAGCTCCTCAAGGTATGTTTGTTGGCCCCTATCACTTTTACACCATGACCCCTCGAGCGTTTCACTCACATGAACCTAAACTGGGTACAACTGTCTCGACATTAAGTTTGTTAAAGGGGAAATTCGGAACAAATAAAAGCTAACCTTTAGAATAGAGTAAAATCTAACTAGTGGCAACAGTAAAGGTTTGATGAAAATCGAATGAAAATTAAGGGAACAAAGATATTGCGGAGTTTCCCTAATTTTCACGAAATAATTCTTGAATAGTCAACATGAGTTGAATATGCAATAGCGAATTTATGATGTCATCCCCTCACAATCTGTCATAGAGTATGTACATAAAATCATGAAATTTCCCGGTTTTTACTTGTTTGTTTGTTTGTTTAATTGATGAAAGGTATTTATGCTTCCAGTCTAAAATCGTGATATATCTGCTCAATACGTTCCATTCGTGACTAAAAAAGAAAACTTTAAAACGTTAATGAAACAACTAAAGTGATCTAACAAATCATTCATCCATTTTTTCCCTTGATGTTATGAAGTTAACTTATACCTACAGTATACAAAAATTTACAGAATTAAAAATCCTCGAATCTGATTTCATCAGTAATTGAAATGAAAAGGGATAGGTAACCCAACCTGTAAAGAGCAAAATGCCTCTAGAATAGAATAGCGGGTATAAAGAAAACAGCTGGATACCAAATCTCTGTTTACTATGCTGCCAAACTATATCGTAATCTTTATATCTCTTTATTTTTCCATCTTTTGATCTTTCTATCATTTTTTATCTTCCTCTTTCTCTCTATCCTCTCTTTAACTTTTTGTTTGTTATTGAAGCTACGTTTAGATATCTGTGTTTGGAACCTTTATACAAATTTAATTATCGTGTAGATCTGAGTAAACAAGATTCGCAGTTGCCAGCTGAAGAAGGAGTTTTCCAAGATCGACCGTTCACCGACGACGAACTCATCAGAAAGGATGGTAAGTAAGAAATACCCCCTTCTCTCTCTCTAGCTCTCCTTGCTCTCAGTCCCCCTAATCGAAATGAAAGTTCTGGGATTGTAAGCTTCCTGTCTATCCAACTATCATTGTTATCAGTCCTTCCTTTTTTGTCCTTTTTATTTTTTTTTCAAGAGTGAATATGAAAGGAAAATAATGTATTCTTCGTACCAAATAATGACTTATTCGTTATAATAATATGGCATGTAATATAGCAGGGAATCAAAGGGTGAAAGGATCGTTATTCCAGAAGTATGGCCCCAAACAATGACCTATGAGTATATTTGAGTGCAAATCGCTTGGAAAGAAGTGCTGTGATTGCCGTCAATTCGTATCTGTTTTCTTTAAAGTCACGAATGTAGATTTCAGGAAATCAATGTATCTGACAACATAAAAGAGCAACACGAATGTGGGTTTGGATTTATTGACCTTATATTATCAATTGTTAACCAGTTAATGACGGATGTCGTAGATACATTGTCTACAAGGTGAAAGAACTTGTTATTTCTGTGGGGCATTTCATGAAGGAACTTGTCGGATAAAATGTCCAACAAGTCAATTATATCCGACAAGTTCAGAGAAATTAGCCAATCAGACTAAAGAATTTCTCAAAACTTGTCGGATATAATTGACTTGTCAGATATTTTATCCGACAAGTTCCTTCATGAAATGCCCCCCCCCCCCCCTGATTCATAAATGAGAAGTACACATGAAATGAATAAGTTAAAATTGGGAAAAACATGAAATACCCATACCCTTGTATAAGGCGCAGTGAAAATATTTCTAAAACTATAATTTCTACAAATATCGCTTTCATTTCTTTTCAATATCTAGTACTGGAAGCAATTGAAGCAAAGAAGAAAGAAGGTCAGTATAAGTTTCCATCAAAGTACAGTTTTGAGTCTCTCAGGAAAAGGGTGTACTCAAGCTTCCACCTGTCATTTGGGATAAGAAATTCTTGAACGTTCTTTAACCCACCTCAAACTGTTCGGCATGAATAAAAAATAATATACCATATACAATCGCTGTAATATTGCCCTCAAATAGGTCTGCATTGCTTTCCTATCATTAGTTTCTGTTGTTTGCGTGTATTACCATTCATTCCACTTTCCCTGCGTTGCATGCACTTTTCATTTTGACATTTCATGCAACT
The DNA here is from genome assembly GCA_033980235.1 of Diadema setosum. NCBI lineage: Eukaryota > Metazoa > Echinodermata > Echinoidea > Diadematoida > Diadematidae > Diadema > Diadema setosum. The sequence continues at coordinate 30,795,877 of CM067067.1, read as the reverse complement.
ATACCTATCTTTCACGAAGGCCAACAAACTTTTTTTGTTGTTCAACATTATGAAACAGTCGTCCTGAACCTGAACCTGTGTAACCTCATCTTGTCACACTGATCATCACACTACACAGACAATTCTTGACTAAACAAGTGTTTTGAAGTTGCTCCGGGCCACACAGATGGCATGTCAGTACAATAGTTTAGATGATTAAACTATCACACTGTGTATACTAGTTTCTTTGACAAATTGCACAAAAGGGCAGTCAACTTGTACAGCAATCTACTACATGCCGTCATAGTACATCATGCCGTCATTGTACATACATTGTACATTAATGACATGACAGTGTAATTTCGATATTCACACACCTTTAGACAACTTTTCTGCATTTTGCCAGTGCTGGACGCGGGAATTTCATGGTGATACAAACAGAAAGAATTAACTGTTATCTTAAATGTCTTGTCTTTGTATACAATAACGTCAAAAACAAATGATGAAAGCGTACCTGGTAACTAATGACAACCAACAATAACAGCCACCATAACGGTTATCCTGTCTTGGTGAAAGTAAAAACAAATCCCTTTTAACGTGAGAAACCATTCGATGAAATGCTAAGGAGCGTACAATCCTCAGGGGAATTTGAAATTAATTTGATGAAAATCGACTTTGAAATGACTGAGATATCTAAAAACAACGTAAACAAACAGATCGTCATAAAAGTATTGGCCTGTCGCAGGATTTGTTAGGTTCACTTTATTGGATATCTCAGCCATTTAAGACAAATTTTTATCAAATAAAATGTGAATTCCACTAAGAAATACATGTTCTTTCATATTTCTCATTATCTCATAAACACACACACACAACAGTGGCAGATCCAGGGGGAACGCAAGGCGCGCGCACCCATTGATTTTTGCTAGAATAAAAGCAATAAAAAGAAAAAAATAGAAGGGGCGCAGGCACCACCTTTAATTTGGTAAAGACGCCTCCCCCTTTACGGAAGTCGTGGATCTGCCCCTTTAAAAAAAAAGTTGGAAACGTGCAGCCCTATCTAAACTAAAACTGTACAATCCCTTCAACATCAGAGAAAACACTCTATCATAAGTCACACTCAGAGGAGACTTTATCTTTGCAACAATGTAAAGCCATTCTTGGACAAATCCAAAGGTTTAACAATTATTTTGACTACTTGTATGCCCTATAGCTCTCGACCTGGCTGAGAACAGACTGATAGCCGATATGGAGGACTTCGAAGACCAAGGACTGACGCTGGAAGAACTCATTGCTGACCTCAAAGACAAACAGCAAAACGGAGATCATCGACCAGGGAAAACCCCGACAGAGGGAGAAGGTATGATTGGGGGAAAAGTCCACCTGATTTTATATATGAAAGCCTTGCTTTTAGCTTTCAGTGTCGACTTCCTCGCTCAAAACTAAGTGTGTTCATCTTTTTAAGTCATCAGGACATCATTCTATCATAACAAGCATCTTATGGTCCCTTTTATTTCTGTCCTAAGGGATAGAAAATTAAAACGGGAAATCCATCATAAGTTATAACTTCCTACATACCTGCACCAACCTCCCTCAAAATATCGAGACGTGATGTTATATGAGAGGAACTCTGATTCTCCTGTGAAAAAAACAAACAAACAAACAAACAAACAAACAAACTGTTAGTATAATGTCTAATGTAGATGGACGGTTAAAAATATTGACAAGGTTTTGAATTCATTGTTACATTAACGATTGTAATCTTCATTGCTCAATGTCTGGTCAGCTCTGGCGAAGAAGGAGAATACTGAGGAGGACAACCTCTTTGGTGCTTACAAAGATGACCTTGAAGAAGCCGTTCAAGGGGAGACCAAACCACATGCCAATGTACCTGCTCCCCAGCCGAGGCGACCCGCCATTTCACACACAGTCATATCTAAAGACGTCTCTAAAGCCGAAGCAGACAACGCCAGGGAGAATGAAGATGCCGAGGAGCTTTTGAACGAACTTGTCGAGGATCTAAACTCCTCCGTGAAAAAAACAGACGCGAAATCATCCTCAACTGGGCACATGTAAAGAATTCAAAGGATTACTGTTGAATTGTAGATAATATTCCCTTTAGCTGTTCCCTCATTTATTTTCCGATATCACAAGAGGCGTGGTTAAGCACAGTAAATTGTCGGCTGTTAAACAGTTATAGGGATTCATGGAGCTAATAATCATAACGGCAAAGGAGAATCAGAAATGAGTTCAGCATGTCGTAAATCACAACTCGTGGAGTAGGCATAACAGCATAACAACATAACAGCAGTAGAGTCATCATTTTGATACATTATTAGTAGGATAAGAGTAGAACTCTATCCATACAATCGCATCATCAAAATACAGTTTAAAGTAACTCAACGAAAGATTTAAGCTATCAGTTTTAAATCTACATAATAACAGGTCTCAGCTGCTGCTGAATAGATCATTACATCCTTCCAATATCTGATAAGATTTGTGGATATTTGTAATGGATTGGTAAAAGCAGACTTATAGGAATATGAAATGTAAAAAAAAAAAAAAAAAAATCAAAGCATACCATCCGATACGCCATATTTGAATTTGAAGGCATTTAAGTGGTTCTGCTGAATCACTTTAATACTGTGTTTTCTTATGCAGTAATGGATATTGTTATATTGCACTAACAAAAACCCTCATTCAATGTGTAAATCTAAAAAAAAAATGTGAGTAGTTTTCTATTTATTTTTTAATCAATTTTAATCAGTACAAAAGAATGTGTCAATTTCCTCTTGTATTTCATTTAGTACAGATTCATTTTCTCTTCGTACAATATTGTATTTATTCTTTTTATACGATATAAAGCAATTTCAATATGCATCTAATTGTTTTGAAATGTAATGATTCATAACTTGTGCTATTGTGTAACGATGGCGAAAAAGGGGGAGGAACTATAGACGGAAAATGACGAAACAATAAATCTCTTTAATACTTAGCTGTCGTCGTTCAGTCTTCAGTATTATCTGTTCGTCTCCTTTCTGTTAAACGATGTAATCACCTGGGAATAAAGAGTGCTTTGATATACATGTATTGTGATTGATATAAATGATCGGTGAAAATATACTCGTTATGGTTGTTAATATTTTGTTCTATTAATGTAGCACTTCCCTATGAATCGTCCGTCGTACATCGTTCTCGGGTTCTGCACTACTCCAGTGTCTGACAGTTTTGCCAAAGAGCATGAACACACACAAAAACGCACACACTCACACACACAAACATATACACACAACTAATTTTGCTATAGATCATTTTAGTCTATCTAAGACTAAAGATACTGAAGACTAGCACAAAAGCCACGAAATGAACGATAAGTAGACTGTATTATGGTATATAGTTTAATCGAGAAACTCAAAGACTATCATTACACAATGATTTACTATCAAATTGTGCGTTTTATATGTAATACAATATATTGTGTTATATATCATTAACCATATCACCTAAGAAAATTATGTTTACAGTGGTGTCATCTGAACGTCAACACATCTTTTAGCCCATTCGTTTATTTTCAGTTTCAACGGTAATGCAATTAAAGTAAAACATTATGGAAATAATTATGGAAAAACAGTTTAACATTGTATGCCCTATAGAGGAAAGTTACTGTGTACTGAAATACACTTATAAACTGTGAGTGTATCATGATTTCACTGTGTATAACCACACTTCAGTGTTGCTATGCGTCACCAAGTCATGTCATTTAACTTTCGTTGTCGCAGTTTGCGTTTGTCTTAACATTGTCACAAAACCAAGGAAAATCCCAAGGCATATTGTATGAACGATCAAAAAGGATGTCAACAGATAAAATACATGTAGAGTGAAATCCCTAAATTATATTAAAAAAAAAAAACCCACCAGATATACTTTACATAAATACTAATGACACCCAATTGAAACAAAAAACCTGTTTAACTGCAAAGTATACTATACTAAACTGACATCACAAAGTCTTGTGGCATTTATTTCCCGAAATAGTCCCGAAAAATTAAATGAAAGAACATTTCGAGCAATTATCATAATATTACAATCACTTCTATGTTGAATTTCACTACTTGACAAGATGCTTATCGATGAAATCGTCAACTATAATGAGCTGAAATGATAACTAAACTGCCAGAATAGCGTACATACATACTTGATAATTATACATACACACTATATACATACATCTGATCAGATACAGTATTCCCCAATCACGGATATTTGATAATGTTTTGATTTTTTTTTCATTCATTAATTTCTCGTTGTAGTTATGAACATTGCTTCAACTATAACGGTGATCTTCGTGATGACTATGTTATACAAAAAAAAACAACAACAACAACAAACACGTGATTTATATACGCGTGTGTCTCCTATAGGAAGGTTGGTGTTTAAAAACTATGACATTTGTTTTTATTAAGTGACAGTAAAGAAAACTGACATAAGCATAGATTTGCTCATTACCTCATTTTTTTTTTTTTATAAAACATCAATTTAAATACTAATATGTAAATCAACTGACAGGATCCGTCTGTTCTTTGCGCTGTCGTCATGTCCTACATCCTTGACCTCCTCTCAATTTTAGTTTGACATTAGGGGAGGAGAAACGAAAAGTTGGATATATATATATGGCCTCGATATTTGAATGAACAACAAGATAACAAATCCTGATAAACAATTTGCGTCATACAATTTTATTTCTATTGAAACAACGAAATAATTCTTTCATCAAAATGATACGAGACTGCACACACTCATACAACACCGCCGTTTTCCCGAAATATCTATAATTACTTCCATTTTACACCAAGTTTAATACAGAGTGTGTTTGTTATTGACGATTGTGGAAATTAGGAAAAAAAAAACAAGCTTAACTGCATGGGAGATGAATGGCTTTTGTTACGAGGAGGAGAGTTATTCAGTTACTAATCATCCATAATATTCGAGGTGATGAATTTTTCCATGGCCTGTCGGTCAAATTTTTGAGCTTCCCACTGCTCAGTCTCAGTGAGATTCACGACTCCGATTCTTGAGTAGAATCTCTTAGCGCCGACATTCCAGCCGTCAACATGTCCATCTAAAGCTTGGCAGCCTGCTTCAACAGCATCCTGAAAAAGTAGTGGAAACCCCGTTGACAAAATTATCTTGTTCTTCGGCTCTGCATTTATCTTTTCGCCACTTTTTCTTCTATTTTTCACCTAAGGGCGTTGCCAAGCATTTGCAGATTTCTACGCCAAGTGATATGCCCAAATTTATCGTTTTGAAATATCTTTTCCCTTTTATGCGACCGTGTCATTCGTGAAATGTCTGAATTCACTGATACCCATCATGACATCTAAAAACTTTTCCTCATCTCCACACATGAAAGATTGTATCACCGTTTAACGCTTATGTTAAAGGGCTGTATGAACACACATCACAAAGCAGGAAACAAAGCAAGATGAGACTTTTTAGTCATCAAAAGACAAATACTGAAGGATGAAATCAACAAATTTAAGCTGAGATAATTATGACTTCGTAAGGTTAAAAATCCTATATACTTGAGCAAAGTAGTTGACGGAAATTCAACGATGAAAAGGCGGTTTTGTGATTTACGGTTTATCAAGACAGTTTGGTGCACGAATTGTCTATAACATTATAATAGTAAGGAATAAAAGGGGGATATGAGATTATCCCAATAATTTTTCAACTTATGTTTTGTCGAGGTATGAAGCCTAATACCAAGTGGTTTTAAGGTCGTTATTTTTTTTTTTGGCAGTTGTTGGGAGAGTGGTCACTTACACAATGTACAACGCAACATGGATTTAATATAGAAAGAATAACAACTGGAGAAAGGGAAATGAGTCTATGAATTATTCAACACTATATCAATGTAAACTTCCATTCTAACTTCACAAAAAAAAAATGTTCATGAAAGGCTCCAAATCATGATGATCCGATGCAATATTTTCAGGGCTTTTGAAAATGAACCTGTTCAACATTTCATAGATTTGATGGAATATACGGGGTCATGTATATGCAATATGTCTCTCTCTCTCTCTCTCTCTCTCTCTTTCTGTCTCTCCCCCTCTCTTTCTCTCTCTCTCTCTAAATATTTGAACATATGAATATATTATATAATAGATAGATAGATAGATGGATAGATAGAAAGATAGATAGATTATATAGACTCTCATAAATTATGTTAGAAATATATTGTCATTCTGAATTGTTGTCGCTTGTCAATGACAATATTTACCAGTGGTTCAAGGATTTAATTGACTTTTAGGCTCTCTGTACTCACCTTTGCGATTGCTTTCATCAGTAACGTACCGAGATTTTGTCCTAAAAGACAGAAAAATAAAAGTATATGCTTTGCCGTCTCGTATATACTTGGAATATAACCCTTTCTGACACAGGAACAAAAGAAAAGAAACTGAAGCAAAGATCTCATGTGCAAAAATTGAGTACCATATCCATCTATCAAGTATTAATCTTGTCATTCACATGGGTGTGAACGTAACAAATTAGCAACAACTGAAACGGAAGTTGCTGAAAGAGACAAAGGAATTCGAATCTCTATCCAACATTTGCAGTGAATACTAATAAGATGAAGATAATCATTGTGATCGAATAAGCCAGTTCGTGATATTAGCTCATGTACGCATTGGAACAAATGACCTTTCTTTTTCTCAGGTGGTTTGGCGCTTCGCTCGTTTTCAAAGCGGCATAATGCATAAGCTTGTCCGACGTAAAAATTTATGGAATTCGTGTTCAAAGAAAGAATGAACTTGCGTTCTGACCAGGTGACCATGCAGAATTATCCATCCGTTGAAATTTTAGCAGGCATCCATTTTATTGTTTTGTATTGAATGCAATAACAGATTGTTTCTTTTCATATTGCGAAATACCATTCTTGCTGTCAGGTTTATGTGCTGGCAAGCACTTATTTAGATAAGGATCACAAGAATAATCATCACATCGCAGATGCTTATCTCAGTGAATTAACAAACCCAAATGCCTGTTGGTACAAATGACCTTTTTCTGCTCATGCGCAAAGTGGAATTACGAAATGGTCTATTAAAGTTACATTTCGTTATCTTATACGTCAGATTCCAATGAACGTTTGCCCTTTTCTTTTTTCTATTCAAATTATAAATCAAGTCCAGTTAGAATTGTTTTTCTTTTCATTATAAGTTCGAAAAGCACAGAGAAAAGGGAAAAAAGTAAGGAATCTACAGTTTGGGAAATTATTTGAGAGCTGGAACCAATCTTTGAAATATTACTTGTTTTATAAACTATTAGCATCTATCTGTATAAAACTATCAAATTCTTACGTGGAAATTAAGAATTTGCTGGAAGAGATTTACTTTTTTGACTTATTCTATGATATGTGGGGAAAAGGGCTTACACCCCACCCCCAACATCCTCCTGCTTTGTCCCTTGCACAGACTTGCTACACTAAAGTCTTCTCTGACTAACAATTTTTCACATTTTCCAACAAGAGTGTGCGCCAGATCGTTGCATTTCAGTTTTAAAATGAAAAAGCTCTCTCGAATATGGGAGGGATATCTTCCTACCCTCCCATTGCTTGGTTCCCTCTACTGTATTAATTTAGTACACTTTTTAGAATGGCGATTTCTGAATTTTTTCCTCAAAAAATATGCTTCAGATCGTTCATTTCATCAATTCTAAAAATACTACCCATACTACCCCCCCCCCCCCCCCCGAGGAAATCCTGGCTACACCTATGTCTACAATCCTTGTAACGTTGTTGTTTGGTTTTTTTTTTCCCAGACTTAAGTGTACATTCAACAATTATATTCCATTTGATTCATGTCAGACAATTTGAACACTATATGCATAATGTAAGATTACACCGTGAATTGTGTACACTACCTCTATGCTTTTCGTCAACGTAGACGCCGCACACAAACCACACGCGGCCCTTCACTATGTCGTAGAAGTCGTGCACTGCAGCGAAGCCGACTACCGATCCATGTCCTCCAGCCTCTTTTGTCGCGCTGAGAGGCCAGTATTCACCAACGTAGAATTTCAGCGAAGCGTTCTCTTCAGTGAAGGCATCTTGTAAGAGATCTAGCTCGTAAAGGAGAGAGATAGATGAGGCTATTTTCAACTTTTGCTTTAAATCTTATTTTGCTCTGTTAATCTTTATTTCTTTTCCAAGAACACAAAAATTTATATACACCATCATGTATAGCAATTAGCAATACAAACTATAGAGTGCATACTTAAAAAGTCCCCAGCTGAGACGATTAACACCCGAGCGGAAATCGTTGGAGAGTTTTCATCTAGTAATTAATTCTAGAACTATTCTTGACTTATGAAGATGCACTAATCTTTTGCTAATCATTAAATTACGAACACTCAATTGCAAACTGCAAAAAGAAAAAAAAAAAAGAGTTCGTGTTTCTCATAAGAGGCCATTTGTGTCACCCCCCTTCTCTCTGACGCCAAGTGGATTTCAATTTAAATCGTTAAACACAATTATCCCGTACCCGCGCTCATGGACCCATGTTTACCTTCTGCCGTGAGGGTCGGTGGAAGTACATTGACAAAGTCTGCGCGACGGATTATGAGCCGGAGCAGATCGTCAATATCTTCCCTTCTTCCTCGACGAACTACGTACGGAGCCATGATAAGACGTGTAAGAACTGAACCAAACGAGCTCTAAAAATGCAACTGTAATGCACAAGCACAGACAACGGTGTTATATACTTTTATCTATCTCTTTTTGGTGGAGCTCAATATTGGCATCAATAATGAAAGTTTGGATAAACACTTATCCGGAGAGACGAGCTCGTACAGACACCATATGGGTGATGTCAGGGATTTTTTTATTCACCTCTAGTGGCTGTCTAGTCGCTGTCTAGTCTGGAATATTATTTGCAAAACATCTATCCATATGGTCACTCTATTCACCTTTGGGTTAGGTCACGATTCATACAAATGGGATGGAGCATAGATATTGGATTTCCAGAGGTCAAAATACTTGTACCAAATAATAATTAAGGGATGCAAATTATTTGTTGGTGTTTTAAGACGGGCAGTTGACATTTTGTATGGATCTGCCCATCGCTAACTCCTCATTCTTTAATCTGACGTCACCATAGGCGCTGACAATCCTTTATAGGACATTGTAGGAAGAATGCCGAGAGAGTGGAGAAGATCCTGACGGAGAAATACCTTCGCTTGACCGACTCTGAAGACGACTTCCCACAAAACGTCACCCCAGCTCCTCGAGGAAAGGGTTACTGGCACCTTTCACACAGACAGCCATTATACCCTCCAGCGTTACAATCACATGAACCTAAACTGGTTAATAGGAACAAATCAAAGGTAGAAAGAGAAAGAGAGAGAGAGAGAGGGAGAGAGTAAAATCTTACGGGTGACAACAGTGAAAGCTTGATGTTTAATCGGATGAAAATCAAGGAAGTTATATCATGAAGTTTCGCTAATTTTCAGGATACGAGTCTTGAACAATCAATATGAATATGCAAATGCGACTTGATAATGCCATCCGCTCTCAATTTGCCATACAATAGGGCCTACATTATGTAGGAAAAAAATCATGAAATTTTCCGTTTTTCATCAAATGTAATCATACTTTAGCCTCAAATATTGATATATCTGACTGACCACATTTGAAGTTATTAAACCGGAAATAACATTATGTTTTATACTTCTAGACGAGAAAATTTAGCTTTTGCATTTTTTGGAACACGATCAACGGAAAATTTAAGAGATGATGACCTCATCCTGTACTGTTGTACAAAAATTAGAGAATCTTTGAAATTCCATAACTTTTTTTTTTTTTTACTTTTACTCCAGTTCTAATCAAAGCTGCACTATTGTGCCTGTCATATTCTATTTATTCTTTTCAAACTAGGTTTATCCGGACTAGATTTCTCCTTTAAGTTTTCCAGATTTCAGCATGACGATTAATTCATTTCGTCTTAACATCGACATAGACAACCTTGACATCATACGAACCTTGAAATGAGCACCAATGTCTAGACATAAGAGCAATCTTTCACGAAGGCCAACAAACTCTTTTTGTTGTTCAATATCATGGAAACAGTCGTCCTGAACCAGTGTAACCTCCTCTTGTCAAATCAATTATTTACAGTTCACAACACTGATCATCACATTAAAGAGACGATTCTTGGCGAAACAAGTGTCTTGAAGTTGCTCCACACAGATGGCATGTCAGTACAATAGTTAGATGATTAAACTACCACACTGTGTATACTAGTTTCTTTGACAAAGTGCACAAAAGTGCAGTCAACTTGTACAGCAATTTAAAACATGCCGCCATGGTACACCATACCGTTATATTAAATGGGTTAGTCAAATACCAGTTAGTGATTGGCTAAACACAGTCACGTGATCGGTGTACGGTTTGATGCGCCACTTTCAGAGCGTGAAATCAATTGATAATGATGGTATTTGACTAACCCATATAATATAACAGATGATGACTTTTGTTGTCGGGAACATACCAAATGTTCGACCCTCAGGGTTTGAGATGCTATTTCGGGAGGCTATAGGTCCCTCGACTTCGTCTCGGGACTTATAACCTCCCTCAATAGCATTTCAAACCCTTCGGGTGGAACATTCCGTATGTTCCCTTCCCCGCCAGTCATCATCTATATATAATAGTACATACATTGTACATTAATGGCATGACAATGTAATTTCGATATTACCACACCTTTGGACGACTCTTCTCCACACTGCCTGCGCTGGACGCGCGTATTTCATGGCGATATAAACATAAAGAGTAATCTCACATCTCAAATTCACAGAATAAAGTCACACAAAAATGACGCAAACCACAAAGTACGCATACGTACCTTGTAACTCATAACAATCCATTATGCCAGCCGCCATAATTGTTATCATATCTTGAAGAGCAATAAAAAAAAACCAAACAAACAAAACAAAAAAACAAAACAAAACAAACAAACAAACAAACAAACAAACAAAAACCCCGCGAAACCCGACATCAAAATCATAGACACCTTCCATGAAAAGTCATACGCCAGTGTAGGCAGAGGAGACAATATCTTTGCCTATTCAATGTTAGTCAATCTCGGAAGAATCCAAAGACTTACAATTCTTGTAACTATTTGTATGGAGGACCAAGGACTGACCCTGGAGAACTCATTGCTGACCTCCAAGACAAGAAGCAAAATGGAGATCAATGACCAGGTAAAACCTCGACAGAGGGAGAAGGTAAGATAAGGTGGAAAATTCGGCCTGATTTTATGAAGGCCTTGCTATGAGCTTTCAATATCGACCTTCCAGCGCAAAACCAAGTGTGTTCACCACTTTATTTGATCCATCAGAATACATTGTATCATGTTATCATAACAAATATCTTATGGTCCCTTTTATTTCTGTCCTAAGGGATAGAAAACTAAAACGTGCAAGCCATCATTAGGTATAACTTCTCACATACGAGTACCAACTTCCCTCAAAATATCGAGACGTCATGCCATAGAGAGGAAAATGTAACTGGATGGTTTTCTGCAATGCTGCAATCTCACAGCACACTGGCGTACCTTTCACGCTCAGCTGCCACATTATGACACTTGTGAAGGACCTCACAGCACTCAGTGATGTACAATAGTTATTATGTACAAACATGGCCGTTTATTGTCTCGACGCCAAGATGAAGGTCTTTATGCGTTATTTGAAACCAAAACCCAAAGAGGAATGTGGATTGAGCAGCACCAGTAGTAATTAGCTTTTCTAGCATAATGAAAGAGCACTTGACTAGCCGCTTTCAGAAAGCAGGAAGTATTAAGTTGATGGACTGTGCAATTTCCGTGAAAAATGAATTTTTGTGGAATTCTCTTTATATTTTGTCTGTACTTGTTGTCCACACATGACGTTGTTATTGTTGTTATTTGAATTTATTTGGCGTTTATCATTCCTCGAGGAATATTTACGCCAAATCTATATTCATAAAATTTCTATAAATTTCCAAATTTTACCCTATATTTTTTTCATTTTATTGTAAATAATTCAAAATTAATATATCATATCAAATCAAATAAATCTCCCTCACTGGCCTCGGTTCGAGTTGCCCAATCGACGGTCGTATTTTCTGGCCAGTCCGGCTCGGTATCTTGAGCAGACTTCTCGGCAAGGAGGGGCCGTGATTGGCTATCCACCTGCCTAGGCCACTCCAATACACGAGAGGGGCTCGATCGGTGCTCGTGATTAATCGGGAGTATTTAACGCGAATTTTATCACATAATGTACATGAAATTAGAAAAACAAAACAACGCTAAGATATAAAGCAAACATCTCTGCTGTGTGCAATGAGCAAAATTAAATCAAAACATATACTTATCTAGTAAAATTATGTGTTTGAGTCCTTTTTGTCCTCTGGACATACTGAACAAAAGCACGCATATGCTTTGAGTTAGTAGTTCCTACCAACAGCAAAATATGACGCACGTCAGTGGTATCTATTTCTGCTAATAACATACTTCTTTCTATTATATACTTTGGACATTCACATAAAAAATGAGTGACTGTTTCAAAAATATGTGGACAGTTCGGACACATTCCATTTTCCGCACCTCCAGGCGACTACGGGTGAGATACGTGCTAGGTACTGTCATGTGCGGGTCATCTGCGAGGACCTCCGGGTAGTAAAAATTGTTCTTCGTAAGTCGCACGCAAGGCTTGCCCGGAAAGGTGTGACACGGCCTTTAATGAAACACCTACCAAAGGTTGGTAACACACACAGAAACGCAAACGCGCGCACACACACACACATGTTCACCCACAAATACACTAAACTTGCTAAAGATCATTTTAGACAGTAACGAATAATACTGAGTGGGTGTTGAAAGAAGTTGCAAGAAAGTTGCAATCAATATTGCAACTCGACTTTATTTCAATGCCCATGAGTTGATTTCATTGCACAAAAGACACAAAATTAGCGATAAGTAGATTGTATCATGTGGTTTTAACGAGGAGCTCAATGACTATATAAATGCACAATGATTTACTATAAAATTGTACATGTATGTATTTTAATATGTGCCACATATCACCAATCGCATCAAAGTCTAACTTATAGCATAATCATGTTTTACATTTGGAAATCAATTCGTTATGTATTCGTCAACCCAAATCGGTGTCATCTGGAAATCGACACATTTTTATTTATGTGATTTATTTCCTTTTTCAACAGAAATGCAACTACCGCTGAATACAGTACAGTTAGCCTACATATGCATATTCATACAAAATTAATACAATATTGTTATAAGGTGGGTAGGTGTGTAGGGCCCTACTGAAATAAAATTATAAACTGACTTTAACATAACTGTACCGTGATATTTGCGGTCCATGACTTGAAAAAATTACAGTGTTGATATGCGACACCTCAGAATCAGACCCAGACAAAGTCATGTCATTTATGAGCTTTCCGATCATGCTTTGTTGTCACAGATAGCGTTTGCCATAACAATCTCACAAAACCACGGGAATTCCCAAGGCATATTGTATGAACAAGCATAGTAAGATGTCAACAAAAGAATAGGGTGAAATCCTTAAACTATAAAAAAAAAAAAAAATCCCACCAGATATACATTACAGAAGTACAATTATTGTCATCCCCAATTAAAAGAAGAAGAAGAAGAAGAATTGTTTCTAACTGCGAAGTATATCCCATTTTTTGTTGGGGGGTGGGGGCATTTATTTCTAATTTGTTCATGAAATCGTCTCACAAGCCCTGAAAATGCAAAGAAAAAACACTTCTACTAATCATGAAAATTTTGCAATCATCTCAACCTTTTCAAATTTAATGTCACTACATGACAATATATGTATCGATGAAATTGTCAACTATAATCAGTCAATCAGTTGAGCTGATAACTTAATTGCCAGGTTAGCAGTTTCGATCCTATAACATACATACATAAATACACATACGTACATCTGATCAGATATTTCCCAATCATTGAGTTTTGATAATGCATTGCTTTTTATTGATTTATTTCTTGCATTAAGGTGCATTAACCATTAAAGGCATTATTTCCATTTGCAAAAAGAAAGGTTTAGTGTTTCGAAATAGTTTTAAAATGTGAGTTAGGGATAGAAACAAAACAAAAAACCCAAAAGAAACAAAATAGAAACAAAAGAAAAGAAAAGAAAAGAGAGCCCTAAGCGCAACTTTCTGCTGCCACTTCAAAATGGGGACCCCAAGTAGTTAGACCCTTTGTATTCCTATGTATTATTAAAAAAAAAAAATGTTTACCGTCTGCCGTGATGGTCAATGGCGATTCCTTGATATAGTCGGCGAGTTCGGCTATGAGTCGGAGAAGATCATCAGTGTCTTCCACGCTTCCTCGACGTATTACGTACGAAGCCATGATAAGAACTTAACCAAACGAGCTCTAAACACTATGCAACTGTAATGCACAGGCCCAGGCAAAGGGAGTCATAAACTTTCATCTATTTTTCCTAGGGCTCGATATTGCCATCAATAATGAACGTATGGATAGACAGCTATCAGGAGAGAGAACCATATTGATAGTGTCAATTTTTCAACTCATAATGGTCCTTCTCGCTGACGTACTGAGCATTATTTGCATTATACCATCCAGGAGCATCTGGCCCAATCTAGTCACCTTTGGGTTAGATCACAATTCTTGCGAATTCGATGGAATATACAAGTAGTTGTTGGATCTGCAGATCTGAATATATTTGTATCAAATATATTGAGGTATGCAGACATTAAACAGTAGACATCACATTGTTGGGATGTATTTGTGTATCAGTACGATGATAAACGTTCCATCACTTCAACTGTTACAGCACGTCAGAATGTTTTTCACTGCACACCTACAATTCCACATGACTTTATTTCAAAATGATGACTGTTCTTGAAACAAGCCCATTGTAGCCCCTCTTCGACTGTTTACACGAATCGAATGAACAATGTTATTTGAATTGCAAATTTTAGTGACATTCCACTTTTCCCCATAAGATTGTGAAATAATAATCAAGCGATCTACTAATTCACTCAGCTATACTGATACAAGTCTGGGAATTTACTTTACTTCTTTTCTTTTTATTTTAGAATGATTATGTATCAAAGCATGTATGTACACTGTAATTGTGTTTGTCTGTATCATGTACAGACAAACTCCATAATTATGCTTATTTACTCAACCGTGAAATCTAATTTCATTCTTTTGTGTGTGTGTAGGTACTGTACCATGTAATTCAAAAGGAGAACAAGACTTGAAAATGAAATGAAAACCTCTCTCTACTAAAGATACCAGGTACATAGGAATTCAGGATTGTATAGTTAAGTTCTGATAATGTCTTCCGCTTGTACCGGTCAATCACTCATTTACACACATAGGCGTTGTTTACTGTTGCAAATGTTTTTGTCCACTCAGGATTACATGGAATTCATGTCATTATATAAGATATTATGAAGGCCCTAAAAGAAAAAACTCCAACTTGAAAGTGCGATAATCGTAGAGAGACTTGTCATCTTTTCACGCCAGTATAGCCTATATGGTGTAGAAATCTTTCCATTCGGACTTTAACAAATTTGCATGTTCCTTGCGCAGTTCATATAACTGTACAAAGACCTGTTTAAATCTGTTTCAAAATATGGGAAATTAAAATTCGATAATAAAAGGTAAACATAAATGTGGAATGTCCATTACGTACTAAAACGATAGACGGAGTGTGCAATAAACAAGCATCATTGATGATAATACATTGTATATATGAAAGGACTAATATTCTGCTTCAGCTATCATTTGACACGTTTCACTCGTTTAACTTTGGAACAGTCTAAAACCCACTCGCTGCGCTCGTGGGTTTAAACAATTCCAAAGATAAACTCGCACATCATCTTCTCACCGATCCACTCTGTCCTATGCATCATTTGTATACTATCAATAAAGTCTTTCAATAAAGCACGGCCATATCAATTGCCCTCCGTTCTCAATTCAGAACTGCTCTCATGCAATTAGTGTTCCGTTAACCCTATAAAGCCCAAGCTATTTTGACCCCTTCCAGGCCCAAGGGGGGGGCACATTGTGCCCCCCCTATATAACTTCTTTATTATATGATGTATCACCGTCATATTTGGCACATGGGTAGAGCAACTCATACTCTACATGACCAAACACTTAAAATTTCTCAAGGTCACATATTGAGGGCGCTATTTGCCAAAATACAAAGAAATACATAGGAAATATGCTAAAATCATATTTTTTCTTTATATTTCTTTATCCCATGTGTATATGTTTTTATTTTATATCAATCATTTTCACATTTGGCACAAAGGAAAAGCAAGTCAACCTTCATTATTTGTTATGGTTAACATTTCTCAAGGTCAACATGTGGGGGCGGTATTCATTACAATATAAAGAAACATATGAAACCTATGATGTATTGCTTGGGATAGGTACAAATATTGGTATCACATCTAATATTTCCATAATATTGGAATTCTGAGTTTGCAGATTGATAATATTATCAACAAGTGATATTACAGGCAAAGCTCGTGTGATAATGTCACAAAATAAAAGGGTAGTCTTTGGAAAATGCTGTATTTTAGATTATTTCTATTATATCTATTGTTTGATGCCTACGTCACATAAAAATAAAGGAAATAATAAGAAGACCATTTCAGGGTAATATTTGACCATAATTACTTCACATTTTGGTCCTTCAGCAAATTACAGCCAAGAAAACCCTCATTTCATTCATTATTATATTGTTGATTGAAATTTGAACAGAAAAACATGCAAAATCTGATGAACATGGTTGTCAGTTTACGGTTGCCATGGCAACCAGCAATATCAGACATAGCTAAATTATATATCAAAATGTTCCCAATAAGATTTTAGGAAAAGTCACCAAATTTGGTTGAAATCGGGTAAAGGGTGTAGGAGTGGCGAACGAAAATTTGGTAGGGGGGGCACAATGTGCCCCCCCTTGGGCTTTATAGGGTTAAAGGTACTAGCCCACATTTGCAAACCCACGAAAATCAAAACTGCATAAAACAGGTCCAATATGACTTCAAGTACAAGTTATAACAGTAACATACCTCACCTGTTGCTCTCTGTCTATACCATTCGATAAAAGAGAGAAAATCATCGTTTTAAAATCAATTTTCAAACCGGGTCAACCCGACCCAAAATCAAATTACGAGCGCGGGCTAGCTACGCACATTTACTTACACATTGTATCGCATGCATGTAGTACGTGCGTGGACCAGAGCTAGCGAGCGTTTTTATACGCATGCATACGGTGCATTTTCATTTATTTTTATGAAAGTAATGGACTAAATGGAACGAAATTTTGCACAGGTGTTACTGCAATCATACCCAAACTCCATGCTAACTATGAGACCAATTGCTGAAGGTTTACAAATGTGGGCTAATACCTTTAAATAAAGTGTACTTGCATATATCTCACTGCATGTTGATATTTCATAACGTGCATGTGCCCATACACTTGTCACAAACAGACACACACACGTACACACACACGTACACACACACGTACACACACAAGACTAGTAAAGGTTGCAATGATCATTTCGGACTGTTTGTCTTCTGTATCGCAAGAGAACTATATGAAGAGTTTTATTGCAAAATGACCTTAGCGCCATTTTTAAACATTTCAAAGTAAATCCATAATCAGATAGAGCAAAATTTAACCTTACAATACCTCACTTGTAACATAACAAGGAATATTCTAGAAGTTATATAAAAAATCCTGTATTTTCTTATAATTTTCTTTGTTTTCATCAACTTTAATCAGAAATATTTCAACTTAAACAAAAGTGGAGTTAGCTCGTTTTGCGACAAAAATCTTTATATGTAAAACGAAAAGATGAAAAATTACTCATAGCGTATATTCAGTCCAATGATGTATTCAACTTCTAATTCGTAAATAATCTTTTGTACACGAGAGTGATCATGTAATGAGCAAATCTAGATTTATGATAACAAACTTTAGTTTGCATTTGTAATTCGTTACTTGCCAAACCTATTGGAGTCACCTGAAGTTGTACATGTTTTGTGCTTGTTTGGTCATGGAAAAGTCTAACTGGTAGCAGGAAATTGGAATTCGTGGTCGGTAATTGACCTGAAAATTAACAAATCTTACGAATGTTTCGAACTGTAAAATTTCCTTTATAGGTGTCAACAGCACTGCAAAACAAAGACAAACGCAACAAAGAAAAACAAGCGAAATATCCTAAATACTAGGCAAAATACAGTTACAAACCCAAAGCATAAATACATCGAAGAAATTGTGGTGTCTGATCTCAGAATGATAACTAGACTGGCTTTCCTTATACAGTATCTCATGGTTATAGTCTCATTAACAGCATGATGAAAATAATGTATCTGAAGAACCGTTGTCTTGAACCCGTATAAAATCATATATATTGTTACGCATTTGTAACAAGAACTTGATACTCCCACACGTTACCCTTCTGATTTCGGTAATATCTGTATTTATTTTCCAAGCATTTTCTTACTGACTATAACTTGGCAACTTTGATACCACAGGATAGTGTCTTGGCCACCACAGTTGTAGAGTCTGCAGACAACAAGCTAAGCTAACAAGCGACAAGCGACAAGCGACAAGCTAACAGGGGATAAGAAGAACTAAAATGAAGAAGAATTAAAAAAAATTCTTTATGAACACCGAAAAGTATGAAATTTGCAAAAGCATTCTCTGACTATAAAGCGAAAGTAGTTATGATATCATAATAGGAAATTTTTATTCTTGAACAAAAAACAACGTTCCTAGTTTGATCAGTTGAATTACCTTACGTCATAGTTATTTCGGCTTATACGTGTCTTCGACTTTTCCAGGTTAACGTGGTTACTGGTCACAAAATGTATTGACAGGGGTGAAATCTTTCACAGTGCCTCAAATTGATGTACACATCACGTCAGTGGCGTATCTAGGGGGGGGGGGGGCAAGGGGGGCACGTGCCCCGGGCGCCACTCCTTGGGGGCGCAAAAAAAAAACGAAGAAGAAGAAAAGAAAAATGAAAAGAAGAAGAAGAAGAGGAAGAAGAAGAAGAAGAAAAAAATCGCCCGGAAGGAGGGGGGGGGGAGGGGGAAATGGTGGGGGGGGGGGGCAGAAAACCAAATCAAACAAGATAAAAACAAAACATGATGATGACGCGGACAAAATGACAATGTTTATTGTATTCACACAAGAATTCCATGTTTTGTAAGCTGAAATACAAAAATTTTCGGCTCGCTCGCTGCGCTCGCTCGCCAAAATTTATATAAAAAAGAGAGTAAGAACAAAACGTGATGATGACGCGGACAAAATGACACTCTCTATTGTGTTCACACATGTCATTTTATATTTAGCAGGAAAAAAATTTTACACAGAGCAGCGACTGCAATTTCATTCGTTCTGAAGCGATCGCCGATTGGATCAAAAGAGGACGCCAACGGTTTCGAACATACATTGTACGCGGGGGGGGGGGGGGGGGGGCAAAAACAAAATAAAAAAGATAAGAACAAAACGTAATGATGACGCGGAAATATACAAATTTCGGCTCACTCGCTGCTACTAATTTAGAGTATTTTTTCAAGTACTCAGTTTGTAGGTATACATCGTTATCTATAAGGTCGTCACTGTATCTTGATTAGAATTGTAAGATTTTACAAGCAAAAAATGACAAGAATTCCATGTTTTGTAAGCTGAAATACAGAAAATTTTCGGCTCGCTCGCTGCGCTCGCTCGCCAAAATTTAAAAAAAAAAAAAAATAAGAACAAAACGTGATGATGACGCGGAAATATACAAATTTCGGCACACTCGCGCGCACTAATTTAGAGTATTTTGTAAAGTCCTCATTTTGTTGGTACAAATCGTTATCTATAAAGCCGTCACTATATCTTGATTAGAATTGTAAGATTTGATAAGCAAAAACGACAAGAATTCCATGTTTTGTAAGCTGAAATACAAAAATTTTCGGCTCCCTCGCTGTGCTCGCTCGCCAAAATTTATCAAAATTCATTACATTTAAATCACCCTCAAAAGACCCCTTTTAAGTGCTTGAAAAAGCATATCATGTGGTTGAACACTTTTTCAGATAATTAGGGGCGCAATTTTCGCGCTTGCCCCGGGCGCCGTTTTCCCTAGATACGCCACTGCATCACGTATGTACACATGTGAATTATTTGGAAGACTAAAATATTTCCATTATGGCCACTTGCACGTTTTCAGATTTACACGTCCCGCGTAGGGTTTTCATTTGAGCTGTTGTCCTCAAATACCCAATAACCTTCTGCTGATGCTTCCATGGTTACTCGGAGGCAAACTTCATCACGGCTTGCTTTTCCAATCGGAAGTACTCCCACTCTGCAGTCTTAGTGGTGTTTGTCACTCCCATCTTTGCGAAGAATTTCATGGCGCGATCGTTCGTAGGCACGGAGTCCCAGATCAGCGTGACGAAACCAAAATCGAGGGAATCCTGTAGGAAAATGATGAGACATAGAGGGGTGCCTATTCTAGGATCCCGATGTGTGAGCGTACGCCGCGGAATAAAACTTCAAAGAATTATGAAAGGAGAGAAGCAGGTGAGAAATACCCTTAATCTACATGGTATAGTGTCAAATTTATATCCATCAATATATCATCCATTAAACTTATATCCAAACCAAGTCATGGCCTCTTTGTAGCATGAGTATCAACATAAACATAATCACACACGAATACCTGTTTATAGGCATACAATAATAATGATAATAATACTTATACGTACATTTATAGGCCCTTTATGTATGTATATGTACATAAGTAAATATTTATTTATATATTTTATCATATATATGCATATATATATATATATATATATATATATTTATATATGTATATACCGTGTATGTAAATTATTAAAATACAGTATATAGATATAAATCTATTATTTTATTTTTCTGTTCTTTCTATACTTCTTATAACCTTCTCTTTATTCCATTTGCGCCTGGACCACTCCAATGTGGACTTGGCGCATTATGTCATATCGACTGTTATTATATATCATGATCATATATATACAACTATAGAAAACCTATTTTTTCTGTACATTATGCATATAATACGTATTTATATGTATGTATAGAATCAGTGAGGTGGGAAGAGATCCCACCTCCCTGATAGAATACATGTATACATGTATATATATATATATATTGTAACAAAATGATATTTATTTTGTGTAGTGTGTAGTGCATTTCATTTGGAATTTGTGCGAAACCATTCTCAGAGTGAAATTTGCTCATAGAAATTCAGTAACACAATGTAGTCGTGGTTTCTTTGTGCTGATTTATACATGTAACAAGCTATGCATTCTAAAAGAGTGTTTGAATTGTTCCTTTAAGTCAGTCTTCTGTATTGATGATTATTTGTCAATTAGTGGTTTTTGTGGAGATTCAGATAATGATAAAAAGTATGGATGATAAGTGCAGCGATAATTCCTACAGTTAGTTCAAAGTTGTGTTACAGAGGTTTGACACATACATTTAGCATTGTGTGTGTATACGTATGTATACAGGTTGGCCATATGACACATTTTAGACAATTAACGTTGATTAATTAGTAAACATGATCAGTTATGGGACTGAATATGGTGTTGATGTTTGATTTAAATGATTTCAATCAAACTGTGAAGAGTTTAAAGGGATAGCTTAACTCTGTGTAAAAATAAAGAAATAATAAAGGAAATTTTAGGGGAAATTAATAATCATGCCTATAATAATTCAGCACAGGTACTATTAGCTACCTCATTTTTCGCTCAGAGAAGGATGTGCTGGTATTTCACTTGCACGCTACTCTGCTCATATTCTCAGTGCTCGGCAGTGAAGAAGAGAGGCTGATCCTCGGGATAGCACTGTCTTTCTGTCTTGTGCTCGGTACGAGTTGTGAACGTGAGTATGTACACACTATACCTGTAAATAAACAAGTTGGTGTTCCGGTACATCGCCTCTGAAATTGTGATGCATTCGTGTTCAGTATAACATAAGTACTGGTTGGAATGAATGCTGGTGACACTAGGATGGCATCCGGTGGTTCTGCAGCAGCCTTTACGAGCATTCTCGAGCGGGCTTTGCTGCACCGTGGGATAATTGAGTATCCAGAACAGACGTCGGAGAACGAAGTTCAGAACTTTGGAAGGAACAAGTACGTCCGACGTACTTCCAGAACAGACGTCGGAGAACGAAGTTCAGAACTTTGGAAGGAACAAGTACGTCCGACGTACTTCCAGAACTGACGTCGGAGAACGAAGTACAGTACTTTGGAAATGAAAAGTACAAACGACGTACTTCCAAGGCGAACGTCGGAGGACGACGTACATGTACTCTAGAAACGACGTCGGAAGTGAGAGAGAAAATTCACTTGTCAGTGTGTTGGGTGAATTAGATGTGAGAATCAGATTTTTGAATCCTTTTTTTTGAATCCAGCCTTTGAATCAGATAGTGTGAAGTGCAAGGTGTAGACTGGTGACGTACAAGTGGTGGGAAACTTAAGGTTTTATCCTCTTCATAGAGTGATCGTATATTTCGATCAAACGGACGGTCGGCTCGGTCTGCATAAGTGCCAAGGCCCCGTTGTTCGTTACAATATATATATATATATATATATATAAATATATATATATATATATATATATAAAATATATTATAATTACATAGAGAGAGAGAGAGAAAGAGACCGGGGGAGGGGGAGGAGGAAAAATTTCACGCTACGACAATTCGGAGGACACAATATTCCCACGTACTGCATGTCACAATGTGACCAGTTTTACCCCCTCTCTTCCTCTCATTTGCATTAGCATCATGTATGATCACATCTTAGTTTTATTTTGAACACATTAGCTAGGGACTATTATAAGGAATAGGATAAGGTACCAGTCTGACTAGCAAGTCAATAACACATAGCCCAAGATTTTAGCATAGTTCAGACAGGTGGGTTTAATTGGGTAGGATGCAAAATCTTTTGTGTTTGTGTATGCAAGTGAGTATGAGAGTGCCCAGTTATGAGAGAGAGTGTGAGAGTAGGCAGAAGATACCAAGAGCTCCTTGCAGAAGGACGACAAGCTGAGGAACTGCAAGCCAGGCTCCTATATGTGTAGCCATGGGGAATTGGTGGAGGCACTGAGGCTAAGGCACGCCCAATTTGCAAGGTGGTTTTAGCATGCCTGGCAAAACTACAGATTTGCAGACAGCGTGACTTCTGGCAACACAGCCAGGAGAAGCCAATTCCAGCGCAACTTTTGGCAGCACATGCCAGGAGAAGCCCCACCTTCCCCCAGTCCGACTCACCCCTCTTATGAACTGGATGAGCTGGGCTCATGACAACGCTCATAACAGCTCATGACAAACGTCCAGCCCGCATCGCTATAACGCGACACCCCCAGCATTCAGCATTACGCCACTCGTCATAACCCCGTCATTATTCGGCATCAGTCGGCGTCGTTCGCCGCTGGTCGGGTCTCGGAGCCCTGCCTTCAGAACTACTCGCCGTCCTTGTCCTACAGGATGACACGCCTGCCCGTCGTTCGTCGCGCGCAAGACCCGGGGACACCCCATTCCTGTATGTGAACTCACGAGTGTGAACTGAAGGACTCGATATCTCGAGCCGCACCCCCCCCCCTTTCCAGGTGCTATTTAACTATTTAGATCCCATGATTGTGCGTATGTCTGCCACAATGTGATTTGCCCTTACGAAAAAGTCCTGTGGTACTCCTGTGGTAATTACCACAGGACGGTACCACAGGACAGTACCACATGAAAGTACCACAGGACAGTACCACAGGACAGTACCACAGGAATTGTCCTGTGGTATTTTGGGACATACCACAGGACAGTACCACAGGAATTCCTGTGGTATTTTGGGACGTACCACAGGGCAGTACCACAGGAAAGTACCACAGGAAAGGTACCACAGAACAGTACCACAGGACAGTACCACAGGAATTCCTGTGGTATTTTGGGACGTACCACAGGGCAGTACCACAGGAATTCCTGTGGTATTTTGGGACGTACCACAGGGCAGTACCACAGGACTAGTACCACAGAACAGTACCACAGGAACTGTCCTGTGGTATTTTGGGACAGTACCACAGGACAGTACCACAGGTCGATCATTACCACACAGCATTACCACAGGGCAGTACCACACAGCATTTCCATGGTACCACAGGAGAGTACCACACAGGATAGATCGAAAAAAAAATCTGGGAGACTTTTAGCCACATTTCTAGGAATATTCCTGATAGGTGAGTGATGGATTTTAGGACAAACATGGCCCTACTTAATAACCTGTCCTACTCCTAACATATAACCTCAAACGAGAGTCTAATGGCCAAGTGCCAATCTAGTCCTATAATAGATCTATATAGTCATATTCTATTCCTAGGTAGCCATCGACCCTCTCAGTACATATATATATGGCCGTCTATCCGTAAAGCATTAAGGCATGGTTACTAACTCGATTATACTTTATTATCAAGATATAAAATTACACTTTCATAACAATATCTATGATATTGGGAATAACATAACATAATTAGACAATCTTTCATAAAGTTCAAAGTAAGTTCCATCGTTAATACTTTGACTTTTTAAGTCATATATGTATTTTCTAAAATCTAGAGTGCTTTTTATGAATATTCATGAGCTATGTAAAAATTTGTACCACAGGAGTACCACATGAGTACCACAGGAGTACCACAGAAGTCCTTATGAAATTTCTCATGCTTTACATCTGCACTTTCACTAAATAGGTAATACTGTAGGAGTATAGGACAGGATAAGTAATGGCAAATCAATTGTTATAATTCACAGCATAACTCATCTATCAATTAATTGAGGAATATTAATATGTGCTTTTTTGTTTGTATTTTTGTTATAAATTTCAGTTGATTCTGCCTTACAATTTTCCTGTGTGGTACTCCTGTGTGGTACTGCTGTTTGATATTCTCCTGATGTAATAGTCCTCTGGTATAAAATGTTAAGAAAAAAAAGAATATCCTGTAGCATTTTTCTGTGGTACTTACAAATTTAATTTGCTGTGTGGTACTTCTGTGTGGAATAGCACCATATTATGATTTTCCTGTGGGATTTTGGACAGTTCCTGTGGTACTCTCCTGTGGTGTATATCGAAAATTACCACAGGAATTCCTGTCGTACTGTCCTGTGGTACGTCCCAAAATTCCACAGGACAATTCCTGTGGTACTGTCGTGTGGTACGTCCCAAAATACCACAGGACAAGTCATGTGGTACTGTCCTGTGGTACTATCCTGTGGTACTTTCCTGTGGTACTGCCCTGTGGTACTGCCCTGTGGTACGTCCCAAAATACCACAGGACAAGTCGTGTGGTACTGTCCTGTGGTACTATCCTGTGGTACTGTCCTGTGGTACGTCCCAAAATACCACAGGACAAGTCGTGTGGTACTGTACTGTGGTACTATCCTGTGGTACTGTCCTGTGGTACTGCCCTGTGGTACGTCCCAAAATACCACAGGACAAGTCGTGTGGTACTGTCCTGTGGTACTATCCTGTGGTAGTTTCCTGTGGTACTGTCCTGTGGTACTGCCCTGTGGTATTGTCCTGTGGTACTGCCCTGTGGTACTGTCCTGTGGTACGTCCCGACATACCACAGGACAAGTCGTGAGGTACTGTCCTGTGGTAATATCCTGTGGTACTGTCCTGTGATACTGTCCTGTGGTATGTCCCAAAATACCACAGGACAATTCCTGTGGTACTGTCCTGTGGTATGTCCCAAAATACCACAGGACAATTCCTGTGGTACAGTCCTGTGGTATGTCCCAAAATACCACAGGACAAGTCGTGTGGTACTGTCCTGTGGTACTTTCCTGTGGTACTGCCCTGTGGTACTTTCCTGTGGTACTGCCCTAGCTGTGGTACTGTCCTGTGGTACGTCCCAAAATACCACAGGACGAGTCGTGTGGTACTGTCCTGTGGTACTATCCTGTGGTACTTTCCTGTGGTACTGTCCTGTGGTACTGCCCTGTGGTACTGTCCTGTGGTACGTCCCAAAATACCACAGGACAAGTCGTGAGGTACTGTCCTGTGATACTATCCTGTGGTACTGTCCTGTGGTACGTCCCAAAATACCACAGGACAATTCCTGTGGTACTGTCCTGTGGTACTTTCCTGTGGTACTGTCCTGTGGAACTGCCCTGTGGTACTGTCCTGTGGTACGTCCTAAAATACCACAGAACAAGTTGTGTGGTACTGTCCTGTGGTACTATCCTGTGGTACTCTCCTGTTGTACTCTCCTGTGGTACGTCCCAAAATACCACAGGACAATTCATGTGGTACTGTCCTGTGGTACTGTTGTGTGGTATACATCCCAAAATACCACAGGACAATTTGTGTGTATACTGTCTTGTGGTGCTGTCCTGTGGAACTTTCCTGTGGTAATGTCCTGTGGTACTGCCCTGTGGTACATCCCAGAGTACCACATGATCCTGTGACACAGTACCACACAGTTCCTGTGTTAACATATATTTGTGTGGAACATTGTGTGGTACCAACCAGTACCACAGGGAGTACCACATGATCCTGTAAAACAGTACCACACAGTTCCTGTGGTAACATTTATTTATGTGGTACATTGTGTGGTACTGAGAAGTACTACAGAGAGTACCCTACAAGCCTGTGGTACAGTACCACACAGTTCCTGTGGTAACATTACAAGTGTGTGTTACATTGTGTGGTACCGACAAGTACCACAGGGAGTACCACAGGACTTTTTTGTTAGGGTGGTAGGATAGTAATTTTTGCAGCAACACTGTTCGTCTATGTAACCCTTTGAATTGTTCATTTTTTGTACTACTTGATTTTCATTTCATCTTGACGAGCCGGAAAGCACCGAGCTTCGTCAATAATAAACAACTTATTTCACGGTAGACATTATTTTGTGCAACGCCGCCTTTCTTTGTAGTTCATAATTTATACCATTATACCACCGTAACAGGACTTAAATCTATCGTCAGCCAGACTACTCTGAGCCTAGAGCTGACATAAATGGCGACCACGAAGGGACTTTTTTCTTTTGATAGGTTAGGTTAAAATATAGTTTGGTGTACCTACTCATGCAATTATGTTATATGCAATTCTCATGCAATGTCATATTCTATGCTGTATAGGTAATTCTGCATTGTAACAGCGAGTCAAGTGGGGAAAAGGAGGCTTCATCAGCTGTGCCTGTCTTCACTTCAATTCTGTGCAGCGCGAAATTTATTTTGGTAAGTGTGCAAACTTATCCTCAGTGCCTTACAGTATGGAGCGTGATAAATTCATTGCACAGGGAAAAGAATTTGGGTTTAGTGGCAGTGAGTTGAAGGAGTATGTTGACGAGTGCATTAAAGAAGCCAGAGATGAGAGAGCGGAAACTAGGCGAGCTGAGACAGATGCTAGGAAAGAACAAGCAGACTTGTTAGCCCAACAAATCAAGCTAGAGGAATTGAGGAATGTCAATGGGATGGGACACAGGCCCAAGGTTGGGAATAAACCGAGTATTCCCCCTCTGCCCGTTTTTCAAGAAGGAAAGGATGACATAGATAGTTACCTTTGTCGGTTCGAAAGACACGCATCCTGTGTCGGATGGGATAAGGAAGATTGGGCGCTAGCACTGTCCGCTTTGTTATCTGGTAAGGCCCTTGACATTGTCTCTAGGCTTACATCAGAGCAGGTGCAGGGCTATGAGATTGTAAATCGTCCCTGCTGAAGGGTTATGACCTCACCCAAGAAGGTTATAGGTTAAAGTTCAAGCAGTCTAAACTCCGCCAGGGTGAAACCTTTGTGCAGTATGCTTCCCGAATAGAAAAGTATTTGGATAGGTGGATTGAGCTTAGTCCATACAATAGGGAGCTTTAGATTTTAGACGCGCTGACGTTCAAAGAGAAAAAACATGATCTGAGCGTGCGCAGTAGCGCGGATCAAGTTACTGCGCACGCTCAGATCATTTTTTTTTCTTTGAACGTCCGCGCGTCTAAAATCTAAAGCTCCCTAATGATGATGTTCAGGGACTTAAAGCTTTGTTGATCCAAGACCAAGTATTTGATGCATGTAGCAAGGAGTTACTGATGTTTGTCAAAGAACGTCAGCCTAGGAATCTGACAGAGGTTCTATCACTTGCTGATCAGTATCGGGATGCTCACATGGACCCTAGGATTAGGAGAATGAAAGACAAGCCCATTCATTCTAGTGGAGCCCAACAATCCAGTTCATACACTGCTAATACAACTAACAGTGGTACTAACAAATCTAATTCCTCCCCAGGAGCAGTACCATTTAGAGGAAAGTCTGGTCAATCTCAGTCACCCATGAAAAGGTCAATGAAATGTTTCAATTGTTCTCAATTTGGTCACTCCTCTTGGAATTGTCCAGATAAGAAAGGTCGACCGGAGAAGGGTGCGAGTTTCACAGAGGGCAAGCCAGCAGCAGGTCATCCCCAGATCACGGGACCCGCTGAGCCACGACGCAAGGAACCGAGTGAGACAACCCACCTGCCGGAACAGACGGGGATGTGCCTCATCGTGGAGCCCTCACCTATCGTGAGGGAGAATCTCACTGACAACGGAGCTGCAGTGAAATTGGCAACCGGTGGCACACTCCCCGTACTGTCAGCGGCTGCGTGTGGAACACGCGGAGATGCTATGCCAGTGTGCCAAGGCATGGCGAATAGGAGGCGTGTGGAGGTACTTCGCGACTCAGGTTGTTCAACCGTTGTTGTGTGACGCAACCTCGTGTCAGAGGACCAATTCACTGGGGAGCAGAGGACCTGTGTTTTGACCGATGGAACAGCGAGGAAGTACCCCGTCGCAATTGTTGAGGTAGACACACCCTACCTAACAGGCACACTCAAAGCGTTGTGTATGGATTCGCCTGTTTATGATCTCATCCTCGGAAATGTGAATGGAGTCCGCGAACCAATGAATCCAGATGAGAAATGGGAGCCAGAAAGTCATCAGGCCAGTGCAGTGGAAACCCGAGGACAAAAGAGGCAAGCAAAGCGTGCACAACCGGCCCTTTTGGTGCCTGAACCACTGGAAAGCATTGTGTCAGTGGATGGCTTGGTGCAGGCCCAGAAGGATGACGAGTCGTTGAAATCACTGAGAAACCTTGCGGAACTCGGAGATCAACGCGTGACAGAGCAAGGCAACACTACGTCGTTCGTGTTCAAGAGTAATGTGCTCTACAGGAAATTCATTGACATAACTCCAGGATCAGATGTGGTGATGCAAGTTGTCGTGCCATCAAAGTTTCGGAATCAGGTCATGAAGCTGGCACACGAATCCATTTTTGGAGGTCATCTGGGGAACAAGAAGACCTGTGACAGGATTCAGTCCAACTTCTTCTGGCCTGGAATGCATGCCGATGTGGGACGTTACTGCCGTTCGTGTGGGCCATGTCAGCGAACCTCTCCCAAAGGTAAAGCGACAAAGGTGCCCCTTGGATCAAGCCCCCTCATCGATGAGCCGTTTAGACGGGTTGCCCTCGACATCATTGGACCAATTGAGCCCGCAACTGGAAAAGGGAATCGCTTTATTCTCACTGTAGTTGATTATGCCACGCGATACCCGGAAGTGGTAGCTCTTCGCCGGATTGACACTCAGACAGTCGCCGAAGCACTGATCAACATCTACTCGCGCGTTGGGATTCCACGTGAAGTGCTAACAGACCGCGGAAGCCAGTTTACATCGGATGTCATGAAAGAAGTTAGCCGCCTGCTCTCCATCCGTCAGATGACAACTACACCCTATCATCCGCAATGCAACGGCTTGGTCGTGCGCTTTAACGGTACGTTAAAGGCCATGCTTCACAAAATGTGTGAAGAGAAGCCCAAAGACTGGGACAGGTATGTCAACCCCCTACTTTTTGCCTACAGGGAGTCGGTTCAAGAGAGCACAGGATTCTCGCCCTTTGAACTTCTATTTGGAAGGACGGTTCGAGGTCCTCTCACCATTCTTCGTGAGCTGTGGACAGGAGAAGTGGAGGAACCACAGACCAAGACAACGTATCAATACGTTCTCGACTTGAAGGACCGGTTGGAGGCAACATATAAGCTTGCCCAAGAGAATCTCGGCCAGTCAGCCGAGAAGTACAGAAAGCAGTACAACCGGAAAGCAAAGAATCGGAAGTTCGAAGTTGGTGATGAGGTCCTGCTCCTACTGCCAAGTGACCGCAACAAATTACTTATGCACTGGCAGGGACCATTCAATGTAGTTCAGCGAGTGGGATACCTGGACTACAAGGTCGATATGGACGGAAAGGTAAAGACCTTTCACGCCAGTCTTCTGAAAAGGTTCTTCAGAAGAGATAACCTCGACGAAAACGATGTCGCTTGCGTCTCAGTCGTGGAGGATGGCACGATGGATGAGGACGATGGGGAGAACACCCAGCCTACAGCTAGGAACAACCTACTGCATCTACCAACATTAACCCCCACTGAATCTCTCCAAGACGTGCAGATTAATCCCGAACTGGATGAAGGTCAGCGTGGGACTATCAACTCTGTACTGGAAGAGTTTCAGGAGACCCTGACTGACATGCCTGGATTAACAACTCTGGGAAAGCACGATATCAAGCTGCTGAGCAAAGAACCGATCAAGAGCAAACCTTACCCACTACCCCACGCATTGCGAGGTGAAGTCACAAAGGAGGTGAAGAAGATGATTGATCTCGGAGTTGTAGAGCCATCTTCGTCACCGTATGCATCCCCTATAGTCATGGTCAAAAAGAAGGATGGCTCCATTCGGTTTTGTTGTGACTATAGGAAGCTGAACCAAGTCACCGTGACGGATGCAGAACCTCTCCCAGATCAAGAGGAAATCTTCTCAAAGCTGGCTAATGACACGTACTTTACAAAGATCGACTCAGCAAAAGGGTATTGGCAGGTGCCGCTCACAGAGAATGCCAAGGAACTCACAGCCTTCGTGACCTCAGATGGCTTGTACCAATTTTCGACAATGCCGTTCGGGTTGGTAAATGCGCCAGCAAGCTTCAGTCGCACAATGAAGGACTTACTCCGTGGCCTGAGTAATGTGGATAACTTCATAGATATCCTGATCCACACGGCTACATTCGAGGAGCACTCGTCACTCTAAAGGAGGTACTGAGGAGACTGAGGCAGGCGAACCTGACGGCAAGACCGACCAAGTGCTTCATCGGGTACAGGAGCGTCGAATTTCTTGGTCACTGTGTAGGACAAGGCGAGCTTCAACCAGTCCAAGACAAGGTAAAAGGTAATGATTTTATTATGATCTATTTCACTAATGTTTCTCTCATTTTTGAAATTATAACAATTTCTCGAAGGAGGGGGAGATATGTCACAATGTGACCAGTTTTACCCCCCCCCCCTTCCTCTCATTTGCAATAGCATCATGTATGATCACATCTTAGTTTTATTTTGAACACATTAGCTAGGGACTATTACAAGGAATAGGATAAGGTACCAGTCTGACTAGCAAGTCAATAACACATAGCCCAAGATTTTAGCATAGTTCAGACAGGTGGGTTTAATTGGGTAGGATGCAAAATCTTTTGTGTTTGTGTATGCAAGTGAGTATGAGAGTGCCCAGTTATGAGAGAGAGAGAGTGTGCGACAGTAGGCAGAAGATACCAAGAGCTCCTTGCAGAAGGACGACAAGCTGAGGAGCTGCAATCCAGGCTCCTATATGTGTAGCCATAGGGAATTGGTGGAGGCATAGAGGCTATTACCAGAAGGCACGCCCAATTTGCAAGGTGGTTTTAGCATGCCTGGCAAAACTACAGATTTGCAGACAGCGTGACTTCTGGCAACATAGGCCAGGAGAAACCAATTCCGGCGCAACTTTTGGCAGCACAGGCCAGGAGAAGCCCCACCTTCCCCCAGCCCGACTCACCCCTCTTATGAACTGGATGAGCTGGGCTCATAACAGCTCATGACAAACGTCCAGCCTGCATCGCTATAACGCGACACCCCCAGCACTCAGCATTACGCCACTCGTCATAACCCCGTCATTATTTGGCATCAGTCGGCGTCGTTCGCCGCTGGTCGGGTCTCGGAGCCCTGCCCTCAGAACTACTCGCCGTCCTTGTCCTACAGGGTGACGCGCCTGCCCGTCGTTCGTCGCGCGCAAGACCCGGGGACACCCCATTCCTGTATGTGAACCTCACGAGTGTGAACTGAAGGACTCGATATCTCGACCCGCACACCCCCCCCCCCCCCTTTCCAGGTGCTATTTAACTATTTAGATCCCATGATTGTGCGTATGTCTGCCACAATGTGATTTGGTAGGATAGTAATTTTTGCAGCAACACTGTTCGTCTATGTAACCCTTTGAATTGTTCATTTTTTGTACTACTTGATTTTCATTTTCATCTTGACGAGCCGGAAAGCACCGAGCTTCGTCAATAATAAACAACTTATTTCACGGTATACATTTGTGCAACGCCGCCTTTCTTTGTAGTTCATAATTTATACCATTATACCACCGTAACAGGACTTAATATATCGTCAGCCAGACTACTCAGAGCCTAGAGCTGACACTGCAATATGTGACACAATGTGTTTTTTTGTGTGGCAAGCTGTGGCGGCTGTGATTACTATGTGACTTTCGGTGAAGAACCACATAGACTAGAATTCCACACTGTGGCAACTCTGCGGGCACACAAAATTCACATATTGCAGTATGTGACACACTGTGGTCATTATAGTTTTATGGTAAGCTGTGGTAACTGTGATTTCTATGAGATTAGCATGTGGCAAGCCACAAAGCTAGTTTTAAATACACACTGATGTGCTCTTACGTGAACACATCTTCCCCACAGACTGAAATATGTACCACACTGTGACTATTATGTGGTAGCTTTGGTATAACTGTATACTACTATGTGATTAGTAGGAGATAAACCACATAGTCCATCGTTTCACACTGTGACATCTCTGTGGAGGCACTATTCCCATAAACTGCAATACATGCAATATGTGACACACTGTGGTTATTATGTGATTATCTGCATGTCACATATGATAAACAGCCCTATATATTACAAGCTTCTTTTTATGGAAGGTTTGAAAATACAATAATTTGATATAGAGTCACTAGAATTAAAAAATTAAGAATCACCCAATTCAGTCTATCCATGCAGAGCAATTGAACTAAGTGGATGGTTAACTAGGTAGATACCTATAGGAATCGTGCAAAATTGAACCGGCAAAAGTGCTCATAAATCTTTATCTAAACCAGTGTAAACTGCGAGGAAGTTTTGTTCCCTTTTGTGTGATGTGCTTAATTGTGTTTGTATGACGTGTGTGTGCGTGTGTTCAGAAATGCAACATGGCTCTCTAATAACTTTGCATACAACTCCTTACATACACTGTCTTTAGGGCAACTTACCTTTACGACTGCCTTCATCAAACGACTGCCGATCTTTTTACCTATAACAAAGAATAAATCAGGTTCGAAAACAAAGCTAAGTCTAGATAACAGTCATAAATTCTATATATAGGCAGGGCTCTGCATTAAAAAAAAAATGCCCTATACACATCTTTCTCAAAAATCTTATGTATCTGTCTTGTAATGAAATGACATTTGAAGAATATGTTTATTATAAGGGTACCCTTATTGTAATTTCGTGTAGTTATGTCATCAAGCATATTTTTACTCATTAGATAACTTTGTAGCATCCAGCATTGTTAAGGACATTGTCGGTTGGTTGTCATTAAAATATAAAACCTGTTCAAGTTGCCTATACACATACCACTTAATCAAATTTGTGTCTCTATTATAGTATTTGAGTAATGTACCGGTTTGATAAACTTCAAAAATAATTCATCAAATTATTGATATCTTAGCTTATAACCACATCACTTTCATAATTATCTTGGTGAAAATTATATTGATTAATCATTAATAATGAATTTTTATACAGATATTGATTTGTACCGAGGCAATTGTGTTTTGATATTTGTAGATGTTATGTTTTGATATGGAAATAAATGAATGAATGAATGAATTTGTCAAATAATCACGGTCAATGAGCCTGGAAATATAAGCACCACAAAGCTACTGTATGTAAACGACTGCGGTTCATCACGAATGTATATAATTTCCCTGAAAAGCTAAAAAAAAAAAAAAAGAAATCTGCATTTTGAGTGTAGATTCAGATTGAATTCACTCCTAAATGTGTTTAGAATGATCAAATCATTTCATGAGAAATCTACTGAAAAGATTAAAAAAAAGTTAAAAAGTAAAAAAAAAAAAAGAAATACTTATTAACTTCTGCACATTAAGTTGCAAAAATGGTAAAGCAGCTGGCAGAGCCTGACACAATTACTGACAATTCCAGACAGCTATCCCAGAAGCAATTCCTTAGAGAAGACTATCCATTAACTTGAACTAGTAATCTGGCCTCCTGGATCATGAATGATATTCTTAAAGAAGAAATCTACCCAATAAATAAATAGGGCCTACAGTGTAAATGAAGGAGAGAAAAGAAAGTCCCCATAGAACGTTTAAAAAAGGCGATCTTCGGTTAAGAAATGAGGAAGATATGACATTTTCAAATCTCACATTTTGTTTGAAAGCATTTTTTTTTTTTGGGGGGGGGGAGGGGGCAGTCCTAATGAATATTCAAAATGAGCGAGTTGATGATATTTTCATGTATGTTAAATAGTAAATTGTATACGTTTTGCTACTTAATGCACTTAATGTCTATAGATATTATTCAGGGCCCCATAGAAGACCACTACTTATTGGTAAATGGGCCATCCTGACAAAAGATTAGAAATAAACAAATAAAATAAACAAATAAAATTCAGAAAAAAAAATGTTTTCAGCTATTACAGGAAAAAGCATCCCATACCAAAAATACGTCAGAATTAACATTTCTTCTTATTTGTTTTGGTGGCAAGTTTTTATATTCATACACCTGAAATATGGATTTTTTTTTTTTTTGGTGTCATTTCTGTATATGACATGAATAAAACATTAAGAGAGCATGACATCTTCAGTTTTCCTGATTTGAATATTCATGAAGACTGGTCAAGAAGCATTTTCCAAAAAGTTTTGAAGATTCAGAATGTCATATAAAAAAGTAACTTCCTTATTTCTTATACGATTTTGATCATTCTTACATTACTCTGTAGAGATTTTTTTCTCTTTCTTATGAAATTGATGAATTCTGGAGTGGATTTCTTCTTTAAATCCATACACCAGCTTTCGAGCTATCGACATACCTCTATGATTCTCTTCTATGAAGAGACCGCACAAATACAATGCACGTCCTTTCCATATGGAGTAAAAGTTGTGCGTCGCGGCAAACCCGACTACGCTTCCCGCGTCTTTCTCATCACTGGTAGGGGGGACTTCCGCCACGTAAAATCTCAACGAAGCTTCTTCTCCGCTGAAGGCATCTCTTCGCAGAGCTGGATACGAGGAAGATAAAACAATGCAAGAAGGCAATATGGGATGAACAGATGTGCAGACTTTGTCTCTGCTAGATCTCGGGAGTAAAAAAAAAAAAAAAAAAAAATGAATTAAAATCGCTAGAGGGAGGAAAAGATTTTTTACGTTTCCTCTGTTACAAGTCGGTTCGTCCCATAACGTAAGTCTTTTCCAACAGGCTATTATCACGATTAAGTGCCCCTACACGATTTTTTTCGGATGCATTACGAGTACATGTACGGTAATCACTCTGCAACTGTACACAATGCACATAACAAAATTTTAATACAAAAATCAGCTAAGCTAAAATCGATGTAATTATCAGTGGCGGATCCAGGGGGGGGGGGCGCATCGGGCGCGCGCCCCCTCTTTATTTTTTGGTTAAAGCAAAAGAAATAAATTTATTGAAATCCTGGATCCGCCCCTTGATAAAGAACTGTAAAGAAAGTCATTATTTCCTGAAACACTTTCATTTATTATCTAAAATCACGAGTATTGAACATGAACACATTTCTTCAAGCTTCACTAATGCCTATTTTTGTTTTTCTACTACATTGCTAAACTGGCTTGTCTTGTTGCATTTGAAGTATGAAAGTATGTTTCAATTTCTTTTAAAAAACCCACAAAAACCAACAAAAAACTAAAACCTCATTTGTATAAAATAGCATGTGTTTGTTAAATTTGAATCTATTTATGTAATTGTGTCAGCTGTATTGACAACTTGGGTTTTTACGTGCATACAACCTGTTGTATATACATGTAAAAATCATTACCATATCTAATTGCAGGCTAATCGTAATGCAGCGTATCATGTTATGATTTTTTTGTTTTGTTTTGTGAAGCGCATTGAAATTGTTCCTATGCGCCAAATAAAATATCCCTATTGTCATCTTCATATTGTTATTTTTATTATTATCATTATTATTATTATTATTGATATTATTCTATCATTATTATTATTATAATTATAGATAAACAGAAAATAGCTGCTCGAGACGTACCTTTTGGCTTTTATCCAAACGAAATACTAATGCTTAAAGGCAAGTATTACCTGGTTTGTCTTCCGCTATAAATGCCTGCAATGCCTATATAATCCAGCTCCTGCTAATAGCAACCAAAAATGAATGTTAACACTTATGTTCATTACATGACAATGGGCCGTTTTGATAATGTAAAACAGATAATCATGATATCATTCATGTTATTATCATGACGTTCTATACCATTAATGGTGTTCTGATTATGCACAGAAGATTTATAGACATTTCTTACGTTAACCCCATATTACAGACGACAATCCAGAGACTCACCCTCTTCCGTGATGTTGGGCTGCCCATCCCGGTGAAAGTCTGCCTGCAGTTTGACGATGAGACCAAGCAAGGAGTCGACATCTTCCAGGCGACCACGGCGGATCACGTACGAAGCCATGTCGAGAGTTACATGCAAATGATAGCAGATGTCGCGTGAAATTCGCAAATCAGTCGTAAGGCGGTAAGGTGATTAAAGGTAAGGCAGTAGGTCACAGTTTGCTTTCACTGAAGGTCGTCACGATCGTCGAGCTCGTATCTTTTATACGGGAATAATTTCCAAATACATTGTACATTTATCATATCGACACACTCAGCACACAACAGTATTGACAGTAATGATAATTGAAGCACTACCGTAAACATAATGTCTCATTGTAGGTACCTAACTACTGCATACATACAGGCAATACATGTAACAACAGCAACAGCAGCAGCAACAACAACATAAGATATTGTTACGCTATAGCATGGCATTTAACTTCATTAGATTGACTGCTTAATTAAATGTAAAAAATACAATGTATTTAATAAACAGACTGGTATCGTGTAAAACTAATGTCATCAAAACAAACATAAAGAATGCACCTTGCTAGCACCTTGGTTTTTATGTGAAATTTTATTGAATTCTGCAATGTTCACTGAATAGGATGGAAATGGCACAATGAACGCTTCAAACACAGAGACACACAGTCCTACATAATACACACACAGAAAACCAATCAACACTTTTACACGTACTTTTTGCCTAACGTTTACTTCTTTTATTGTTTTCTTTCTGTGGTGTGATAAAGAATTTAAAGACATTCTCATTGATTTCCCAGTCCATGGATCATGTCAACTTAAACGTTCACGTTCATAAACAGGACTGGTGCAATGTCACTTTATCAAGAGATTCATTCTTGTAAGCATACGTATTATCTTGACGACAGAATTTATGAACTCAAAAAGAATACATTATTGTCTTCGTTCTTCGTCTTATCTGATAGCACATTATCTGCAAATTATACCAGCGCGACTTTTTTTTCTCAAAATATTGCAGATGTTTTACTATCAATCACTGAATTGCAATATCAATCGTCCCATTGCAATTACAGCTTTTAAAAACAAAAGAAAAAACAAATTTAATTCTCATGAGTGTAATGTTATAGTTCATTGAGAAACTGTAGACGTGACGTCACTATCACGTGACTGGCATGGAGCAAGGACAAACCATGTGAGGGGACATTATGATACATGTATCACTGTCATCTCTTTTCTCCCATTTAAGTAACCTCACTTCAGTCCTGTCTCATGTGTTCAGTTCACAGCATTATTTAGTTTCGACTTCACCATAGCCGACCTCTCCTCAAACTGCTTCGTATGCTGAGGCTCATCATGGGTTATAAGTATCGTTTACTCCATGTTGAATCTGACACTGATCTTGTACTTTTTTATCCATTATAGTCGTTTCATGGTTGGCCTTTCGAGCACTGCTAATTCCCCACAGATCAGCCTTGTTTTGGCATGCCATTGTAACTTACACATTTTAATTGTTCATTTTCTCATGAATGAAATATAGGCCTACAGCAAATAATGTTGATTCATAGTTTTGTTTGTGAATAACTAAACAACCTCTGGACCGAGGGAAAACACGTAGACTCCACCAATGAAAAAAAAAACCGCCCCATCCATATATTCTTTCAAGAGGAGACTGAAGTCCTTTCTATTGCAATCGTATGACTCTACAGTACTGAACTAGCCATTTGGCCTTCTTTCTCACATACTGACTTATTCACCTTTTCTCCTCTTTGAAGAATAACTTGTATTCTTTTGGATGTCTGCTGCCATCTACGCTATCGCCCAAAGCGTCAAAGACTTGAATTTCTGTCTTGCTCCTGTTCATACGTCCCTTCATTTCCTTGCTTTTCTCCTTTCAGGCGTTACAATATCACTTTTTTTTTCCCCTCTACAATTATCATCTGTTTCTCTTGACATGCTTCTGTCGAAGATCGCTGTCTCTGTTGTGCATTTTCGTTTGCTATTTTGTCTTCTGTTTGTTAGTCTTGTCCATTCAGTTTTGTCCCGTACAGCCTTTTCTTCAGTAGTTGTTTCGTTGTCTAGTCTTTTTCTATGTTTGTTTGCGTCTACGAAGATAAATGAATTTATCTGTGAATCTAATTCTCAGTGGGCTTCCAGACTTCTTCCTCTTCTTTTTTCTTTTTTTTTTCCTTTTGTATTTATGATGCTTCAATTAATCTTCCCATTGATGTTATTTTTCCAGAGGGGCCCACATTCTACAAGCTCTGTCTTTTTAGTGGGTCTCTCCATTTTTCACACTTTAAGCAAAGTTATACATGTTCTTCATTTCAATCACTTCTGTTTCTTTTTTTACAACAATGTATAATTACTATAAGGTCCTCAATTGTTGTATATTCTTTTCAATACATAATGTTCTGTTTACCTTATTCTCTGTTGTCAAAAGAAGTGTAACTTATGTTTTGTCGGAAAATGAAATAAACTTTGAATTGAATTGAATTGAATGACAAGAGATTATCTTGCCCTTTGTATACAACACGAGTCTCCATGATGGGCACGAATTTATCAAAGTGTAATACATGAAGTTATTCCTGGTTGGATATCTTCATTCAGAAAAATGATTACATTGTAGTTATATTTTTATACCAGGATTTGAGACTGGGACGTAATCGCGTTTGAATGAAA
Organism: Diadema setosum; assembly: GCA_033980235.1. Taxonomy (NCBI): domain Eukaryota; kingdom Metazoa; phylum Echinodermata; class Echinoidea; order Diadematoida; family Diadematidae; genus Diadema; species Diadema setosum. The sequence goes on along the minus strand of CM067067.1, from coordinate 30,756,347 downwards.
AACTGCAAATTTCAAAATTTTATGTACAAACTATATGGCAGGTTGTAAGGGGATGATATCATCACTTCACTATTTGCATATATTCATACATTGTATCGACTGTTCAAGAACTGTTTCCTGACATATTCAAATGGCATATATTCCTAATTTTTCATTCGATTTTGATCAAATATTTATTGTTGTGCTGAAAAGATTTAACTCCTTCTTTTCAGAGTAATTATTAACTGTACTGGACAGCTGGAATTGATCCCCTGGCAAGACGTGGATTTAGTCTTGTTTGCTGTCATCTAGCGGTGAATTTTAGCCAGTGGCACTGACTGAACCTCATACAATTGTACAATTCTGAACAATCACAGTAATCAGGGCTGGCGCTGCGTTTTTAAAAGTTGGGGGCAGTTTATGTTTATATTTCTGGTGTCACTTCCGGGATTAATCAGCTGACAAACAAAGCAAAAAAAAAAAAAAAAAAAAGGGGGAGGGGTGGGTGACAAGTGGTTAGATCCTGTATGTATTATGCACAAAAAGGGGCCGAGCGAGCCCCTCCTCCCCCACCCCCCACCCTCCACCCTGCTTGTGCCTACCATGGTTATTATGTATAGCACCATCCCACCACAATGAATTTTGAATTGCAGGTTCAATTCCACCTCAAACTTGATTGTCTATATGTTCTTGATTTTCTTTACGACGGAATTGTCATAATATGACTTTCCCATTGACAAAGGAAATACGGCAATATCTATACGTTAAAATATTGAATATTTCAGTATTTTCTATAATTTTCAGCTAAATGGGGAAAGCACTGCGTCTTAATCAAGTCTAAACACAAGTTAGTCTGATAAGAAAGAGTAAAATATTACGAGTTCAACGGTATAAATTTGATTCAAATTGGATGAAAAATAAGAAGTTATGACATTTTGAAGTTTCGCTATTTTGGCGGCAAACACTCTTGAACAGTCAATGAATATGCAAATGGCAAAGTGAGCATGTCATTCCCTCACAACTTACCATATTGTTTGTACATAAAATTGTGGAATTTCCAGTTTTTTCATTCAAACGCAATTATGCCAGAGGCTCAAATCCTCGTATATCTAACTGATCATTATTCTGGAGTCATACAACCAGGAATAACGTCATGTTTCAGACTTTAATGACAGAAACATTGAATTTTCGTCATTTTCTTTTTGTACACGATCAATGGAAAATTGTGAGGGTATGACATGGTTAGCTTACTCATTTGCATATTCATATCCACTGTACAAGAACTGTTTCGCAGAAATTAGCTTCAAAATGTCATACAGTAACTTCCTTATTTTTCTTCCGATTTCAGTCAAATTTTTACGGTTGAACTCGTAAGATTTTACTCTCTTTTATCAGACTAACTTATATTTGGACTGGATTTCCTCTTTAACTCACCAACACTGGGTTGAAAATTCCTTCAGTATATCATATCACAGTATGTGACATGATGTACATTATTTCATCACACTAATATAACGAATGGATGATAAGAAGAGGTATAGGGTATTCAGTAACTAACTTTTCTACATTTTTTGATTTACAGTTCTATACTTATTGTGGCGTCACCTCGACAAACGACGTTCATATCGGAGGTGAATTTCTGCATATCTGGAAGGAAAAATCGCATGTAATCGCGGCCGAGTGAATCCGTGAGATCTCTGGCGCCGATTCCCGTGTAGAATGCTTTGGTGCCTGCATCCTCGGAAAGAATGTCCCAGTCCATACTTCCGTAACCACAGTCGACGCAGTCCTGTAGGAGGAGACACGAAGTCTATAATTTGTGAAAGAGTACACGAGGAACAAGCGATAATGCGCTAAAAAACAAATCAAAAACAAAAACAAAAACAAAACAAGAAGAAAACGAACAGGTAATGGTCATGATTGTCATATTCTTATGCAGAAACTAAAGTAGTTATTCTGAAGCAGAAAAGATGACGTTATTATCGTTTTGCCTAATCTGCATTATCGGGCATAGGCCTACGTACCTGATGTTATCGTTCCAAGAGAGCATGTTTGATTTCAAAATACCCTACATTTCTTTTTTTTTTTTGAGGGGGGGGGGGGGGGAGGGGGATCCAATGTGTTGCATAATTTTTTTTTTTCCTTTGGAGTGGAATATTGTTTGACTTTCTATCAAAGACATATCTACGTATAAACACAAATTTGGACTACGTATCTTTTTTTTTTTGTTTAATACAACAAATAACGACATTTTATAGATCAATTCCTCTCCGTGCAACCTACTTTCGCTGCAGCTTTCATCAAAGCTTTGCCGAGTTTTTTCCCTGCAAGAAAATAGAGAAAGACAGAAATTACAACGATTTGTAAGCCATCACGTGATCAATCAACAATAACAAAATCCGTGTATTATTTTACAAATTACATCAGATAGCAAATGGGAGGCACATCTTAAAGGCGATTTTCCTTTTTTTCATACATCTTTTACAAAAATATGACTACACAATACGCGACATATTTGTCCCACAATTTAAAAAAATACAAATGCGATGTTACTAAAGGATGAACTGCCCTGTTTGGGACATAACACGTTACACAGATACTACAGGATCTTCCTACAAAAAAAAAAAGTATCGAAAGCCACATCAAGGATGAAAGTAGGCGCAAAAAGGGAAAATGTCAATCATTTTCGTATAAAGACAAGAGCGACCATAATGTGAGAAGGGGGAGGGGAAATGCACTGTCGAAATTCAACAATAATCAACACCCTGCTGAAAACTTTCCTGCAGACAGTACTCAATTCTCAGTACCTCTGTGATCTTCGTCCACGTACAACCCGCAGAGGAAGGCAATGGGACCGTGCAGAATGTTGTACATACCATGCACCGCACCAAAGCCCACAACACTTCCCTCGCCCTGCTGCCCGGCCTCCTTCGTATCACACGATGGGAAGTATTCCACGACGTAGATCTTGAGACGTGACCCATTCCCACTCAGTCCGTCCCTGCGCAGTACTGGGTTCAAGTTTAGACATTAGGTTATCAGGTACACGTTATGTGTAGATGCAAAATATATGTAGCAAATAATACGATATCTCCATCAATGTTTCGTACAACGGTTGAGAACGAGAACAGAAGCCTGAAATATGAAGAAGAAAACAATATCATGATAGTATACTTCTCCTAACCGTCTTCCGTGATCGTTGCCTTCGATTGCTCATGGTCCCCGAGTTCGCTCACGAGTCGCATCAACGAGCCGAGGTCGTACTCCTTCGCTCTCCGGATAACGTAGGAAGACATGTCAGATCACAGGTCGTCCATGAAATACTGATACAAACAGCTGCGATTCCAATAGGTGGGGGTACATAATACATGTAGCGTGTAAGGTCATTCAGATTCGCGATGTTTCATCGCGAGGGCTCTCCGTTCTGTGTGGACCGAATTTGACCTACTGAGCAGAGTCCACCAAAGCCTCAATGCAGCTGAAGCGCAGAGATTGTCATATTCCGTCTGTAAACAGTTTGATCGGCCTATTGTGACCTCGGCATTGACGAACCCATGCCGTGCCCATAGGCGTTATACCAGTAGGGGATTATATAGGTCAATTTACAGTTGTGTTGAATATGTGTTGACGATATTGATACATTAATAATATGTTTGGGGACCTAACGTACCTAGTGTTCAATCCCTATAGGAGTTATTGTTGATGAGCATCTGACTTGGAAAGCCCATTATTATTATACAATCTGTTTCCGCCAAGGTTCTCGAAATGTAGGTGTCTTGCATGTGTGTAATAGATTAAGATCAATATACATATATACATGTATCACCTGAGAGGATTTTAAGAATTTTATACAATACCATTTCTTATACCTGACTTAATTACTCTAATGTCGCACTTGGTAATATGGTGAAGATTCTCATTTTTGAATTGAGGTATTGCAAAAAAAAAAAAATTGAAAATAACAATGGTTTGTCACCGATTTAGATTTCAGGCAGCCTGAGTAATAAGCCATATTCCTTCAGTACCATTTGATTAATTAGTGTCATTTAGTTGTTTGATTTTCATGTTTAAACTTAAATCTTCTGCAATTTTTGCCAATTTTCATATGAGATTTCAACCAAAAGACATTTTGCCCTTAATTCACAGATTTATAATGACAACACTCTCCAAAGAAACCGCCTCCATCTACAATGTAGGGACTAATGTGTTTTTTTTTTTCTTTTTCTCTGAACCACTCGTATTAAGGAATGGAACCAGCTGCCAGTTGATATAGGAACAGAACAACATTCTAGGTTCAAGATTCAAATACCTATTTGACAATTTGAAAAGACTTATCTAAGCCAGTGTTAGACACTTTAAATAGTTCATGAAGTTTGACCAACCTAGTCTTGTGTTCTGTGAGGTGTGGATATGTGTGAGAGTATGTGTGTGCGACTTTGCTCGCGATTAGAATTGTTTTCAATAACTGCTAATATAAGGAAATACTCAATTCTTACAAGCAAACAACACAAGGAATCGACGACTTTGACTCCTGCGTAATGAATAGGCGTTGAAGATAAACGTGCCTGCATTTTATGGGCATAATCGCTGCAGCCAGAGTAGTCAAACTATACCAAAGGACGTTGTGTTTGATTATCCTTGGTCAACAGGATTCAAGCAAACAAACAAAGAAACAAACTGTAATGTGCAAGAGAATATTAACTAGAGGAGTGAATGTTGCGAGGTTTGAATTTTCGTCAGTTTGTCTGAAGACAAAACATTAACTCCATCACCCCAGAGAACAAAATATATTATATATATATATATATATATATATATATATATATATATATTATATTATATTTGGGATCCACAGTTATATTTGGGTTCTGGTTTCCTTTAAGTATTCATTACCACTGGCAGCAGTGATTTAAAAATGTTCGAGATATCACATTTGATACATATGTGTAGGTCAGCTGTATCACAAAACATACTACTGCATAACAATTTCGCAATAAAGCCTATGAAATATATGGAGATATCATTTTTCTCAATAAACCTAAGTGTAGCGGTTTGTTCTGAAAACAATTTTATTGTAATTATTGTTGATATTCTGTATATTTAACAATACTTAACAGCGATTGTACTGATTAACATTTTTACATTGGTTGTTTCTAGCCCAGACTCACATTTTAGAACTATTTCAAAGCACTAAAGCTGGGTTTTTGTTTCATATACAAATGGTAAATATTGCCTTTAAAAGTAGGCTCACTTTTTGCCTCTTTCAAGGGGCGGGGTATGTATTTCCGAGTCTCCCCAAAAGAAGATGTGGCAGCTATTAAAGGGGCATTCCAGACGATTTTCATAATTTCACGTCATGTACACTTAAATCGACAGCGCCATATATAGATTTGTCGGGCTCGGCCGCGCTTTTAATTCAAACCTTTCAATATTTTGACGTAGTGGCGCTCTGCTTGTAAACAAACGCAATTTGGTATAGCCTGGTTTTCAGACCCTTTGCCAACTGGATTCCGTGGCGACGAAGTCGCCGTTCGGGCAAAGGCCTTTGCCGAAGGAAAAATTCTTTGCAGGACAAACCACCTTAAACTATAATAGATTTCGACGTTGAGGGGGTTAATATCGTGAATAGCGAAATAGTAGGGGCAGAGGGTCTGGAATCCAGACTACAATTGGCCTCGCATTTGGCCCTGTTTGCGTTTTGAATCATAAGCGCGGCCGAGCCCGGCAGTGTAAACGGACAAAATTGCTGGGCCCGGCCCTCGCAATTGAGGCTGGGCTCGGCCGCGGCTCGGCCAAGCCCCGCACTGTAAACGGGGTCTAATTCCATATCACAATACCCGGGCTTGCTTAACAAGTTCACCTGTGTAGAATCTATGCATGCCTTCTTCTTTTGTTCTGCTTCCTTGAGCCCCAACTCATGCATTCTTGTGATGAAGCTGCCATGTCATCATCCTTGTTCACTGCAATTTGTTATGAATTTTAAAAACACTCTTATTCCTAATCCCAATCGCTATAAATTCTGAAAGTCTGTACTCTGTATTACTAATTTATAGTCCAAATGTCTGAAAATCATGCGGAGATCTCCTGTAAGGCGTAATACAGGAAAAGACCTTGCTTGCTTGTGGGTGTAGAGACCAATGGGGGACAATTTGTATCTGCGTGCTTCCATGATTAAACAAGGCTTCGTGTAACCATGGGAGACGCACTGTGTCAAAAATTGCTATAGTAATGAATTATAATTATGAACTGTATGTCTTCGTTGTTTTTGTTCAGCTCTGATCAGGACTCAATTCAATTCTCAACATTCATATAATATCGTATATTGACGGTGGCGAAATAACGACGTGCATGCCTCCAACATAATACAGTGCGTATCAAAAAAAAAAAAGGAAAGAAAAGAAAGGTAATCCGATTTTGGAGGGTTACCATTTCCTACTTATCAGCTATGGAGAGCAAAATGTTGGTTGTGAGGAAAGAAGACCTCTTCCGCTTTCCATTGATACCTAATTATGTTGTTTGACAAATGTCATGCATGACTGAGCACATGAACTTTAAAGACCACAATCACAAATATCACTTTTCCCAGTTTGTGTGTTACATGTAGAATTAAACAATGAATGCCTCGCTGAGTGGATGAGATCTGTCAATGAAAGTGACCAAATCAACAGGCCAGCCTGTACGAATGCAGGTTTGTGTTTAGAATTTGTGTTCAGGGTTAATTCTGACATATTATGGTCCATAACGTTTAACGTTACCACCTGTCCGATAACGTATATAGAAAAATAAGGATTTGGTGCATAATTTGGGGTCATCCCACGAGACCGACACCCACGAGTCATACGGTCCACGAGACCGACATCAAAAATAGGTCCATGAGTCATACAGCCCACCAGTTATACGGCTCACGAGTCATACAGCCCATGAGTTCGACACTACGCACAAAAGGCTAACGAGACCGACACTAAGCAAAGAAAGCCCACGAGACCGTCACTACACAATTAAGGCTCACGAGACCGACAGTACGCAAAAGAGGCTCACGAGACCGACACTAGGCAAAGAAAGTCCACGAGACCGACAAGATGAACAGCGCCATTTACTTGTCACAATATGTACCTGTACAGGGTGTTCCATTAAGGGGAAAATTACATACTGGCGGGTGCAAATTCGTTACGCTGTCCAGCGAAAGATTGTTACTAACTAATAACAGCACCATCTACATATCAACAACATTAATTATGTATTTCTACACGTGTAGCTTTTAGGGAGCAGTTCTGTCACGCTACGGGGAGCGACATTGTCACCATTTTTTCTTTTTTTTTTTAATAGAATTGTCCTCTTCATAGGACCCCCCCCCCAAAAAAAAGAATGAAAAAGAAGAATGAAAAAGTGATAGAGGACAAGAACAATGAATGGTTTATTTTTAGATGCCATCATGCTATATTCAATAGGCTTTCCTATCTATAATTAACCACTACTTAGACGGTGGACAGGATCTAAATTTTTTTCACCCGTCTCTTTCTCGCTTCACAAGTTAAGTAGGCCTTATTAAATATCCTTTCTGCCTGATTTTACCCGCCTGCTTAGAGCTCAATTTGTAATTTTCTCTTTAACTTTAATGTATGAAATTCAACGGATGAAAACGTTTTTTTTTTTTTTTTTTTTGTTTATTGCAGCGATTCACCTCAATTTCAGTAGTTTGCGTTTGTAAAATTATTCTTCTCAAAACAGAACATTTTTCATGAATTAGGAAAGTTCTTAATTGACGATTTTTATTATTTCAACACCTTTGAAGATGACTAGCCCCCCCCCCCATATCATATAAAGCAGGTGTGCACTACAACATTGACCATTTTGTGAATAATTTTCTTGTAGTGAACTTCAGTTCATACCTGGGTATTTTTCTAGTTGGTTGATCTGAATGTTCCACATCATTTTTTTTCTAAGTAGGTATACCGGTATGGGCTTTGCAGATAGGGAAACGAGGGTGTTTTGGCATTTTCGAAATTAATGTTGAACATCTCATGCACTTCACTGAATTTTGTTTATTTTTTTCACAAACACTCACATACGCAAACACAATTAAAGATCTTGAAACGTTCAGGGGGTGAGGGAGGGCAATTGACGGGGTAATACCCTAACAACTCTCCTTTTCCATCTCTCACCTTCTTTATGCCATTATCTGGACACCCTATACAGTTAATTGGTCTATAGGTGGCGCTGTTCATCCTGTCAGTCTCGTGGGCCTTCTTTGCCTAGTGTCGGTCTCGTGAGCCTTTTAAATGTGGTGTCGGTCTCGTGGGCTTTCTTTGCTTAGTGTCGGTCTCGTGAGCCTTTTAAGTGTGGTGTCGGTCTCGTGGGCTTTCTTTGCTTAGTGTCGGTCTCGTGAGCCTTTTGTGCGTAATGTCGAACTCATGGGCTGTAAAACTCGTGGGCTTATTTTACTTGGTGTCCAACTCATGGGCTTAATTTAATCAGTGTCGAACTCGTGGGCTATTCCCCCCCCCCCCCCTCCAAAAAAAAATAGAAGAATTAGTATTCTTCATCCCCCCCCCCCCCAAAAAAAAGAGACAAAAACACAAATGAATTTAACAGAGGACAATAACGATGTATGAATTGATTTTAGAGCATTGATATGCCATCGTGCTATTTTTAATAGGCTTTCCCAGTTTTTAGCTAGAAAATGGACAAGATATAAATTTTACCTCTCTTCTTTCCCGATTCACTAGTTACTTATTCTATTTTATATATTCTACCCTCCTGCTTTGACGTTTTGCAGTAAGATCTATTTGTAATTTTCTCTGTCGTATAACTATGATGTAATCTACTGATTAAAACGTTTCATGTCGCAGGGATTCACCTCAATTTTGTGGCTTGTGTTATTCTCCTCCGAACAGTACATTTAATCGTGAAATACAATAGCTGTTTTCATGGATGCATCTGGTTTTTTCCGAATCCCTAACGCTACCTTGATAGACGATTGCGTTATTTTTTATTTTTAATTGATACTAGATCAACACCCTCGCAGGTTTATTGTAGAAAGATCTGTTACACACTTTTACTGTACTTTGTTCATTTTTTTTTCACTAACACACACCCATGCAAACACAATTAAAGATCCTGATCATTTCGGGAGGGGGGGGGGGGTGCAACTGATGGGGTAACACCCTGCCGGAGATGGCAACTCTTCTTTTCCATCTCTCATATCTTCCTATGCTATTATCAGGACACCCTATACAAGTTATTGGTCTATAGGTGGCGCTGCTCATCCTGTCGGTCTCGTGGGCCTTCTTTGCTTAGTGTCGGTCTCGTGAACCTCTTTTGCGTAATGTCGGTCTCGTGAGCCTTGTATGCGTAGCGTCGGTCTCGTGGGCTTTGTTTGCTTACTGTCGGTCTCATGAGCCTTTTGTGCGTAGTGTCGGTCTCGTGAGCCGTATAACTCCTGGGCTCATTTTACTTGATGTCGAACTCGTGGGCTTTATTTACTCAGTGTCGAACTCGTGGGCTGTATAACTGGTGGGCTGTATGACTTGTGAGCTGTATGACTCGTGGGCTGTATGACTTGTGAGCTGTATAACTTGTGGGCTGTATGACTCGTGGGTGTCGGTCTCGTGACGTGCACCCGTTTCACCACCTCGCGACAAGGGTCGTTGCGCGTTCCAGAACAACCGTTAACGTTTTAGCCTGCTGTAGACCGTAGGAAGTCGGCGATAGAAAACCACGTTTATATCATTTTGCATTTCATAGAGGCAGTCGGGGATACTAAACTATCTTTTCTCTCTTCCTTGCTTCAGTTTGACAGGTGCGTGTATTCTTTGCATGAGGGTGCAGAGAAAAGCACTGTCAATTTTGAAATACACTTCGTCAACTCAACATCTTCAAAATCCTGTAACAAGCTGTCCGTCGAACTGGACTGGTTTTGATTGTAGACCAATCCCTCCAAAGTGTTCATCCACCTCTGATGTTTTTAGGCCAAAACTCCTCGATGAAACCAAGTCCGGTTGCCGTGAAGAGAGAAGAGACAATGCTGAGGAGAAGTGACCTTCGAAAGGAAGTAAGTGACCCCTCAGCATATACCTTTCAGCTATAAATAATAAACCAATTAAGTATCAATTTGGGAAACAGAAACATAATTTGTCTCAATGCGTACATTGCGTTCTCGTGTCTTTCTCTCTGTTATAAATGACTACGAATTGTAGTTCCACAAGAAATGACAGAGAGTAAACTGTTTTATTTTCTTTCTTTTCGTTTTTCTCTACTTAAAGGCTTCAAGCGTTCGCTTTGCCGCCGACATCAAATTCATGTATGCCTGTCTCCTGCTTTCAACAGGTTGGTATAAGTATAATTATGAATATCTGTACTTTGGAGGAGACCAAGAGACTGACTTCTTCTTCAAATATCATAGGTGTGGGTTTTTCTTTTTACTGTGTAATTATGCAGGGCTCGTCTCTGGCGTCCCGTGAATTTGAGCCAATACAACCTTTGAAATTTTAAAGTTTGGTGGCCAAACATAAAACGAAATTCCAGATTTAAGGATTTTAGTGGTCCGTATGACGGACCACTAGAGAGAAAAGGTTAGTGTCGAGCCTTCATTCATATATACATATATATATATATATATATATATATACATACATATATATATATAATTTATATATATATATATATATATATATATATATATATATCCCTCTCTCTCCCTCTCTTTATATGTATATATATATATATATATATATATATATATATACGTTGAGATTTCACGTATTGGCTCTACGAAAAAATGATGAAACAAATTGGTCATGCTTTTTTTTTTGCCAATAAAGCATGAGTTTATTCGCCTCAAATTTTCAGCGTCCTATGCCTTCTTCAAGACTCTTGAAAAAGGCGTAGGACGAATAAAATTTGAGTCTCATTAAACTTATGCTTTATTCGCCAAAATGCATTACCAGTTTGTTTCTTCATATGTATATATATATATATATATATATATATATATATATATATATATTACGGTTTACTTTAGTTAACTCTCTCAACATCACCTACCAGTGGTCCTCGAATTGTTGCATTTTCATGCATTCAGTTCAATGTCACTCGAAGTTATTTTCCTTTCCGATTTCGTTTCTGATCATGAAAAATTAGAATGTTTCCTCAAGTTACGTTTATGCACATTGTGAGTATTTTTAGATACCTATACTAGAATTTGTTTTTCCAGTATTCAAAGATAGCTTGTTGTGTTGACATTAATGAGAAAAAAAAAATCAAAATACAGGAATATTCCCAAGACTTCAAAATTTCAAATAAGATATGTGTGTGTGTGTGTGTGTGTGTGTGTGTGTGTATTTTTCTCTATATATACTTATGTAGCGTCAGCAACATAACACACCATAACACACCACTTAATGGATTACATTCGCTTTTGCGTTTCTAGAATTGAAACAGAACGATCTGATGCACACTTCTGGTGGAATATTTGGAAAGTTGTCAATCCCCAGTGTGCCAAGTCTACATGGAAGGGAACCAAGCAAGGGAGGGTCGGAAGGGATGGGACATCCCATTCCCATTCGAGGAAGCTTTTGCATCTTAGAATTGAAATTCAACGATCTGTCACACACTTTTGGTGGAATATCGGGAAATTTGTATCAGAGAAATGTAGTAAGTCTGTCATCTATGTTGGAGGGAGAGCAAGCCGGCTAAGATGTCGAAGGAGGTATCCCCCTCCCACATGAGGGAGATTTTGCATAAGATTTTGATGGAATACTTTTATGGAATATGTGAGAAACTGTCAATCCAAAAAGCGCACTAAATCTATGGATGAGAACCGAGCGGGGCAAGGGTTAACTGGCGACTGGAAGGGAATATCCCTTCCCACATGATGGAGCTTTCAAATTGTAAGAATATTCTGAAATTTGTCAATCTTAAAAGTGTACAAAGTGTTTTGGAAGACGACCTATAGCGGGAAAGGGATAGGGTGACCCCTTTCCACGAGGGGGAGATTCTGCATTTTCAGAACTGAAATTCAACAATCAGGGTCCATTACGATTTCTTTAAAAAGTTGATATGATAGCAACTCTTGCTGGAATGGCAATTGGCATGGTAACAACAATAATCCAACTGCCAGATTGGTTGTTGCTGTGGGAAGTTGCCATTCCAGCAAGAGTTACTATCTTAACATCCTTCATGAAATGGGGCCCTGGTGCACATTTTGGACAATATTTTCTATCTAAAAAGCACGAACATTTCCGCATCTCGGGAATAATTGGGGACATGCACAATGATATGTAGCCTTTTGCCAAGGCCATCATACAGCGAGAGGGCCTTGATAAAAGGTTAAATGATATGGGGAATGCCCCCCATATTTTCATGGGGGGGGGGGGGGGGGACATTGCCCCCTTGCCCCCTCCCCCCCCCCCCCCTTCCCGATCGACGCTTCTGGATAAGAGGGAGCTTTGCAGTTACATAATTCAAATGAAAATATCTTGTAAACACATTTTTGGAATTCGGAAAATTGTCAACCTCAAATGGTAGGGAAGCAAACATGGAAAGGACTAGTTGAAAGACATGACCTCCCATACGAGGGAACTTTTGCATTTTTGTTTTTTAATTCAATGGACATATAAGGGAACACATGCGATGAAACATTCGGAAATCTGTCACATCTTTGCATTTTCAGAATTGAAAGGCAACGATCTGGTGCACACTTCGGTGAATATTTGGACAGGTCTTTTTATTTAAAAAAAAAAGCAAAAAAAAAAGCACATCTCGGAAATTATGGGCATGATGGGGGAGGGCAAAATGATAGTGTTTCCCCCTCTCCCAACGGATGGACGCCCCTGCAAGTATGGCCTCCATGTCGTCTATCGTCTCGGTCTCTCACAAATTCATCGTTTCAGAGCCACTGCATATTGTTTATCTCTGTTCTTCCTGTCTGTGTTTCGTTTTGTATCATTGTATTTTTCCCATCTTTGTGTGTACATATTACTAGTACTCACTGTTTGTTTGAACTCGACTGAATCTGTTCGCCTTTGTCAGGTATCATGAAGACTGTCTCAGCCCAGGTTACCAATATTCGAGTGCTCGGAGCGACTGTTTCTGCTGCAAACATGGTAGGCCTAGATTACGGTACGAACCCTTGTCGTCCAATCCGAGGCGCAAACGGGGAACTCCTGCCGACGTTCCCTTATGTAATCACCTCCCTCCCTGGAAAACGTGCTGGGCAGAATCTGTTTGAGAGCACTGTCTGTCTTCCTCTTATTATGCACCGTGAGTATCCCTACCTACATTGCCTGAATCAGTTGCATTCATTTAAGTCTGCGTAAATTAATGAACCTATAACAGTGATAATATGGCAGCAAAGAAATACAAAATTACTTTAATCGGTGCTGCACCAAAATGATTTATGTCTCATGAAATAATGATGACTGTACCTTTCGACGTCATATTGACTACCTCTTCTGGCACAAAGGATTAATCGATTTATGTCGTTTTATGCAATTAAATTTCGTTGATATACCAAAGCGTAATATATGAAGAATATTAGAAAGATGCACACTTATGGTAACACCATACATTGGACAGAGGTCATTTTGAATCATGCCTTTCCACTTCTTTTGAAAGGGGATTAAAGTACAAAACGAATGGTATGTGTTATAATTGCTCTTTAGAAGACGTGGATAAAGTCACCGGAAGGTACGCAACCACTGCTGCAGGCACGTGCATCAATCCCACCTCGACATCTATTCGGATAATGACCGACGGTGAACACGATTCATATAAACGTACCCATGCCATGACACCGACAGCCAAGCACGACCCCATCCACGCCACTCCCACACTGCCCACACAGGTACGACTGAGCCAACGCTCGACTGCAGTGTCCCGATATACGCCCTCTACGGCAAGACTGACAGATGGCTACACTTCGCCATTTGCATTGTATTTCTCGTCTGTAACAACTCGGGATATGTCCACTTCGACTGCAGCTTATACCACTACTGCTTTGCAACCACTTGTAACAGAAGATCAAGGTAACAGAGAACTGTTAGCAAGTGTGTAGCATTATGTTTCATTTTTGTTGTTTTGTTTCCTAATTTTGCTTCAAGTGGGTATTGCTGTTGTTGTCTTATTTCTTTGTTTTTCCTTCTCTAAGTAGTGCTATTTCCATCATGTACGTGCTGTCGGACAGGTTTAGTTTACTTTTTTATGTATGTTAATAATGTATGATATGTTTGTGTTTTTTATGTGTGATTAAACGTAGTAGTCAGGAAAATTATTTCGATGCAACAGGGTTGACACATAATACTTGCCTACGGGTATATGTAGCCCAAAGTGTGGCCCGATTCGGAGCTCATTCGGATGGCAATTTTATAGGCATTCCCTGACAACACGACTTTCCTAAAACTGGTACAATGCAAAAAGTACTGGTACAATAGGGTACATTTGCAAGCTCAACATTCTCTTGATTTTCTTCTCGTTAACGAACAAAATTAATCATCTAGAGCACATTCTATTGCTTTCACTGAGTAATGATTCGGTCAAAAGGACAAAAAAAAAATGTTTTTCGTCACAAGATTCAGTATCAGATGATAATAATGACCGACGAAGAAAATGTGAGAATATTATTAGCCTACACAGTAGTCTGTAATCTCCCTTGAGTGTTAATTTTCATTCCTATTGTTTCAGGTTTTTATGGATAATTAAAAAAAGCGACAGAGAATCTCTAATCGTGTACATTCAACACAAGGCCACGCTGGCTGAAAACGAGGGAGATATTCGTTATTCCCAAAGCTTATTTATATAAAACCGAAATATTGTTCATTGTTCCGAATGGTCGTTATTCCGAAACACACAAACTTCCTTAAACCCAGATGTTACTTAATAAGAAATTTAAAAAGGGTACATAAATCCAGATATATGGGTCTTTACTCAAAAGGTTCGTTATTCCGAGTTTCGTTAACCGGAAAACGAAATAAGGCCCGTAATTCCAAAGGTTCGTTAATCCGAAAATGAAAACAACGTGTGCTCTAAAGAACCGTCGGAATTACGACAACCCTATATCGTTTTCGCAATGACGTACCGTATCCGGAGAAAGGAACCAAAAGCAATATGACTGTCCCGAGTTACGCCATGTTCATGATCTAAACAAGACGAAACCTGTTTTGTTTCATAGGAATTTTTGTCGTCGGCTGCGACAAAAAGACAAGCCCCAAAGCTGCAAGCCAATGCGAATCAAAAAACCAAGTGCTGTTGCCCGTGCCACTCTCTAAGTCTTACGTCCTGTCGCTGGCAGAGGCTGCACGAGCGCAATGCGGAAGCCACGACTACTTCTGGTTGGACTGCAGATGCTGCTGGAACTCTGTCCCGGAAAGGGTCGATAAGGGAAACGGCAAGTGGCGCTGTGGTCCTGGTGGAAGTAAGCGGTTGGAGTCACTGTTTAAGGGCGCGACTATAGGTATGCAACATACTGACGGTATGATTATTTCTCCTTTTAGAAAAAGGATATTATGGAGCACATGATAACTGTACATTATTATCATTTGTGTTATTACTATGTTATTCACTTTTCAAAATCTTTATCTTATCATTATTTGTTTATTTTATTCATTTCAAAATACATTATCTATTCAGAATGACTAAATCAACACGAGCTGCTTTCCATCAAGGTCGAGAGACAAAACACAATTAAACAAACAAAATACCTAATTAGCGATCCAATTAAAAAAGAAAAGAAAAATCATCAACAATGAAAATTCCACTTCAGCTGCAGTAACAAAATAAGCAAATCAAATGGATGAAATAATCAAGTGAATGAATATTTTATCATCGGTTTTCACATCTCTCTCAAAGAGAAGACCGCAAAAGGGAAAGAAATAGAAAATACAACTCACGCTAGCAATACAACAACAAAAAAAAAGAAGCAAGAATGCAAACACACATATCACACTTTTAAGGTAAAAGTATGTAAACAAGACAGCACAAAGTCATGAGCACAAACATACACCTACCATTACACACACACGCGCACAGTCACACATCATGTCAGTGTGCTTACACATGCATGTACATGCAGGAAGACTGATACTATAAGATTCAGGAACATATGGAGGTTGCCCTTGCAGTCTCTGGCAGAATTAGAGCTATCTTCTTCTTCCCGTCACGTTACATACACATAATTTTATGCTGGTGTGGTCCGCGAAAGAGTTCTCCACTGAGTGCGGTCGGCTGCCATTCTAGTAGCGCCAACAATGTTTGTTCCAGTGCACTTCTTGATGTCGTCGAACCAACTTGCTGCTGGCCTATATCCCTTCTTCTCTTCCCTTCTACCATCTTCTGAATGACTCTTTTGTTAAGACATTCGTGTCTTGTGGCCTGGCCAAAATAGGCTAGTTTTCTTGTTATGATGTCAGTAAACAGTGTCTTCTCAGGCCCAATCTGTTCCAGGACCTGTTCAGCACCCTCCGGTTACATTATATAAAGCTTAAAAGAATCAACGGTCTTTTTATTGATTTTCTTCAGTGTCCATGACTCGAAGCCATATGTCGTGTATGTTGCAACAGGAAAAGCTGCTGACTTAAGAAGTCGAATCTTCAGTGTTGTTGGTAGCTTGCTCCTCCAGATTTTTAACATGCTTTGAACCATGTTTTTGGCGATGGCAGTTCTCCTCTTTATTTCTTGGGTGCAGTCGCCTTTAACGTCGAAAAAAGAGCCAAGGAACTCAAAGCTAGTGGTCTCCTCAATGACATCTCCATCTAGCTTGAAAGATCTCTCCCATCATCATCATCATCATCATCATCATCATCGATCACCATTATTTTTGTCTTCTTGGTATTCAGCAACAGTCCCCTTTTCTCACAAGCGGATTTCACTGTTCCCAGGAGGCACATTAGCTCTTTTATACTGCTGCATACGAGAGGTAATAGTGTCATTTGCTTATCTCAGATTTGTAATCCGTTGATCGCCAATCCTGATACTTTCATGGAAGTCTTCCAATACTTCTCTCATTTATTGTTTCAGCATACATGTATATGTTGAAAAGTTGTGGTGACAGAATGCAGCCTTGTCTGACGCCACGATTAAAGGTAGGGGATACCTTTTACAGAACCCCCAAAATGCAGCAAAACATTAAATATGAACCTCAGAGGACTTGTTTAGGCCACTGCTTAGAAATTTGGAAGTCAACAGTTATCTACAATTTGAATAATGCACAAAACTCAACTACTCAGTAGTTCTGTGTGTCAGCCACACTTAAGCCTTTTTGTTGCAGTCTTCTGTATTTTTTTTTTATCTATAAACACAAATCTAAAAGTATAAGAGCTGATGTAATAACATATATAGTGTGTGGCAAGAATGTATTTAGAAATGTTTGTAAGTTTTGATGAACTTTATTCACAAAATATACACGATGGACACACATGCAGTGCATGGGTCTGCAAAGGTAGCCTAGTAATGTACTGGAATTTACGGTGAGCCCCGAAAAGAATTCAATTCAAAATCTAACAGTCAATACAAATGTACTAAATGTTACCTTCCACTTTCAAGACTTTATGGGAGTTTCTAAAATTATACTCTCTTCAACATACCACTGTGTTTATTCAACTCTTCATTTAAGGCATGCAAATGGGATTCCCTACCTTTAATTATGAACCACTCTGAATCTCCCCTTCTAGTTCTTATTGCAGTGGCCCGTTGCATAAAAGTTACAATTATGGCAACTTTGCCATCCAATAGTAACTACCATGGCAACAATACTCAACAGCCAATCAAAATCAAGAATTCCATGGAAGTTACCATTGGATGGCAAAGTTACCATAATTGTAACTTTTATGCAACGGGCCCCAGATTCCTGGTCTTCATGAAGATTACTAATGAGGAACACAGTGTGAGCTGGAAACCCCCTTATAACATTACATTCCACAGATCTTGGTGGGCTGTACAATCAAAAGCTTTGCTGTAATCGATGAAACAAAAGATACAGTGCCATTTTGCATGGCCTTTGCACTTCTCGATTATGTTTCTGATGTTGACAATTTGGTCCCTGCTACCCCTCCTAACTCGGAAACCTGCCTGTTCTTCAGCAATCTCCCTACTCAGTTTCTGAACCATCCTGTTGTTAACAATTTTCAAAAGCATTTTGCTGGCATGGCTGATTTTGCTGGCATGGCTGATGAGGCTGACGTTTCTATGGTTGCAGGAGCTTTCCTTCAGGTTGCCCTTCTTTGACCATTCTGCTTCCCTCCATATATTATCACAAAGCTTCCACATAACTTGGACACCCTCTTCCACACTGGCTTTCCACATCTTCCTGTGATTATATCATCAAAACCTGGAGATTTTCCATTTTTAAGTTGGTACATTGCTTGACTCACTTCACTCTCCAATGGAGATAGTTCACATTCTGTCTTTGGGACGCTTACAGGCTTAACATCCTCCTCCTTCTGCTCGTACAGCTCTGAGCAGTATTCTGCCCATCTGGACCTGATATCATCACCTTCTGTTAGAGTGTTGCCATTCTTTTCATTGATCACATCTGATCTAGTAGAAAACTTCTGAGTGAGTTCCTAAGCCAAAAACCTTCTTTGAGTTCTTTTCTGTTTCGAGCTGTAAAAGCCACGACAACATTGGATATGAAAATAAGATTCGACGATCACTCTAAAAATGCAAACGACTATTGAAGCTGAGATGGTCACATTGAAAATAAGAATTTATTAAGAATGTCATTAATCTATACATTTCATTTGTCCATCTGTGTTTGTTAGTTTGTTGAATAAGCATGAAGCCATTGAATTCGCTTCTCCTTTGCATTGTCGTTCACAGAGTGGGTTGGTGACAACCAACGCGGCCGGGGCTGCCTCTCAGTGAAGAAGGTCGGAGCAAAGTTCAAACTCAGGAAAAATCATCTGTGCTCTGATGTAAAGGGTGGACGTGCAGTGTGTGTGCGCGACACTTGAGGAATTAGTCAATCTCACCATTGCGGTTATATCTCTGTCCCCTTTTCTCTCTTTCTTCATACGTATGCAGTGGTGAATAACTCTACAAGTAAACTGAGTTAATGGAAGCGGGCCCCTCATGTAATTATTTGCCCCTCTATAATTCTAAATTTGGTGAATATCTATAACAAATTTTATAATTCAGCCGCATAGTCAATGTCACTGCAGCAGTGTGCAGTGAGAATCTATATTTTTGTCCTACAAAATGGGTCTAGGATTGAAAACTAGTAAGTGTTAAACAGGTCTAAATTTGCAGACTACATGTGTTCAATGAAAGATAAGACCCCTACCCCAGGAGGCTAGTGTAAACATTGAACAATTACCCCCTTGTTTTAGAGAAAGTATTAAGAATCCACCATTCACTTTGTACAGCAATAGGGCTTTGTGTGTTGTACATGTATGCAGTATTATGGGTGGACGTGGCAAGCTGTTTAGTGACAGTATTCACAGTCCCAGTGAAAGCTTGCGAAGTTGCAGCAGTCTAACAAGTTTGTTCAAGTTTTGTGGGAAAACAACAGGCCCGAATTTGGTAAGAAATTATCTTCTTTACAATGTTTTATAGCTTATGATGATTTATGTAATGATTTGTGTAATCATGGTAGTGAATGAGTAGATTGTAAGGAATATTTAGGCCTACAGAGCAGGATTTGATATGCCAAATCTCTGTAGACAAATGGGAGTAGACAAAGAAGAAGCCAGCGATTCCCCATGCACACTGGTCTCTCACTCCCCTCTTTCTCTCCTCTCTCTCTCCTCTCTCTCTTCTCCCTCTCCTATCTCTCTCTTTCTCTCATCCTGTAAGCAGTATGTGCTTGTGCCTTAGAGTTTGGATGTATAGCGGAATGGTAGGGATGTATTATATCCTTTTGCTGTTGCTGTAGGTAGCTGTGGTTAATGAGTTATATTCTCACAAGTGTTATTAGAGAAGTACAGAAGTACAATGTACTGATACTGTCAAGCATTACATTGTGTAACATGATTTCTGTGTTATAAGTAGTGGATGTTTAGTAGAAACAAATTGACACACATTCACAATGAGTTGAGATTATAATTTAATGTTAGTTATGACATTAGTTGACAAGTTGTTAGCTGGTGTATAGTGTTTATAATTGTTAGGCTTTTATGTGATAGTTTTACGAGGTTATATTTAAGGTTTTAATACAGTGATTATTCATAGTTGATAATTTTGAGTTATTAGAATAAGTTTATTTTGTATACTCTGTTATGGTCAGTGATACATAAGGAAAAGTTTGAGAATTTATATTTCCGTGTTGATTTATGAAATAATGATTTTAATAACAAGTTAAAATACGGTTGAAGTTATGAAAGATTAAAAGTGAATAAGTTTTGGATGATATTGGAAGTGAATGTTAATAAAGTATATGAATAATATAAATAGTTGAGGTTTTAGTTGATATATAACAGTTAATTCAGAAAATTATAAAATACGGATAAGTTTGGTTTATGACTGGTGAGTAAAGTGAACGAGAATATGTATTATAAGTTAGTGATATAGATTATTGGTAGATTATGTTATTAGACTTTAAATGAGCTAAATGGTGTTAAATCATGTAATGTCTCATGAAGCCATTCATGTACACTTTAAACGTAATTGTGAACTTTGTTTTTGTGTATTATTTTCAGATTGTTATCTGAAGGTCGGTATGAACTGAAGGTCGTTAACTAAAGTGAAGCTCAGTAACTGGAAGTCCGTAACTGAAGAATTGACTGGAATTTCATATTGGAAACATCAGTGTGTTAGCGTAATAAACAAGTATTTGTCACGGTAACCGGATGTCACCTTGCTTCATATTTGACCTTGTGAATAACAACTAAGGAGGGTTGTTTGAATTAACAGTGGAAACTCCTCCGTGGTACGAGTTGTCCCGGAGGCAGTCACAATAACAATCAAAGTGGACTGTCGTCCAACAAATAGAGCAGACTGTAATCCAACGAGCGATGAGCATCGCGTCACTGTCATCAATTGGAGCAGTTTCCAATAGTGATGGGATTTGGAAAGTTCTGAATTCCTCTGAATTGTATAATTTGTAGTTTCAACAGAACAAGTATTGGAGTACTAATACAGTGAGTAACATTATGGCTGCCGCGAATGTTTCCAGTACACTTGATCAGGCCATGGTGGTCAGTAAGGCTGAGAGTTCAGCTGGTCACGATCACTCATCCATGAAGGGTGAAATCTTGTCTAAATCACTGCCGGAAATGAAGATTGGAGATGAGGAAAAGTTAACTTCAGGGAGGAGTGTATCAAGCAAAGGAAAATCAGTCAAGAGTGAAAAGCTAATGAAAGCATTTCAAGCAGAACTCGATGTAATGGACAAAGAGGATCAGATCGAGATTCTACAGAGGGAACATGAACATGCCGTAAAGATGCAAAAGGCCAAGATGGAATTGAAGCGATTGAAGATAAAGAAACAGCTCGAGCAGAAATTATCTGAGTTAGACGAGTCAGATGAGGATGACAATCTTACAGAAACGTCTAGATCCAGCAACATCTTGTTACCACGGGAGAGCAGGGAAGAATCAGTGCAGAGATTCTTTAATTCACAGCCAGTAGATGATGTGGAAGATAAGAGCGTAAATCCCGTAGTTCCTGAAGTTGGTCAAGCAAAACCTGTGACACAGGATACAGCCACCTCATCTGGGATGGAAAAGGTGGCAGAATCTCTTGCTCGTGTGGCAAACATGATCATACAACAAAACATGACCTCGCAGAGTATCGCTGTTTCAAGTCAGCTTCCTAAGTTGGAAGTACCAGTATTCAGTGGTGACCCCTTGCGCTATCCGCTATGGAACAATGCTTTTTCAAGTTTGGTTGACTCCAAGCCACTAGACGCTGCTATGAAACTCAACTACC
This sequence comes from Diadema setosum, assembly GCA_033980235.1. Lineage (NCBI taxonomy): Eukaryota > Metazoa > Echinodermata > Echinoidea > Diadematoida > Diadematidae > Diadema > Diadema setosum. The sequence goes on along the minus strand of CM067067.1, from coordinate 30,734,510 downwards.
TGAACAGCTACGTCACAGGAGAGCCCAGGAAGATGGTAGAACATTATCTCCTTTTAGGCACAGATGAGGCCTATCATCGTGCAAGAGAGTCGCTGGCAAGGAGATACGGCAGTGGAAGTGTTGTAAGCTCGGCATTTTCAAGGAAGCTGAAAGCTTGGCCACGCATATCTGACAGGGATCCTGCAGGACTTCGCACATTTGCTGACTTCTTAGAGCAGGTGGTGGTGGCAAAGGCAACCGTGGGCTCCTTGGGGATTTTGGACTACCCCCAAGAGAACATAAAAATGTTGGAGAAGCTGCCCTTCTACATGGAACGGCAATGGCGGGATGAAGTTGACAGATGGCAGACCCGCGGGTATGGTGACTACCCCCCGTTCGCAACGTTTGCAGAGTTTGTAAAACGAGCGTCTGACAATAAGGCAAACCTACCGGAATTAACAGGTATTCAAAGAGGTGAGCCCAAGACACAGCTGTCACGATACCATGGCAAGGGAACCAATCAGCACTTGCAAGGAGGAAGAACTCTTGCAACAAATGCATCTCCTAAGTCACATGGAGTGTATTCATTGTGTCCATGCTGTCGTGGTCCTCATCACTTAGACGACTGTAGTGAATTCAAGAAGAGATCTCATCATGCAAAGAAAGCCTTCTTCTTTCAGAAAAGACTGTGCATGGGATGCGGTGTAGCCGACAACCACAGGGTGAAAGAGTGCACACAGAGGCGGAACTGCAAAGAGTGTAAGGGCAGTCATCTGACATGTCTTCATCTGTCTACAAAGACGGAGAGCCCTCAGACATCCAATCCGCAGTCATCTGAAGAAGTTTCTTCAAAGTGCACCAATGTTTGCTCATTACCAGACCAGGACGGCCGCGAACACTGCATGATAGTACCAGTTTGGGTTAGGCACAGTGATAACCCTTCCCGAGAGTATCTACAGTACGCCATCCTCGATGATCAGTCTAACGTGGGATTCGTATCGGAAGGTTTGTGTGCTAAGTTGCAGCTGCAAGGCCAGGAGACAGAGCTTCAGTTAACTACCATGCACCAGAGTGCACGTGTGAAGAGCAAGAAGGTGACGGGTCTACAGGTGATGGATTTCAACAGGGAGCAAGTAATTGATTTACCTGCGTGTTTCTCTAGGAAAGAAGTGCCTGCAAGTAGACATCAAATACCAAAGGCAGAGGTTCTGCGGAAGTGGCCTCATCTGGAGCCAGTAGCCAGTCAGCTGATGCCATACAACAAGTCCATCGAGGTGTCACTGCTCATCGGAAATAACTGCACGAGAGCCATCCGACCAAGAGAAGTCATAGCTGGCGGAGATGATGACCCCTATGCAATGAGGACCGTTCTTGGATGGGGAGTGGTCGGCAGAGTATGCCAAACACCAATCCAGGATGATCATGGCGCCACATGCCACAAGCTGCAAGTGAGTGAGAGTTATCCAAACTTCACCTATGACACTAGAGCAAAATAGGCCTGCGGATTGAGGCTGAATTTGGGGGTCAACTGGCAACTATCGTATAACAAACAAATTTTGTAATTTTTTGAAAGTATATTTCTTAACAAACTTACCAGTAAAATTTACCCGAAATTTCTGCGTCGGAACATGCTCAAATGACGTCATCAATATGGCCACCCCAAAACCAAAAAAAAAATCAATGAGAATTTTAGGATATCTCAAGTGTTCATTATACAACTGACATTATAATCATTAGATAAGTTGCCAGTGTATGTATTTCTTATTTCCTGCCTTTCTTCAAACAAAATTGGGCCCATTTGTGACCTCTTTTCAAAAAATCTGAGCCCAAATTAGGTCATTTCTATGGCAACTTTATGATGAAAACATTTTTTTTTTCTCAAACAAAAAATGCAACACCCTCTCAACGATAAACACCATTCTAAATTTACATAAGTATGTAAATTTAATAGACAAGAGTTGAGACCTAACCTGTGACAGACCATAGCTACCATGGTTACACTCAAATTTGCCTGTAGCCATTATAACACAGCTGTCCAGATATCACAATTTTCATTATGTATATTCCATCTCAGTAGCTGGATTTTTTGTTGTTTTTCGCTTTGCATTTGGCACAATCATAGGACAATCTGACATTTTTTCAAGCCAATTAGGCATAGAACATAGATTAATTTCTCATATTAGACGAGACCCTCCTCCACCTCAGCCGCCTTGTTAGTTCATGGCTGTTCCTTTCTTACAGTCCTGTAGGGTGTTTCACCAAACTTCTCATTGGTTTCATTTTCACTTCACTGGTTTCAATCTCACTTTTTTTTATTATGTTTCAGTCACGAGGACTTGCTAAGTGAAACTGGAAACACTAATTGACACTGATCTCACTGAAATCAATGTCGGTGAAATGGGTCTTGCATGGATTTCTGTACGATATCAAAGCAAGCTCATTATACTCGATGGACTACTTCAACAAATACTGTACTTCTGAAAGAAATGAAGCACTGTTAACAGAAACTGGATACCGTTGTACACATTTTGTCATAGATCACATTAGTCCAGTCAAAATAGGGTTTCACCCACTATACTAATTGCAGTAGGAAATTCCACTGCAGTGCTACTTGTTATGGGCTCTCAAACACCTTACTCAAAGTCCCAAGAAATCCAGTGGGGCATAGTGGCTAAATTTCCATAATATGCAAATTAGTACCCATTATGATAAAAATACAGTGTTTCCATGAAAACTATACTTCTGGGTTTTAGATTGGAACACCGAAAGTGTTGAAACCTATGTTTATAATGTCAGTTAGTGCGATGCAAACATTCGCCATGACATGTACATAGTCTGGGCCTCATTTGCATAATATGCAAATTAGCTCCCATAGGCCTAATGATAAAAAATACAGTGTTTCCATGAAAACAATGCTTCTGGGATTAAGACTGGAACACCGAAAGTGTTGAAATCTATGTTTACGATGTCAGTTAGTGCGATGCAACTATTTCCACGCACATAGTCTGGGCCTCATTTGCATAGTATGCAAATTAGCTCCCATAATGATAAAAATACAGTGTTTCCATGAAAACAATGCTTCTAGGTTTCAGATTGGAACACCGAAAATGTTGAAACCTATGTTTGCAATGTAAGTTAGTGCGATGTAAATATTTCCACGTATATAATCTCGGCCTCTTGCATAATATGCAAAGGGTTCCGAGCCAACGGAATACTCTAATGCATCAAAGTGCCCGATATGAGCATATCAAGAGTGTTCAAATATGATATTTCAGTTTCTCTTCACCAAACACAAACTTTACAGCCTTAGTAAACCAGCATGAATAATATCATAAAAATTAGAGTTTGTTATCCAACAGATAATGATAGCTTAAAAGTACGAAATTAAACAAGTGTCAACATCTATAATTTGTCTAAATTTGTAATGAATTAACTCTATTTGGAGGGTGGTTTGCTCGAATCTTGATGATTCATCTCTTGCATCCTTGAGGGTTTTGAGATATTGAAGATGGCACAGTCAAAGGAAACCCTGTAGGTAGCGCGATTTCCGTTGTTTTAAGCGTACGAGATTTTATTTTCAAGTCGTTTGGCCGTCTAGCAAAGACTCTTTTATTTCCATGAAATAGAATTGGCATTAACAGAGACATTTTCCTACAATGTGTATAATTATCTTTAAAAAGTGGTGCACAGTCAAAGCGACTCGTAGGGAGGTACCCGAATTCATCCCTATACCCTCACGGCTCGGTACAAAACATAATTATACACACGTGAATACAGCTGTTTGAAGCGAAAAAACTCTGTGCATAACGTCCCTTTAGTTTCATTTCCATTAAAATTCAGTGGAAGTTATAGAAGAATTTTGTTCTACAATATCTATAGGGTGAAAATGGTTCACATACGAAGGCAACTACGTGGAGAGCGCCCAAAATTACCCCACCCAAAGGCAGTCTAAGACATGCAATAATCATGTACCAACGCAAATACATAATGATGTTCTATGGGTACATGCCTTTAAACAGTCCCTTTGGTCCTCTAGCAAAGAAACTTTTATTTAATGAAATTCAACGGAGTCAACAGACGATATATTGCTCTGCAATTTTGACTTACACTGACATAGTTAAAATGGTTATCATTCGAAGGGAGCGTGCTATATGGGAAGTACCCACATTAATTGCCTTTATACAACGTCCAAGTAGATCCTTGTAATTTGATTGGAGGATTGTTGGTGACGTAATATTAAATAAGTACTCCATTCAACGCGCCGTGCAATTTTGGTTCTATTTTTGCGTGCAACTTGGTTTGATTTTTTTCGTTCTATTCCACGGTTCGAGAAATTGCTCGGTTCTGCGTGTACTGTGTGTTGCATATTGAGGATCGCATGCAGCTAGCGCAGGTACGTGTGCGGTACATGCATGCGCGTACATAGGCCTACGTAGTGCTAGTGTACGTGTATGAGCGCTAGTATAGCTGTGATCTACACTGATTGCACAAGCCAGAAAGAGAATCGCAGTGGATCCACATGTAAGTATAGCTATATTTTTCATACATATATAGACTTCTAGGCCTACTTAGACCAAAAAGATCTACTTGGACGTTGTATAAATCAAATAGTGTATGGTCTTTACTCGTGCAATGGAACGACATTTCGCACTCGGTGAAAGATGAGGCGCACTATTCAACTCGGCTTCGCCTCGTTGAATAGAGCGCCTCTATCTTTCACCTCGTGCGAAATCTCGTACCATTGCACTCGTGACCATTCACTATTTGTATACTATTGCATGACCCTTTGTAACGCAAATATCAACGCAATTACAGTCGTTCCAAAAGTGCATGTCTAAAAAAAAACAAAAAACGTTCCTTGAGTTTTATGACTATCACTTGAGTTTTACGTTTATGTATAATTATCGTATAGTGCTATAATCATTGTAAATTCTTTTCATTCGACATAGTTTTACGCACCTCATTTTCTTTTACAAAGAAAGTGATGTCTCGATCTGTTCTTGATGAAAATGAAATAAAAATTAAATTGAATTGTATTGAACTGGATTCCTGCCATATCAAGACACTTTTTTTTTCTATAAAAGTTGCCGGGGTAGAGATGAAATAACAACATTGATCTACAATATTTATGCAGTCCAAAGGGTTCACTTGCAAAGACCACCTTAGGAGAGGTGCTCAAAGTAACTCCCATGCATCCTAAAGGCGATGAAAAACATGCAGTATACAACCGAGAAAAATGTTCCATGGTTACATACCTCTGAAAAGCTCTTTCGCCTGTGTAGCACATGCGCTTTTATGTTCGTAAAATGCTATTAAGGTGATATAGGACACGTTGCTTTACAAGATATATTTTGTCAAGCCCTTGGGAAGTGCCCAGATTACCCCTAAATACCCTGACCGTCGTGGTCCTGAAACAGATTAACAAAACATGCATTTATGCCAAAGCAAACTCACTTGTACATGCATGTAAAGTCGTTTTGCCGAGTGGCAAGTAAAGACACTTTACTTTTCATGATTTTTGAATGGTAGAGACACTGTTTTGGACTCATCATATAGTCAAAGGGGTGCACATTCAACGGCAACCGAGTGGGATGTGTTCAAAATCATCTAACCCCACGGCAATATAGAAACATGCACTAGCACATAGCACAAATATGTTTCAATTTCCCATGCCTTCACATTTTCCCGATCGTTACGGTTGTAGAGCAATTACCCTTTTGTTTGTAAGAAATGCAATATGATTACAAAAAGAAAAATGCTCTACATTAACTACATTGTCAAAAGGGTGAACATTCAAAAGCAATCTCTTGGGAAATCTCCCGAATTACACCGCCGCTAAAGACCCGTAATTACATCACATGGATACTATGAACGCAAATACCGACGTTCTTTCGTGCATGGTTTTAGAAGTAGTTGCAGCAATACAGCTACACACTTTTATATCAATGAATGTCGTGGAAATGATAGGAAAAGCATTGCTTCGAAAAATATCTATTTAGTGGGAGGATGCACATTAAATGCCCATCCTGTGGGATGTGCCCCCAAAGTGCACCACCCTCATGGCAATAATATTGAAAACATTGAATATCATGAACGCGAATACACTATATATTCCAAACATACATGTTTTCAAACTTCGATCGTGCCGTAAATCAAGGGCACTTTTGTTTTCAAAAATACGTTGTAGTTAATAGAGGAGACATTGCACTACAATATCCATATCGTCAAGAGGGTGAACGTTAAAAGACAACCCCATGGGAATTGTCCAAAGTACACCTACGCTCAAGCCCCCTTAAGACAAAATATAGATATTAGCAACACAAGCATCGTTGTTCTATACGTGGATGGTTTTAAAAGCAGTTCCGGCAATATAGCAAATACACTTTTTAACAATGAAAAGTCATGGAAATGATAGAAGAGGTTTAACTTTACAAGATCTATGCAGTGAAGAGGGTGCACAGTAAATGGCAACCATGTAGTATGTGCCAAAAAACATCCCACCCTCACGGCAATATGAAATCATATAATGCGAATATATCATATGTTCCAAACATGTATGTCTTCAAAATGCCATCGTGCCGTACAGCAAAGGCACTTTTGTGTCCAACAAATACCACTTATTAATAGAGGAGACATTGCTCTACAATAAATATATTATCAAAAGGGTGAACATTTAAAATTAATCCCTTGGGAAGTGTCTAAATTCACACCTAAGCTTACGCCCTCTTGTTACAGAGCACATAATTATATTAGCAACGCAAATACCGTTGTTCTAGCGTGAATGGTTGTAAAAGTAGTCCCGGCAATACGGCAAATACAATTTTCATCGACGGGAAGCAATGGAAATGATAGAAGAGACTTAACTTTACAAGATCTATACAGTGAAGAGCGGGTGCGCATTAAACGGCAACCCTGTGGGATGTGCCAAAAATACTCCACCCTCACCGCAATAAACATTGTAATATCATATAACGCAAATATAATATGTTCCAAACCTACATGTTTTCGAAATTCCATCGTGCCGTATAGCAAAGGCACTTTTGTATCCAGAAATGCAACCAATTACTAGAGGAAGCATTGCTCTACAATAACTACATTGTCAAAAAGGTGAACATTCAAAGGTAAGCTTTTGGGAGGTGTCTAAATTTACACCTACGCTAACGGCCTTTATTACAAAATATGGATGTTAGCAACGCAAATACAGTTGTTCTAACGTGAATGGTTTTAAAAGTAGGTCCGGCAATGCAGCAAATATACTCTTACATCAATGAAAAGTCATCGAAATGATAGAAGAAGATTTACCTTACAAGATCTACATGATAAAGAGGGTGCTTATTGAAGGGCGACCCGGTGCCGTGTGTCCCCAAAATGCCCTTTATCCTCTTGGCAATATAGAAAACATGTATTATCCTATGACGCGAATATAATATGTTTCAAACGTACATGCTGTCGTGCCTTATAGCAAGGGCACGATTGTTTCCAAGAAATGCAATGTAATTAATACAGATTGTCACATAGTTCTTTACCTCAAATGTGACATCCATCATGTCCATATTAATATATTTTGATAAACAGAATACACAAGCAAAATGACACTTGACAGATATGTTGAAATTGCACTCTCATTCCATTGCGTAAACCTGCTTCCGAAGCTCTTTCTCGTTGCCATGGAAACAATTTTGGTGACCATGGTTAGCCTTACAATGAGTTGAGTCATCTAGTGACTGGATACGTTTACTGGGCACCTACTTATTTGAAAGTTATTAAGCTTAATTTATAACTATTTGCGTAGAAAGAATTACATTTTATCATTTAAGGGTTTTTTTTCATGAAAGCGTTACAATGGCAATGACTATATTTCCCCCGTATTAACACATGAATAAGACGGAAATTGGTTCGGCACTTCGCTGAAACCAACAAGACACATCATAAAACATATATTTAGGAATTCTTATTATATTTCAACAAATTAGATGAAAATTATGAAAATTATTATGAATTTTTTGTTTATTTCTACTACGTCAGTGTAAGGTTGCTATAGAAACGCTATTGGTATGCGTACAACTCACCAGCTCAACTGAAAATGAGCATAATTGATGGCTGATGACCTGAGGTACATGAGAAATAGCATTACTGTAGCTAGAATTACTTCCTTTCCCAAATATTCCATTTTTATTATTACAGATGTCGAAGTGACAATTACTCTGGCAAAATTGCAGTTCTTAAGAGGCCATTTTGATGACGTCATTTGAGCATGTTCCGATTAGATTTTTTTGGGTAAATTTCACGTGGGATATTGTCAGGATGTATACTTTTTAAAAAAGTTAAAATTTGCTTGTTATACGATAGTTGCCAGTTGAGTCTTTTTTAAGCCACTTTTTGGCCATCGTCTGCAGGCCTAAAAGAGGTCTTCTCACCAGACAAAGTCCTCAGGATACTGGAGCAGGATTTCCAGGCGACAAATTCGAAGGGGGCACCTCTATCTGTTGAAGAAACAAAGTTCCTGACCATCTTAGAAAATGGTATCCGGAAGAGAGATGACGGTCATCTGGAGATGCCTCTACCGCTGAAGTCGGACCAGGCCAGTTTCCCAGACAATAAGATCCTCGCCTTGAAACGATGGAAACAGTTGGCAGCGAGATTGCACAGGAACCCAAAGTTTCTCAAGGGCTACAAGGCATTCATGGCCGATGTCACTCACAACTACGCGGAAAGAGTTCCAGCTAATCGTCTCGCAATCCAAGATGGAAGAGTGAACTATGTGCCCCACACAGGTGTTTACCACCCCAGACAACCGGATAAGATCAGAGTCGTGTTTGACTGTTCCGCAACATACCAAGGTGTGTCTTTGAACAGTCACCTGCTTCAAGGACCTGATCTGATGAATGGACTGCTAGGAGTCCTGTGCCGGTTCCGGAAAGAAGAAGTCGCATTCATGACAGACATAAAGAGTATGTTCCACCAATTCGTTGTCAGAGAAGAGGATAGAGATCTTCTTCGCTTCTTCTGGTATGAAGATGGTGACGAGACAAAGAAGCCGGTCGAGTACAGGATGAAGGTCCACCTCTTTGGAGCAGCAAGTTCTCCAGGGTGTTGTAACTTTGGACTGAAGCGAGCAGCAGACGATGGAGAAGAGGAATTTGGTTCAGCAGCAGCCACTTTCATTCGCAATGACTTCTATGTAGATGATGGACTGAGTTCTACACCTACTGCAGAAGCTGCTATCAAGTTACTGAAGGACAGCCAATCTATTTGTGCTCAGGCTGGTCTAAAACTACACAAGATTGTGTCAAATAGCCGAGATGTGCTGAAGAGTTTCCCAGCAGAACAGAGAGCTAAGAGCATTCAGGAACTTGACCTAGATGCAGATGAGCTGGCACTTGAGACAGCTCTCGGGGTTTCATGGAACACTGAAAATGATACGTTCAAGTTCAACATCGAGGTGAAGGACAAGCCGTTCACTCGAAGGGGCGTGCTATCCACTGTCAGTTCCATCTACGATCCAAGTGGCTTCCTGAGTCCAGTGGTGCTAAAAGGAAAGAAGATCCTTCAACAGATGTGCAGACTCAACCTGGACTGGGACACTCTGATGCCCGAAGGTCTGCAGGTGGAATGGAGGAAATGGCTCGAGGAGATACAGGAAGTACAGAAGCTCGAAATACCACGTTGTTTCAAGCCCAAGTCTTTCGGGGAGATCAAGGAGGTTGAGGTGCACCACTTTTCAGATGCAAGTCAGAGTGGCTATGGACAGTGTTCCTATCTGCGATTAATCAACCAGAGTGATAAACCACGTGTCTCTTTCGTAGCTGGAAAGGCCAGGGTCGCACCTCTCAAGCAAGTCAGTATCCCTCGACTAGAACTCACGGCAGCAACAGTTTCCGCTAAGATGAGTGCATTTCTACGAAAGGAGCTCAAATACAGCAACGTGAAGGAATTCTTCTGGACGGATAGCCAGGTCGTGCTAGGATACATCCACAATGAGGCCAGACGGTTCCACGTGTTTGTAGCCAACCGAGTGCAGATGATCAGAGATCATGCAGACCCAAATCGTTGGTTCTACGTCGAGACCAAAGACAACCCAGCTGATGACGCTTCCAGAGGGTTAAAAGCCAAACATCTCACCAATGACAGCCGGTGGTTAAAGGGTCCAGAGTTCCTGTGGACGGATGGTGCCTTCCAACCCAAACAGGCAGATGTCCGTGAAATTGGTGAGGATGATCCAGAAGTGAAGAGGGCGTCTGTGCTAAAGACAGAAGGACAAAAGGTGTTCCCTGATCATCTCGAATCAAGTAGATTCAACAGTTTCTCCGATTGGCATCATGTGAAGAAAGCCGTAGCGCATGGTTTGCAATACATGAAGAGACTGAGACGCAAAGACGTTGAACGCAGTATTCCTTCAAACAAGGAAAGAGGACACACAAGTGCAGTCAAATTACCTGCAGTCACCGTGGAGCAGCTAGACGCAGCAGAAAAGATCATCATCAAGGCTGTGCAGAAAGAGTACTTTCCGGAAGAGCTAGATGCACTCCAGAAACCTCAGACAGCAGACCTGAAATGTGATAGATCGAAGAATGCACAGTTGAAGAAAGGTAGTGCATTGTACACACTTGACCCCTATGTGGACGGTGACGGGATCATCCGAGTAGGAGGACGCATCGATAGAGCTAACATCTCAAGTGAGATTAAGCATCCTATCATCTTGCCCCGCAAGAGTCATATTAGCAAGTTGCTCATACTGCACCATCATCAAAGAACACACCACATGGGTCGAGGGATTACTCATAACGAGCTGCGTCAAGCTGGATACTGGGTCATTGGAGGGTCTTCAGCAGTATCTCAGTGCATCTCTTCCTGCGTGACGTGTAGGAGACGCCGTGGTCCGATGGTGCAGCAGAAGATGGCAGAGCTCCCGGAAGATCAGGTCGAGCCCTCAGCTCCTTTCACGTACTGTGGTGTCGACTACTTCGGCCCTTTCTTGGTCAAAGAAAGACGCAGCCAAGTGAAGCGCTATGGAGTTATCTTCACCTGTATGGCTTCCCGAAGTGTCCACCTGGAGACTGCGAGCAGCTTAACTTCTAGCTCCTTCATAAATGCACTCCGACGTTTTATGAACAGGAGAGGAGCTGTTAGACAACTACGCTCCGACCAGGGTACAACGTTCGTGGGAGCTCGCAGTGAACTGAGGGAAGCTCTAGCTGAAATGGACCAGAGTGAGGTGCAAGAGTACCTGCTGCAGAATGGATGCGACTGGATTCCATTCCAGATGAACGTACCACATGCTTCTCATATGGGTGGTGTATGGGAACGACAAATCCAGACAGTTTGCCGTGTCCTAGAGCCGCTAATGAAGTCTGCAGGAAGCCAGTTGGACGATGAGGCCTTTCGTACCTTCATGACAGAGGCAGAGGCCATCATCAATTCCAGACCCCTGACCACATCTGGCATAAGTGACCCTGAGACGCCGGAGCCGTTGACACCGCTTCATCTTCTAACCATGAAGCCGAAGGTCGCCCTACCCCCTCCAGGACAGTTCCAGCGGGAGGATATGTATGCACGGAAGTGGTGGCGAAGGGTTCAGTATTTGACCAATCAGTTCTGGCTACGGTGGAGGAGAGAGTATCTTCAGCAACTGCAGAACCGCCAGAAGTGGGTCAGCCCAAGCAGACAACTGGCAATTGGAGATGTGGTGATAGCGAAGGAGAACGACGATGCTCGTGGCAGGTGGCCCCTCGCGCGTGTCATCGAGGTCTACCCCAGCAAGGATGGCTTGATCAGGAAGGTGAAGGTGCTGATGGCCGACGGCTTGCTGGACAATGAGGGAAAGCGTCGACGCCCCCCTAGTGAACTGGAGAGACCTGTCCACAAGTTGGTACTGTTATTACCAGCAGAACAATAACTGGACTGTCACTAAAGAAGACCAGTTTCGAATCCCCATCAAGGAGCCTTTGAGCTATTTGACAGAATGAATATGTTGTGTTTGTAAATGCATCAGGAGAAAGCGAAAGTGCAAACATTCATTCCTGAATGTTGTATGGTGTTTAATTTTACCTACATGTCACTTTTGTGTGATACCATGTACCTAAATTGGGATCAAGTGAATATGTTATTTGCTAATGAATGGTAAATGAATGGGTCCATTTAAAGGAGCCATGTCACTGCAGCAGTGTGCAGTGAGAATCTATTATATTTTTGTCCTACAAAATGGGTCTAGGATTGAAAACTAGTAAGTGTTAAACAGGTCTAAATTTGCAGACTACATGTGTTCAATGAAAGATAAGACCCCTACCCCAGGAGGCTAGTGTAAACATTGAACAATTACCCCCTTGTTTTAGAGAAAGTATTAAGAATCCACCATTCACTTTGTACAGCAATAGGGCTTTGTGTGTTGTACATGTATGCAGTATTATGGGTGGACGTGGCAAGCTGTTTAGTGACAGTATTCACAGTCCCAGTGAAAGCTTGCGAAGTTGCAGCAGTCTAACAAGTTTGTTCAAGTTTTGTGGGAAAACAACAGGCCCGAATTTGGTAAGAAATTATCTTCTTTACAATGTTTTATAGCTTATGATGATTTATGTAATGATTTGTGTAATCATGGTAGTGAATGAGTAGATTGTAAGGAATATTTAGGCCTACAGAGCAGGATTTGATATGCCAAATCTCTGTAGACAAATGGGAGTAGACAAAGAAGAAGCCAGCGATTCCCCATGCACACTGGTCTCTCACTCCCCTCTTTCTCTCCTCTCTCTCTCCTCTCTCTCTTCTCCCTCTCCTATCTCTCTCTTTCTCTCATCCTGTAAGCAGTATGTGCTTGTGCCTTAGAGTTTGGATGTATAGCGGAATGGTAGGGATGTATTATATCCTTTTGCTGTTGCTGTAGGTAGCTGTGGTTAATGAGTTATATTCTCACAAGTGTTATTAGAGAAGTACAGAAGTACAATGTACTGATACTGTCAAGCATTACATTGTGTAACATGATTTCTGTGTTATAAGTAGTGGATGTTTAGTAGAAACAAATTGACACACATTCACAATGAGTTGAGATTATAATTTAATGTTAGTTATGACATTAGTTGACAAGTTGTTAGCTGGTGTATAGTGTTTATAATTGTTAGGCTTTTATGTGATAGTTTTACGAGGTTATATTTAAGGTTTTAATACAGTGATTATTCATAGTTGATAATTTTGAGTTATTAGAATAAGTTTATTTTGTATACTCTGTTATGGTCAGTGATACATAAGGAAAAGTTTGAGAATTTATATTTCCGTGTTGATTTATGAAATAATGATTTTAATAACAAGTTAAAATACGGTTGAAGTTATGAAAGATTAAAAGTGAATAAGTTTTGGATGATATTGGAAGTGAATGTTAATAAAGTATATGAATAATATAAATAGTTGAGGTTTTAGTTGATATATAACAGTTAATTCAGAAAATTATAAAATACGGATAAGTTTGGTTTATGACTGGTGAGTAAAGTGAACGAGAATATGTATTATAAGTTAGTGATATAGATTATTGGTAGATTATGTTATTAGACTTTAAATGAGCTAAATGGTGTTAAATCATGTAATGTCTCATGAAGCCATTCATGTACACTTTAAACGTAATTGTGAACTTTGTTTTTGTGTATTATTTTCAGATTGTTATCTGAAGGTCGGTATGAACTGAAGGTCGTTAACTAAAGTGAAGCTCAGTAACTGGAAGTCCGTAACTGAAGAATTGACTGGAATTTCATATTGGAAACATCAGTGTGTTAGCGTAATAAACAAGTATTTGTCACGGTAACCGGATGTCACCTTGCTTCATATTTGACCTTGTGAATAACAACTAAGGAGGGTTGTTTGAATTAACAGTGGAAACTCCTCCGTGGTACGAGTTGTCCCGGAGGCAGTCACAGTCAAATAACAATATATCAGACCAATTACTTAATTTTGTGTGAAAACAGCAAGTTTGACTTCATTGAAATGTAGAACAATGATTAAATTTAAAATATAAAAGATTAAATCAAGCGATTATATTCAAAGATATTGATTCCCCTGGAATTCTGACCAGGAGTGCCAGCCATTTTCAAAGTGGTCGCTATTGAATTATGAATGGTTCATGCAGTGTAAATTTGATATAAATAAATAAATATATATATATATATATATATATATATATATATATATATCAGCACATTATTCCATAAATTGAGTTAGTGTTCGTAGAGTATACGCGAGTATTCATCAATATTTTGTGGAATTATTGCCGGTCACAATGTATATAAATAATACACATATGCAATAACGCTTATACTTACGCTTAACCGTATTTTACTGTGATAGTGGTTTATGGTCAATTACCGCAATTCCTTGACTATCCATTTAATGAAGGTCTATTAGCAGAGGAATGAGAGACTTATAAATGTTACATCACCATTAGCTCATCATTTACTTTTCCTAATTGGTTTGAAAAATATCAAATGATTGTTGAAAACATATTAAATTGATTTTTTTCTCCTTGCGCAATTTGGATGAAACTTCTACCGATCTAAGAATGCAGGAAACTTGTAGGCCTACAGCAAAAGAGAAAATCTCTGCTTTACGGTTCTGTTCTTATGCCTCCGCCACGAAATGTCGCCGAAGGCATTACGTTTTCGGGTTGTCCGTCCGTCCGTCCGTTCGTCCGTTCTTTATCAATTTTGTGGAGAGCGTAACTTGAAAACTGTTTGAGGTATCCTAATGAAACTTGGCATAATGTATGTATGAGTGGACGAAGTTTTGCCTTCGACTTTTGGGTGCTCAAGGTCAAAGGTCAAAAGTTAAGGTCAAATTCTCAACATTTATTGTATTATATTTCCCCCATATCTATTGTATGCAATGCCTGAAGGCATTTTCTTGAAATAGTGTATACATGTATTACCCGATAGAGATTCTCTAGGAAAAGTTTTGGGCCATGGTGTCAAAAGTCAAAGATCAAAGGTAAAGTGAAAAAGCTAAACTTTCACTTTTTTCTCCATATCTTGGAAATAGCTCAAGAAATCTTTATGAAACTTAGTATCAGTATATGTGCATGTACTGCCTGTTAGTATTTCTCTTCGGAATTCTAGGGTCAAGGAGTCAAAGGTCAAAGTCCGGCAAATTCTCAAGACTTCAATATTTGCCTGAAGGTATTTTATTGAAGCGCATACCAGCTCTCTTAAACAATTTAGCCATCTATTCAAATGAAACGTATAGTTCAAGGAAAATAAGCACTCAACACATTTTTTTTTTGGACAAACATGTCATTTAAATTTTTGTCAATTATGTGAAACTATCGTCCCACATTTTCAAGGCGTACTCTAGACCTATTGGGAGAACCATGCATTATGGTGGAGACACTACAGTCGCCATAGCGACATTTCTATTGTTTTTTTTTCCCCGTTTTGCTTATTGATCCTCTATCGAAGTCGGTTCCAACATGGAAGGACCTTCCAGTTGAGAATAACAACAGTTTTTGTTACTATTCAGGCCTATTGCTGCAAATCTTGCTGATCGATGTCATTGTGTAACAAACCACAAACACATCGGAAGGTATATGAACATTCAGGCACATATACAAAGGAAAGTGATGGCATCAATGACAATCATAATATAATGCTATGTTGACGATGGTTTTTTTTTCTCTCTCTCTTTCTCTTCGTGACGATGGTATCGAAGAGTTTGTATACAGAGCGTTCTTCGCCATCATTATTAATTACAAAATTTTACAATTTTACAAATTACAAAAAAAGAGAGTCATTTCATTTTACAGTTGCAGGAGATCACCCTGCGCTCTCTCTGTCGTATAGCGCGGCTAATACGTTTAACTATGATGTTATACACTTGTAATAGGCCTATTAGCTGCAGGGAGTCGAGACCTTGGCAAATCTCGAGTAGTGGTTTGGTTCAAAACGCGTTTTGCTCTTCTTTCAGCCAATGGAATTATACAATACATGTCACTCATTTCGGATTATTTTTTTTTTTGTTCATACGCTTTCTTGTAATTATAAACTTTGTCATTAGATATGGCGCGTGTGATAAACGGAGACAAATTCCTAATTTACCACGGACGTGCGTAATTTCAAAAAAAAAAAAAGCATTACTTTATTGTGTTGTATGATATTCAAGTCGGATAGCCACTAATGGATTGGATTCTGTGTTGCGTGTTAGATTTCTGTACGCACCACTGAGTTTTTATCAGCACCAGACAACACAATGTGCTCCAGTTGCCATCGTTACTTGCCAGCACGTTTTGGCAAGTGAGAGATGACACGTTGTGCAAGTCAATGCTGCAAATCCTTATAGAGCTCTACAAGTCGCAATTCATCATAGTGCCAAGTACATATATAAACTTGTCTGGTTGAGTTTGCTTAGTGTGGTAGTATGAACTTAATAGGAATAATAATCAACTTTTCTTATCGTATATGAAGTTATTTACGAGTTGCTGCAACTATAATGTCTGTCTATCATTTCTGTTGCTCAGTCTCAAAATGTTAAAAAGAAAAAAAAAGAACAAAACTCTTCAGGAAAATAATAAAAAGTACTTTATTTGCTTGTTGTAATGGTCCATCATGTCCCAATGGAGTACGAAGAATATTGCCGTGTAACAACACTGATGTGACTTGCTTTTGTTTCTTTCTTTTTTTCTCTTAAAGAAGATTGATCTTCAACTATTTCGCCGAAATCTTGCCCTCTATGGGAATGGACACTGAGGGCGCGGTGACATTACGCGCAGTAGAGCTCTTCGGGGAGGGCTCTGGGTGCGCAGTAAAGAGAAAATCTTGTGATTCATACAGAGAGTTGCAACATGACGAGACAAACAAACAAACAAACAAACAAAAAACGGTCACGTGACTCGTGGAGCCAACTCTAGAGGGCCAAATTTTTCGTTTGTGTATTCTGAGCGTGTCAGTCTTGGTTCTGTCGATTTTCCTTGGTGCGATATTTTGCCAATTGCGACAAACCGAGAGAGGGCACAAATTTTCTGATTGCGATAGTCGTGAGACTGGGAGCCCAACGAAAATTGGTAGCCTCGTTTGGAGCACAAGTTAGTGATAACGAAAATTCTCGCGTTTCCCAATTCTCGCCGTGTCGCACCGCACTGATCAGTGCCGTATCGCAGTCCTCTGGCGTCACGCCCTCTTTCGGCGTGTGGCGTGTGCGACATTGAATTATATGTATATTGTTTAGACAAACAAATTATATAATTGTTTGGACAAACTGTTATAAGCTACTGAAATCCTTGCATCTGATTGGCTGAGAGCAAATTCGTCTGACGTATTTGTCCTTAATGGAATGCCCACCCCCCCCCCCCCCCCCCGGTAATTCAAGTAATCTTGATTCGTAGGCACTATAATATGTTTGGTATTGAATGAATTTTAATGATATGAACTTCAAATTAGATATGTACTCTTATTCCCTTTTCCTTTCCAGATTCTCTTTATTGGTTATGAATACAGGGCCAGCGCTGCAGGGAAAAAAAGGGGTGGGTCTTACACGAAGATGTAAATAAATGAATAAATAAATAAATAAATAAATAGATACAGTAGATAGATAAATAAATAAATAAATAAATAAATAAATAAATAAATAAATAAATAAATAAATAAAAAAGTGAATGAGTGATTGAATAAATAAACAAATAATAGTAATAATGACAATAATGATATTAGTATTAATATCCTTGTAGTTTGCTCACCGTCGAGAGATTAGGAGGAAAAATAATAATACAGCTGGAATTAAAACGTGGAATTCAGCTTTCACCTGTTCTAAAAGTAAATGTAATTGTATACTGAGAAGGTGTCAAAAGGTTGTACGTGTCATTCAATGATTATAACAGTACATGCAATATGATTATACTGACTACGAAATGTCATTTGTTTAATTTTTTTTTAGAAATAATAGCTGATATTAACTACTTCCAGTATCCTTTATCATTTAAAAAAAAAAAATCTTCACAAGTACAAAAGCTCAGTTCTCGTACACAACGTCATAAATATTGTTTTGATTTTCTTCAATAAATGTTGCAGTGTTCACTAGCCTGATTCATTCTGATTTCGAATAAAGTTGCCCATTTATGGATTTCTTCATGAACATTAAGAAAGTTCACATAAATTAAGGTGTAACAGCAACTTTATACATCCCCGTTAATGGAACCAGCCTATGAGGGTGACAGTATTACAGCTGGACAATGTGGAGCAAATTCAAGACTGCAGCTGAAATTCATATTTCTAAAGTTACCATGTTTTGAAAATATGACCCGGAGACGTATTCGTAAGTATAATGTCTTAAGTAGGTAATGATACTATCGAAGAAATCATGTCCCTATTTATCATGGCAACAGAAAAAGTGTTAGCTGAATCTTAATGCCGCATTCACGCCAGCCTTAACCCGTCCCCTCCGAGAACCTGGTGGTCTGTAATTTAAGTTTATGGAGATTTCAGAACTTAGTGTGGAACGGGTTAAATTATACACACACACACACACATACACACACACACACGCACATACATACACAAATAAAAACAGAAAGCGTATTAAGTCTATGAAGATTACAGAATTTAGTGTGGAACGGACTAAATTACACACATACACACGCATACACGCACATACATATACAAATAAAAATGAAAACAAAAACAGCAAACCGGCGAACTTTTGGGAGGACGTGCAAAAACCGATTACTTCCTTGAACACTGGAGAGTTTGGGATGAAGAGCGAGCTCGGCTTGGAATGAATCACGTCCGCTTTCTGAGGATTGCGATGCGGAGCTCGGACGGTGTGGTCAATCATTAACAATCTCGAGATTCCTCCGCTTTGTGGCGTATGAAGAAAAAAGAAAGAGGAGAAAAATCACATCTTTGTCCGGAGTAATCTCGGGGCCTAGGACGTGTTTGAAGTGGAGGCGTGTCTCGGGATCTGGTGATTCATTTGTGCAATTTTCTTCCTTCATGACCGTGGGTTTGTGCAGACTTCTCATACCAACCGACAGCTCAAACAGAAAGATGCATTCTCTCCAAACAACCAGCACTGAAGACACACCCAACATCCTCTCGTCTTCGACCCATTCTCATCTTCTTCTTTCTTTTCTTTTCATTGCTGACCAGTAGGGATGAACTGATTAATATAAGAGTGTTGTGTTACAAACACTGCACTCTTGATTTCAGATGATTCTCTCAGTTAGCGGTAATATAAAAATCAAACCTTTCACGTTCAAATAATACTGAAAATGATGTGATGGATAATATTGCTAATATCAGCCGTAGGAATATTAAGCTCCTAGGATTCTTTTAACTGCAAATTAGATATTACCTTTTGACAAGATAAATATCAAAATATTTCTGCTTCGTTGGAAAGTTAACGATCGAGAAAATGTCCGGGCTCTCCTGTTGGAATGACTACGAAAGAGCTCGTTTGCGAGATCTTGATTATTATAGCGCCCTCTTGTGGTGATCGACGAACACTGACAATCTCGATCTTGTATACAAAATAAATAATCATTATGATATGCATCTTGTTTGGTTGAATGTAATTGGAGTCAAAAATGATAAATTGATTGATTGATTGATTGATTGATTGATTGATTGATTATTGATTGATTATTTATTGATTGATTGATTGATTGATTGATTGGATTGATTGATTGATTGATTGATTTGGGGATTAATGAATGACTAATGAATGGGTAGGCCTATACTGATTGACCGACTCGTTCTTAGGGTGCCAGTTATGAAACTAACATTTTGCGCCGTTTCCGGTCTTTCTGTATTTTTTTGTTCATCTCGATCCATCAAGTTTGTATCGTAAAATTCACAGGTTTTTCAAAAATGGTGATGATGACAAGTAGTTGAAAGGTGCCCCCTCCCCCACGACGAAGTCCCAGTTGGCGGATTCTTGCATCGACAAATTTGGACAGGTCCAAAACTTAATAGCCAGAACTTAGCACGTGCCAGAACTTAGCACGTGCCAGAACTTAGCACGCATTGTAAATATGAAATATCTTAATTTAGTGAGTACAGACTTTTTAAAAATGAATTGATAGGCAAAAGATTTTAAACATCTCGATACGATAGTTATTGAAGAATGCTAATCCTTCTGCTTGTATGCATCGACGTGAAATATGATATATTTTTGTTTACAGTGAGTACAGACTCTTAAAGATAAATTGATAGGCAGAGAAATTCAAGCTTCTCGATACAATCGTTATTAACAAGATTGCTAAACTAAATGCTGTGTATGCATCGAAATAACATTGAAACTCTTGCAGAGTGTCCCGTACAGATGGAAGAAATCGGGAGGAGCAACCAAACAGTGCTGATACCAGGGGGGCATTTCATGAAGCATTTTGTCAGACAAAGTTGTCGGACAAATTTGCTCTCAGCCAATCAGAAGCAAGGATTTCAGTAGCTTGTAACAGTTTGTCAGAAAAATATCCGACCAAACTGCTTCATGAAATGCCCCCCTTGTAAGAAGATGTCGATGTCATCAAGATGCATTATTGTCAGACAAGTTTGGGCAGTTTCCGGCCATTGAAACGCGGTACACCCACATCGTCTTGGCTTGAAATCTCTCGTACCTGTCATTTTGTGGTACCTTGGTCGTAGGAAAGAAGATGATTATTAATAGAGTCTCGCGAAACCCGGAAGTCGACTGGACGAATAAAACTGCTAATGATAATCATAACTGATGGAACTGAACGAGTACGCAGGAAATGAGTGCAATTTTCTAAGAAGGAGAGTGATAGAAAGCAAGAGAGAAAAAGAACGTGTTTGTTTAGCAGTATGTTCGCTTCTCTGTCTGTCTTTTCTTTCTCTCTGCCTTTCTCTCTCTCCATCTCTCTCTTTTTCTTGTTTCCTCTTCGTATCTATATAATCTACCTCACTTCATCTGATACTTTGCTTTCTTCATTTCCCTGAAAACAAAGAAAACAACGCAATGTTGTAATTTTTTTTGTTTTGTTTTGTTTGTTTGTTTATTGTTGTTGTTGTTGTTGTTGTTGGTGTTTTTTTTTTTTTTTTTTGCATACGATTCATCTGCCGAATATTGACGCCATCTTACGTGCGGATTTCTGTGTCTTTTTAGTTTGTTTTCATGTTACTTTTCATGAGGGGTCCCAGGTCCGGTGTCAAAGAAACTTTCCTCCCACCTGATTTTTTATCATTTCTTTTCTTGCGGTTGCATCTTTTAAACAACACAATCATATCAATATCCCCTTCATGTACTCGGATCCTATATTGTTATTTGCATGTATTGTACACTTCTAGTTAAGTTTGATGATATTTACATCAAATCATATTTCAAAATAATTCATACACATCTTTGTATGTGTGTGTGTACGTGTATGTATGTGTGTGTATCAATTTCTGTATCATCCTACACTGAAATGAAAATTCTTCTGTTACACTCACACTTTGAGCAAAAACTACTCGAAGAATTTAGTGTTCACCAATATCGATGAAATATTCTATGCATGCGTTGCTTTGTATAACTGCACTAAAACATAATAATAATTCTGTTTTGGAGGACAAAAGGTAGGACCGCATTCACTTTACTCTCACGACAAAAAGAAGCCAACAATAGGCATTGTGTATACTGCCGCCTATATACTTCACTCATCTCCAATTCAAATCATTGTTTTTGCAGCATTACCGGAGTACGTCCGATGTGAACCGGTGAATGACTAACTCTACCAGCAGTCTTTCCGGTTCTTCCGTAAACACTCTCACAAAGACAAAGCAATGCGGGACCATACACGAGAGAATATGGGCGTGGTTCTACTTTCACTTCCGTTAGATGTTTCGAAAGAAAGAAAGAAAAAAAAAATCTAACCAGAGAAGCGTGACCTGTATTTTTCGCTACCTCAGGAATTATCAACCAAGGAAAGAGAAACTAAGTATAATTTCTTAATTTTTATTATTTCCATGTATTGAGAAAGGAAATAAATTGATTATCATGCTGTCATGAGTTAAACGGCATATACCTTGAATGCTCGAATGCTGTTGCATAAATCGGCGGAATAATCAACACTACAGTACTTTTTAATTATGTTATATTTCGTGTTAAGAACCAGTAAAATGGCAAGGACGCTATAATGACACCGTAATATTTTGCTTCATAAGACCTGCGCTGCAGCCCTTTTTTTCCTTTCCTCCTTCTTCTTCTTCTTCTTCTTCTTCTTCTTCTTCTTCTTCTTTTTCTTCTTCTTTTTTTCCCAGTAAGTCACATACTTCAAAAAAGACAATTTCTTACCAGGGAAACTAAATTGGTTATCTTCTGGACTCGATAATAATAGTAGCCATTGATCTGGGAGCAAGAATAAAAAAAAAAAAAGGGGGGGGGGGTTATTATTCTACTCTGACACTCTGAGGGATTCCTGAAAGACAGCCAGAGCAGCATGCCTCACTATTCAGAGACCTAATGTGTGTGCACGTCCACACGTACAAACATCTCTCAGAGATTTACTAACACAGGGTTATGAGAGTAATTACAGTCACGTGACTTTTGTTTAATATTTCTACCTTCATGGCAAAACTCAAGTCTAATCTCCAAGAAAGCCACGGACAGGTTACAGCCGGAGGTTATAGTGACTACCGCCACCAAGGGGACCACTGTGCTGGTTATAATTTCGTAACGTGCAAGTATTAAACATATTGAGTAAATGGGCAGCAACCGATACCAAAAGATACCCGAGATGAGGAAATCAAAACACCATCGATGGTAACATAAGCTTGAGGAATATCGGACAAGCATTTGAAAAGTTATCAATCTTATCTATCATAATGCACATTCCATCGTGTTGTTTAATGTTCAGGATGATAATTTAAATTGAGAAATAAACAAATAAATAGATAAATAAATAAATAAACAAATAGATAAATAAATCAGTAAGTTAACACCCTTTTTTTAGACACGTGAACATTTGTTGAACTATAAATTAGGAGTTTTTATATTTTCTTAGCTGCCCTATATTGTGACATCTCGAATTGTTGTAGCTTTCTGTGGTGCTATGGCGGCACATGGATTAATAGATCAAAACCTTTGAAGCATTCAAGACTTTTGAACAATTCGTTCAAAACTTCACTGACGTGACTGATGTGTTCTACAAAATCATTTTTCTTATTCACTGAATACACGCATATATATCTTTGGGGAAAGTTAATGGCACTATTTTTTAAGGTGAATTCAATATCAATTCTAATCAAAATTTCGCTGTAAGTCTATGATACAGAATCAGGATCTGATATATGCTATAGAAAGATTGAATACTGTGGTATCAGGTACTATACACATTTGTAATACATTTGAGCAATTACAGTATGTAGAAAATCACACTAACATATATTATGAGGCCTTCCATATTGATCCCCGAACGCTCAAAATAAGCGATGTTACGCGTAATCACCGAAATCACACATTGAAGTGTATTTTTTGTCACATTCATCATTCTTAAAATTCTTGAGACAACTAAATATGACCCTGCATCACAAAATTAACAAAAAGTTCCCAGACATGGATTTTTAGATAAGAGCAGATCCTGAAAGAGCAGACTCTAAGCTTTAAAATGATGCTCAAAATAATGCACTCTCCTAACCTATCTAAATATTGGAAAGAAAATACACACTCTGGAAAGTGTGAACTGAGAAAAGAGGCTCTGAAGTGAAGGGTCTACTCAAGCATTTAATCTCTACCAAACCGTGCTAGCTGTGCGATTAATGGGTCAAAAACAGGATGTAAACCACTGAAGCAACAATGAAGGTATTATCAGATTAAGCTGAAATTGATTTCGCTCTATCAACACATTTTGTCGAGTATAAATGCCAACTATCAAAGCCGTATACCATTATCCCTTCAAAAGTTATTAGAGTTGAAAGTGAAGAGTGTGCAAAGGATTTTGAAGAAATGAAAAGGGGCCTCTAAGACATACCTGATCTCGCTACTCTATTAAAAAAAAAAAAAAAAAGTTGCAGAGAAATTGCTCAAAACACTTTCCTATTCATTTTACGATCCCCAACTCAGGTATGATGTAGAAGAAGAATAGCTCTTTGAGAAAATATGAAAAACACAAAATATTGACTCAGTTGACCCGTTTCACCTCTTTTGAGTCCTCACGTAAAATTAAGGGGTACTAGTAAGGGAAACCATTGAATCAGTTCAAAAGCACCTGAAATCATATACACTGTATGTTCGCATCTTGCTTTGGTTGAATATGTTGAATTGCTTGTTGGGTATACATAATTTCTATCTCTTCCCTGCTCTTCAACTTTCATATGTATACAGCTATACGATGTTACTTATATATGTTATTCTTTTTATATGTCCCTCTGCGCCTCAGAATAGGCCACTAGATCGATAGCGCATTATAATTAATGTTCAGTTATTACTTATTATTAGTTTTATTAATGGAAAATCTTTTCCAACCTAAATACGTATTGTGATTTTATGGTCCGTTTATGATGCTTTTGTAAATTTACGAATATCGCTCTGGTGTTATAGCAACGTTTCCCCAATGAATTAATTCCGTGACCTTTAGCTTTGAATACTGATCATGTTAATTCGTTGACTTCAATGGTCCTATAACACCGGTTGCCCTTTTCGCTGCTTCAATTCACACCAAATCCATGTTCAAGCTGACATTCCGTCGTAGCTTGCTCAGATTGGGGGGGGGGGGGGAACCCACATACACACAGCAGCGAAAATATCACTGAATCACTGAATAAGGACAAGTAAGATTAAGGGTGTGCATGGGAATTTCAAGACACAGATGTTGACATGCGATAAAATGATATGAGTGAAATCAGTCACTGAATCGCAAAGCTGAATCTAAAGGTGAGGTGATGATTTCACCAACAAACAACTCTCCCACTGACCTGCAAACAGGTCGTCATCAAATTCTCTTTCGGATCAATTTCAAAGGAAAAATGTCAATCCTTCGAACGCATCATATAGTAGAGCTGTTAAAGAGATGGCATAGTTTCGGTTGAGATGGGACTTGAGGTTTCCTTTTCTATACAAGCCTTCTTGCTTCATCTCTATCTCGTATTACAAGTTTGTTTATAATTGTTTAATTAATCAAAAGGAAAACGTAGCGTCTTGCTCGTTTCTCCTATACATATGTGTTTATCAATTCCATAGGCATATCAATAGGCATATAAGCCTGTCGTCAGTTTTCATGTAGGGTCTATCATCGGTCCTTAAGAGTTTTGTTTGTTTGTTTGTTTGTTTTCTCTTTGCGATAATTAACCTAAACTGAAACCAAACCTCACATTTCACGACGTATAATATTGCACTCCAATGGTTTTGAATTCATCACATCGTCTTATACATGATATTATAATACAGGCCTATCTTAATTCATTGTCAGTACATGTACTACTAGTATGATTCTGACCTTTCATATAGCGGCATACCGAATTGTAAGAGAGAAATCTCGGAAAGAGACGGGCGCGAAACAGTCAAGGAAAATGGGAGAAAGGAACGAAGGAAGGGTAATATATGAACAGTAAGGATCAATAAAGTCAGGAAAGACAAAGAGGGAGTGACGGGCAGAGAGGGAGGGGGGGGGGGGGGACGGTATAGAGGAAGAGGTGATCACTGGGCCATTGACTCTGTTCATCGACAGAAGGCCAGCATCCACATCACGTGACTGATGGTGGTGACCTTCCAAGTTCAACAGCTCGACCTTTGTACCCTCGTGATGGAATTAGCAGCTTAGAGCATTTTACCAGGCACGGAACTCCTTATTCTACGTGCAATTCCTGATCCAAAAAATCCCACAGAACACCATGCCACATGGAATTGGTGAGATATGTACTATGTCCATCAACTTATCATTGTGTAAAACTAAAAGATATGCGTTTGCACATCACAGTGTATTAGCAGTGGACTTCTTGTGATAAATTATCTGGTAATTGTAATCGACTATAATATACCATATGAGAGTCCACATGACAATTGTGTCCAGTTTAGAAGCTCGCTGCAAGTCCTGCAACAGCTCAACATAGCAAACATTCAATAATCTCACCAAAGCCAAAAAATATTGTCACGAGGATATTCCTGTCCAGATTATTCACAAATTTTAACCATATACAGGAGGACAGAGAATAATAATCACCGGCTATATAGTCTCTTTCAATAATTATTGATTACTAACCTATACACAAAATTATATAATTATTATGAGATCGTTGTGTGTATATTAAATTTGCGCATACGCACACGATATGTATATGAATGCATGTTCAAAATAGTACATGCATAATAATATGCCCTTGTGTCCAATACAATTGTTAACTTTACACGCATTTCTCCTTGAAATGATTATATTTCCTTCTTCCAGCAAAATGTTTGTGAAAATAAGGAAAAGCAATATTTCCCTACCTGTAGTTTCTAAGCTCATGTAGATTATTGCCTAGCTGTTCTAAAATGTTGTTTTGGCTTATTTGGCTTGTCGTATATTTTGTGAGATGATTGAATGCACAGTCTTTAAATCCCAGGTCTGCCATCTGTCCATCACGATAGTGTGTTGACCTATGCCGGCATGCCTGACTTAAAACAGCCACACCCATTCCTGGGTTAATTACATATCGACTGCAGACTGCCAGACTAGTCTAATTTTTACAGTCCCCAATGAGACGAGTGGCTAACCGAAACGATGATAACGCCGCTCATTCATTTGCGCTCTTCACGTACAGCACAGTTCACTATCTATCTATCCGGCACTTCTGTTATAGTGAGAATAGATATGAGATACGGATAAAAGATAGGCAGACACAGTCATTGATAGCTTGATGGATAGATAGATAGATAAATAGAGGAGGGGGGGGGGGGATCTGAGAGACGAAGGTGTACTCCTTACCCGTATATGCCCCAGACCACTCAACTTCACAAAAGGTTTACTATACTGCAGTCGTTGTATCATAGGGATTTAGCACTTACTGACATTACCCTAGTATTGAAGAAAGTAGAGCTGTTGAGTAACACAACAAATGCAGGTAATGTACCTGTGAATTATTGTTGAATTAAAAAAGGAAGTACAACCTCATTACCAAGGGAAACTATTAATTTCAAAGTGTCTAAAATGATTCGGTTGTGAAGTGTGAGTTTAAATTCCACTCTGGCTCGGTGGATGAGACTATCCCACGACACTCGATTCTATAATGACATTAATATGACAATGGAATAATGGTCTGAAGTCCTACGGAGTATATACAGATTGTGAGAACTAAACCAGGGCACGAAGAACCAGACACACATTATGACACACTGATGACAGTATATAATAGCGGTAACAATGACAACTGAAATGTTGGTGATAGTGGTGGTATACTGAGAATGATAACAGTGATTATCAAAAGAAGTAGAAGGCGTGATGTCACGATTAAAACGATAACAAAATTAGCTATGGTCGTCTTTTTCACTACCAATACCATCATCACTATTATAATCATTATGATGATTATGATAATTATTATCATCATTATGCCTCCGTCACGAAGTATCACCGAAGGCAATACGTTTTCGGGTTGTCCGTCCGTCCGTCCATCCGTTCGTTCGTCCGTCATTCCGCAATCGATTTTGTGGACGTCGTAACTTTAAAGGGGATGGCTAGTAACTGATCAGTGGGAATCAGTGGGAATGCTGGGGGATGTTTGTTCCAATCCTTGTGGGATTCATTTAAGAGTACATTATACATCTATTAAATGTGTGAAAATTATTTGCTTCAGAATGGTCTCATATTCAAGTAAATGTGCAGTTAAATGTTTCCAGGTTAGCATGCCTGTACAGTGACGGGGCATTAAACTGCACATTACTTGAATATGAGACCCTTCTGACGCAAATAATTTTCAAACAACAATAGATATATAATGTACTCTTAAATGAATCCCACAAGAATTGGAACAATCATCCCCCAGTATTCCCACTGATTACCACTGATCAGTTACTAGCCATCCCCTTTAAGGATCGTTTGAGGTATCCGAATGTAAACTTGGCGTATGTACGTATGAGTAGACGAAGTTGCACCTGTCATCTTAAGGGTGCACGCGCAAGGTCAAAGGTCAAAGGTCAGGGTCAAATTCTACGTCTTCACTATTTACCCCTATATCGCTGCAATGCCTTATAGCTGAATGTATAATCATCTTGATTCAACTTAATCATGAGCGCATAAATGTATTACCAGATAAAGATTCTCTAGAAAATTTTTGGGCCATGGAGTCAAAGGTCAAGTGAAAATGCTAAAATTCCACTTCTTATGCCACATTTTGGAAATGGCTCAAAGTGTTTTCATGAAGCTTAAGGATATATTAAGTGACTATTTTTCTCTTCAGAAGTTTAGGGTCATGGAGTCAAAAGTCAAAGGTCAGTCTAAAATGCTAAAATGACACTATAGATTACTGTTGAAAATACATCATTTTCTCCATACCTCGGAAATACTCAATGTACGATACACTTAATAAAATAGAACTCGTATACCTGGTACATTGTACTTAATCATGCATTACCGCACAATATTTATATAGAAAAATATTTGGTTCAAAGGCAGTGGCGGATCCAGGAGGGGGCGCACCGGGCGAGCGCCCCCCCCCCCCTCTTTTTTTTTCTTTTTTGGTTGAAATAAAAACATAAAAAAGAATAAAAGAGAAAGGGGGCTTGCCCCCTTTATTACTTTTTTTTTTTGCGCCCCCATCCCCTATCCAGAATTCCTGGATTCGCTCCTGAAAGGGTTTGATGCAAGTTAGTTTCATTATACGTATGTCTCACATTATTTTTGAAAATGTCTCAAGATATTGTCAGGAAAATTGATATATATTGCTACATATAGTGATTACTTTGAGAAAGTTGTGGGCCATGAGGTCACAGGCCTGTTCAATCATGTAGAACTGCATGTCGTCACACATTATCAAGATGTACTAATACTGTTATAGACTTATTTGGAGAATAATGCGATATGCATAGCGAAGGTATATCAGTGGCCACAGTGTCATTTCTAGTTATTATTGCTCTTTTTTTTTTACCATCGTCATTACTATATCATGCACTCTTTTATCATCAATACCATACTTATATAGTGCTATATAATACACGTGCTTTCCGGGGTCATATTACTTTATTTGTAATTTTCTCCACAAACTAGGAAATCAGGTGAAACCCTCATGAGACTTTGACTCTAATTCGTCAATGTTCTCTTTTAAATGTTTTGTTTTGAAGTGTCTTATATCACTCTTACAAAGAGCTGAGAATTGAAACTCAACGCAAACATTCTCTCGTGATATACTGACCTTATACCTTTTTTAAATAGACAATTAACATCAATTTGCTATCCACGTTGATACCGCTAGGATTTCATTAACACAACAAAATGTACACACATAAAATGAAATGACTTAAAGTTCCGGTTACTTGTTAAAACATAAGTACGGTGGTTTGAGTCCTCATCAATTTAATCATAATGGACATAAAGTGGACTGACTCATATCAAAATGATGTATATTAATTGCCCGGTATAGTAAGGAATAAGTATATTTAGATTTTGCAAAGTTTCTCACTTGCGATCTGTGAAAACGCCATGAGCTCTATGTAAAGCTCATCGTGGAGTTTGACCTTCTGATCACGAACCCGGTTTGGCTTAAATACATTTTGCAATTTTGCTGTGATCGTTAACTAGCCCAGTTGCAACGCACGGTTGCAACTCTCGACACGTATCTGTATGATGGATAGCCCGGAAATGGACTATCGATACCGTACATTTTAAATCATCGGCCTCAGGCATGCTTCATTTGAGGAAAAAAAAAAAAAAGGACATTAAATTTAGGATTACCATCATTATCTCCCCCCCCCCTTTTTTTTTTCTTTTGATAAAAAGCAAGACCTGTAAGAGGACTTGGGCCCTGATTTGTACGATCTCAGACCTCCCATCCTTTCCGACTGAAAAATGGGGATGATTTGGCTCAAAAATTGGCTCAAAAGTAGGAAAGAATAAGCAGTTCCCAGGAGTGTGTAGTAAAGATATCAAGAAAAATAGGAAACTCCTATCGGAACAGGAGCTGTGAATGGTCAAAATTAAGATTCTTTCCTCCAAATTCAGAATGGTTGTTGGGAGGTCTGCTATCTGATAAAGTACGATGGAGCCTGTTGTAAAAGATCAGAGTCCGATAAAATGAGTACAGTGTAGTGTAAATCAGGGTTATTCGCAAAAGTTAAAACCATTCGACTCATGACACTGTAGTGATGCTATAATCATTGTCTTTTGAAATGAAATTAATGGACATGATGAGGGTGATAAAAGGGGCTTGCCACCTTTAACACAAACTGAGAGCAATCACAACACCAGGAAAACTTTAAACCCTTTGCTTGTTGACTCACAGTTCTGAGTAAACATCTGTGTTTTTATTTCCCAATAATAAATGAATCACTGTCTGCAGGCTTCAGACCACTCGACATGTGCACGGTGCCAATGCATTCATCAGCCTGAAATAAGTGTGGATAAAGGCTACTCCCCAGTTCTTTCACCCTTCGAGTAGCCGGTACTGTTTGCGGTGTCAATCCAGTGGAAATATTTTCTCATGAGCTTAATTCAAAGAACAAACAATTCCCCTGAATCACATAACCGTTTGGACAGCCAAAATCCTCAACAAACGCTTGGCAGACTTTTAACTATCGTAAGGGCAACACCCAATGTCCAAATCTAAATTAGCCTTAAGTCGTCATTAAGCTCGCTCTAACAGATTAGGGCCGACAGAACCCAAGTACACAAGGGCCAGATACAACCTCATGGGGCAGGGCGTTTTCTAACATTCCGACACAAGATCATTATTCGCACGTTTGTGTTGCGTTTCCTCCAGGGGTTGCCATCACTTATATATATATAATATATTTTGTTGTTGTTGAACGAGGAAGTAGATAAGCTGTGATGTATACTCCCATGCAAAACAAACACGCCCAGTTTTTATCATGTTTCGCCACGACAGTCTGATCGTCCCGTTGGGAAGGACGCTGCAGCAATTGCGTAATTTCCCCTCTCTTCAGATCAGTGCCAAGCGTACTCGCCGCTCCTATCATAATATGCCGGGGCCAACCCCGTTTCAATATAGTTTGATGAACAAAAGGTTATCTATATTTCAGCCTCATATTCCCTTTTTGGCATATTTAATGCGTTGATTTTCAGTTGTTTTACCGCTTTCGACAGCCCTGGTTTTCAAAAAGACTTAGGAAAGGGAAATATCAAAGCAAAATGTGAAATTTTGCAGCTCAGGAAATAGGTAAAGTTGCATGGCTGGTTTAAGAACAGTACCGCCAGTATAAGTTCATGTGAAGTCCTGATAAAATACGATCTTGTGAAGGCTAAATGTATCCTATCACGACAACCCACAATTCTCTTGAATTTCTTGTTGCAAAGAGACACCAACAGTGCTGTATACAACCCCTCCCCCTCCTCGGATTTTGTGCAATGGAAGTTTGTGCTTTGTGTGTAGTCTTTGCCAAAGGCTATCTCACTGTAGTGGTTGTTATACTACATTAAATACATGTATAGGGAAGAGTGAGCAGAGGATCTTCAAAAAGAGAATCACGTCTCTAGGGGAACACAAATTTTGACTGATTCCATGAAGATTTATACACTATATAAGGTCACACTATAAAACAATATCATAAAGAATCTTTTCCCCTTCTGCACTCATGCTATATTGATATGCAAGATGGCATTTTTATCAAACTTGATAAGAAAATCCAGCAGAAACCAAAAGTCTTGCACATCAAGGCTCCTATTAATCAGCAAACCGGAAAATATACCACATCATATTACATGGTACATGGTATCAAGGTACGAGCAAAATGTCCTCCAGTCTGGAAGGCAGGCTACGCACCGGCTAAGGGAGACACTCCTGCTGGTGAGTGCATTCACCTCCCGACTTCATTCCAGCACAGCGTGGGTATCCATCCTGCCAACCCGTATCAAGTGACCTTGGATGGGGTGTCCCCATTTGGTGACTCAACCATGGCTAGGCAGGCATTATGAAGGAGGGTGCGTTCACACATGACATTTTATCCCGAGACAATTGATGTCGTGTTCTCCTGACAAATGTAAATGAAATTGAAATGATAATGCAAAGGCACAGGGATGGTAACACTGTTTGGAATTTGTTGATGTATGTATCAGATGCTGATATCATTCTCTGGATGAACTGGGTTTGTGACAGAAATATGGCTTCTGTTTTACCATTTTGTACTGTGCTTTGCAGAGAAAAGGTTGAATGCTGTGTAGGGCTTGTGTTCATGACATCTGACATTTTTAGGCTGTATCCAAGCAGGGTATACAATGTAATCTGCATGTGATAACAAGTTCATGGCACTGCTTTCAGAATGTCATTCCACCGGCCAAGGCATGGCATATACTCAGCAATGGCTGAACAAGTCTTATAGGAGGCTTATAGTCTTATAGTCGTATGGTGTTATGCTGAGCGTGATGGCTGGAATGTGTCTGATGTATGCATGTAAAGTGTTTGTATACAATAGTCTATTTACCAAATACATGAGCAGAATTAATTTGGTCATTACATAACAAGGAGGGTGGAAATAAGTCTTTATTTTGCTGATACTGCACCATCCTTCTTGTGAACTACATGTAGGGCTACCATCCAAAATATAAACATAAACACTAACTAATATTTTGCTGCTGTGGTGACAAGACCTTGTGTCTGAAATTTTGGTGAAAATGACCTTTTTTGATTAATGGTCAGATAATCAGTTAAGTAATGTCCTGTCCAAATTCTAACTGTCTTATCCCAAAAATGCAGCCACCTCGGCATGTCAACGGAAAGACTCTCCCATTTGATGTAGTGCTTTGGATGCCATGTTTTCTTGCCCTCCTGAACATTTGGCATTTTGTGTATACGAGGTCTTGTCGCCCCAGCAATGATTTAAGTTTAGGTATGTGTGTGATATAACATAAACATGTAAGTTATAATATGGTAACATTTTAATAACTGGATGGCAAGATAATAACTCTGTGACTACCCCCTTTCAACAAAGCATGATACATCTGAATTCTTATTCTACCGAGACCTATACATGCCTTTATGTGTCAATGTTTGTATAAAGTGTACATTCTAACATTCTTTCTTCACATTGAGAAGGATCCTGAAAAACAGAAAACATGGGTTTAAAACTGCAATATCTACATAGGCCTACAGCTCTCTAATTACACACACAGTTTATACAAACTCCTCTTTGCCTATAAGTAAAGTCTCACTGCAAATTTAGTGATTCCCCTTTGATTTTAAAGTGCAGCCCACCCACTGCACTGGATCAAGACCAACAGTCTCTTCAGTCAAAAAATGAGATAAGACACCCCCCCCCCTAAAAAAAAAAAGAAAAAGAAAAAATGAAAGGCCCTATAAATTCTCTATGATGCAAATGAACCTGAAACAATTGACTTCTTGAGCAGCAACAGTGGATAGGCCCTATAGCAGATCAACACTTTTATGAGACTTTCATATTTCACAAATGAAAAAGACAAAGCTAATTAAAGAGCTGTCAAGAGCTCTTATTAAAGGGGGGGGGGGGTGTGGCTGTAGCTTTTCATCTATAGTTCTTCGTCTAGCGTCTTTGTTAATTAATTCCTTGCATGATACAACAGCCCACTCAAAGCTGATTATGGCTCATAAATGAGAAGTGAATGATGTCATTTAGATTGGCCATTATTTTTATATCTACCTTAATTTCCACTTTGACATTCAAACATCCTAATCAAAGAAGTTCGACTCTGTATCATGCTGTTAAAGGTCTTGCACAGAAAGAGCTGATTATTTTTAAAATTAAAAATAGCAACTGTAAATAGCAAGCGCTATTTCATTTCTTTACAGTAACATCATATGGGTGATTCAGTGTGGATATATAGGCCTACCATCCACACAAGGCTAACATACTTCAAATTTCACTTTGACTACACATGTATGATATAAATAAACTTCAAATAACTTCCTTGATGCAATGTTTCCACACAGATACACTCTCTCCTTACATCATGAATATGTTCACATTAAACTCAAATATACACAATCAAAATACACGGAACTGCAATAAAGTTCACCAATGGAAATGTCCCAGTAGGAAATTAAAATAAGCTCTTCGTCATTCGGGACCAGTTTTGGGGAATGCAATAAAGCCAAATAACTATAATAAGCAAAATAATAATTTATTCAAGAAGCAGTATGTATTTAACCATCTTTTTTCATTTTCTTTTTTTTTTGTGTGGTTATTTTGTGTATCTTCTGTATAAAACGGATTTATGATCTCTGAAAATAACTTAGATTCAAATTTTACATAATTTTTGAACAATGGTGTATGTGCACCTACAGGCCTTATTGGCTTTTAATGTGTACACCATTTTCCATTTTACTTTTTGCCTGTTGTAATCTGTAACAATTTACGACTGTCATATCTAAGGTTATTGTTGTGGTTCTTTATATGTCATTGTTTTTATTTTTTTTTTTAAATCTGTAATACTGGATGCTTAATGTTGTCTTTTGAGATTTGAAATGGAAATAAACGAATTGAACTGAATTGAATTGAATAATTATGATATTACTTGGCCATCAATATTGTTGATATCAATTGGGCAACAATACTCTTAAAAGAAATCCAATAATAGATAGGGCCTATATAGTCAATTGAAACTCAAATATCAACACCAAATGACTCATTAATAAGAAGCCATTATGCATCACAACATATTTTTATGGGGGAACCTTGCTTTCATTTCTGTTGATCATACATTGGAAGACATCAATAGGTCATTTCCTATATCAAGCCTGCATTTGGATTAGGTTACATTTGCAATCATAAAACTGCACACAGTTCTTTCTCAGAAATTCCATAGTTTGTATGGGTCATCAAGTGCTGAATATTAATGAAATATAGCTGAATACAGCTGAACTCAACCTTTCCCACTTGTATACATCACCAAATTTGAGCAGTAGTGGAGGTGAAGTGTCATGTAAAATATCAGAAAGGCACAGCCCGTATACATGTAGGCATTGTTCTCCATTGTGCTATACACGGGCCACATCTGTTTTCATCACACGCCACTGACCTAAGGAATATGCCTCCTTCCCTTGTTGTATCGTACAGCAAGCATCCCTCATACTGGACGCACCGACAACTCAGCATACATGCTACAGATCACAGCACACATGTGACGCTGGGTAGATACCTTTTTTTAGGCCTGGCGTCCTAGCCTCCTGCTATGTTAAAGTCAAAACAAGACATGCAGGAATAAAGGCTGTGCACAGTATTATGTGCTTGTGAATGCACTATCTTTGGCATACTCAGATTCCCTCCAGCACAAGCGGGTCTATTTAACCATCAACATCAAGCATAAATTACAGTGTATTTGTTGTCTTTCCTAAACTACATGTATCTGGATGACATATTCTCCTCACATAAATTATATTGTACAAGAATTTACTGATGGAACTTGATGGTCGGATGAGAGAATATATCTCAAGGTGAAAT
Source organism: Diadema setosum (assembly GCA_033980235.1). NCBI lineage: Eukaryota > Metazoa > Echinodermata > Echinoidea > Diadematoida > Diadematidae > Diadema > Diadema setosum. The sequence goes on along the minus strand of CM067067.1, from coordinate 30,699,023 downwards.
TCAGCATCTCCCCTGGGGTATACGTATTAGTCTGAAACGGTATATTATTGGTAACAAAATGTGTGAACTGGTATAGAACATCCTTTCAAACATGCATGTACATCAATATGCACATTGCATAATGTCTGTGACTTCCCAGTCACATTACTGCTAACCTTTCATGCAAGGGATTAACTAAAAATGGGACACACATATACAGTGTATGTTCCTTCCTATGATGACCTAATTCATATTGCTGTCTATATGTATGCATTTGTAATATTGTATTCATGAGACAAAATTTCCATTTCATGTTCAACAGGCTACTAAATTCATATTATAATGTATCATGTATGCACAGGTTAGTGTGTGCTAATTGCGATCATCTGCTGCAATTGTTCTTAACTCTTTAGCAACTGAAGATTCCGTACATAATGCTCTATAGTTCCCTGAAGGGTCAGCAATATTACTCTCATTTCGACAACTTTAATTCTAAATAATGTGGAATAGCTCACTGCATGTTTATTTTGGTCTATTATAAATTGTGTTTATTTGAAAGCCTGCCAAGACTTTACCAAGAGAATGGTGTGTCACAGAAATAATTCTGACATATTTTTGTTTACTTTTGACCTCTTTTACATTACATAATTATACATTCTATATAAAAACAATAAAAACAGTAAAGCATAAACCATTTTTTTTTTAAAGTGGACGGGTAGTTTTGGGCATTTTAGGGAGTAATGAAACGGGCAGTTTCAGGCTATTCAGTTACTAATGGGTTGAAAAATTGATTAAAGGCATAATTTACCATTTGCAGATGAAACAAAAACCCAGCATTAGTGCTTTAAAATAGTTCTAAAATGTGACTTGGGGATAGAAACAACCAAAATCTGAATCAGTAAAATCTGTGTTAAGTATTGTTAAATATACAAAATGTGAACAATAGTTATAACAAAAATGTTTCCAGACTAAACCATCTACAGTTACGGTTTATTAAGAAAAATACTTATATCTCCTTATATTTTAGGCTTTATTGCAAAATTTTATACTGTGATAGGATGTTTTGTGTTTCAACAGACCTACTCATATACATTAAATGTGATATATTGAACATTTTTAAATCACTGCTCCCAAGGGTAAACTGGACCTTTGCCTTGCTGAATATCAAGGCTGAGAATAACTTTAACTCCTTTCATTATGCCACATCTTTCTGTGCTTGATCAAACCAAACCACAAAGTGATTGCCATATGTAGACTAGACAAAGAGGCAGTCTGTGATCTGTAAAAAACAAGACTGCATGAATAGGTTTTCTTGCAGCAAAACCAAGTGGAGTTGTAATACTCTTAAAACTGTTGTGCAGAAAGCTGCTTTAGAATTCCTTTGTCTTGTGAAAGATGTGTCAAGTACAGATGTGATGAGGAACTATCTAATGCCAATGAAAGTGCAAACTCCTGCCCTTAAGCTGTAGTGCAATTGTTAAAAATGAATTGTTCCAGGAGTTCAAGTGGAAAGTCCAAAGCTGTTGAAGTCAGGCGTCCTATAAATTGTATTTGAAGTGACACTCTCCAATCAAGCGCTTAGTGCATCTTTTGCCGGTACAATGGCAAAGAATCATGGCTAGCAGATGACACAACTAGACAAACAGTAGAATGGACGTGGTGTAAAAAACAGTTAGTATAAAACAACTCTGTGCTCTGTAAAAGGAATAAAAAGATACAGAAGATCCTGAGCAGAAATAACCGAAACTGTCACTTAAAGGGCCGCCTTTAAAGGGTGTGTACAGTTCTGGTCGAGGTGAAGATTTAGCTTTTAACATTTTGTGAGATATTCAGAAATCACTCTATGAGATGTCAAAGAGCATGCAGTTCTAAGGGGTATCAAAAGTTTATTCGATGAAAATCGGTTTTGAAATGGCTGAGATATCCAAAAACAAGGTGAAACAAAGAGATACAAATAAAGTTGGGGCATGTCGCCTTTTATTATTAGCACTTTTTTGGATATCTCAGCCATTTGAAAACCAATTTTCATCAAATAAACATTGAATCCTTCTTAAAATTACATGCTCTTTCATATTTCATAAAAGGTTTTTCATTATCTCACTTAGGAATGTTCAAAACATGAATCCCTACCTCAACCAGTACTGTACAGTCCCTTTAAGACAGGCTCTCATGCTGGTGTTTTGATTTTTTTGTTAGTGTTGACAATCATAAGCTAAGCAAAGCCTCTTTTTGCCTCACATGGGTGGCTTGAATTTATCAGGTCTCTTTTCATTTCTCTAGCAATTACAACAGCAAGAGGACCTTTGACAGAATGTGACCGCTCAGCTCAAAACCAACAGAAAGTCACAGGCTTCTCTATAATGAACCAAAATAGTCATTTGGGTTGATCAACTCAAATTTTTATAGTTTGTCTTAATGTACCTCAATACCTGGGAGAGTACTCTTTTCTCTATGTATTGTCAAAACTTGGCGGCTTAAAACAAAACCAAAATGAAGATATCAGCAGTTTTCCTGGGCGATATTTTTCGGGCAGGCACTATATTGTACTTTCATTGGGAAATAGAACATGGTTTCATTGATAATTCTGCACAGCACACCTAGAGTGACCCTAATCTTTCATTCATCTTCTCTCCTTTTTCTATGCAACCATACTTATAAACACTCTTATTTCAATCACTTTTTGATTAGGTTATAGGATGGCCCAATTTTAACAAGTTATATAGCATTTTGAAACTTACTCGATTATAAACTGTGCAGAAAAGTACATATTTATATATTTTGTGAATTTTGAGCTGGGGGTCACAATATAGGGGACATGAAGGCAGATCTCTGGAGTACTTCAATGTGATGATTTCAGTGATGGAAATGAAACAGTATCCAACCAATAACAGTGCTGCCCCTTTGCCATTGAGTGTGAGGTGGTATAGCGACCTTCTAGCGCTCACAAGAGGCTGCAAGCTGTGAATAATGACATGGGACAGATTACCCAATTCTGGCTGACAAAGTTCATCAAATACATCCTGGACTGCTTTCAGCGCATAACCCCCGCAAGGCCCTGAGGTAGCTCAGCAAAGGAAAATGCCAAATTTGGCACTCCCTGCCTGGCTGGTGTCTAACCAAACAGGGCTTGTGTAAGCCAGCATGAATTCAAAATGGTTAAATTCTCCATCTCACAAGATGCAATTGTAGCATATCCATGGCAGGGCTACCAACCTCTAGCTCATGCACAGGCCAAATAAAGGCAAAAAAATCATAATTTGGTTCATTAAAATACATCCTACTAAGGCATCTTTTCAGGGTTACCTTTGTATTTTGTATAGAACTTGGGCAATGGTTATTTTCACATATTGCTACTTTGAAGCCACAGTTGATTTCCTACAATTCAGACTTTTTGTTTTCATGACAAATGCTCATGAAAATCATAAAATGGCAACAGCACAATTGCAGATATCATCTAGAGTAATTTGTCAAGACATACATCTCAGCTTGATGAAAATCTTCAATTCATAATATTCCTAAGTTTGTTAATCATAGATCTGGCTGTGTATGCTTATCATTTTCTTGCATATTTTTTTTTTTTTTTTGGGGGGGGGGGGTGGGGTGGGGATTGAAAGGGTTTAACCTATGAAGGACTTTCATAAATAATGTTCAATTAACAAATCAAAACTTATTTTATCCAAGTAATCAAAACAATCATTGATTCACATTAGGCCATGTGCAGCAGTACAGAAATATTAGGGAAAACCTAATAAACATGAAAATATCCTGGGTTGTCACAGTATTACACAAACACTGATTATGTTCCTTGTTATTTCAAGTATACTGGATGCACCATAAATCTTAATTTCAGTGGCAGGGATACAATATACATCTAGTGACTCACAGGCTGAACATCAGGACTGTTTTATTTGTACCTATAGACCCTCCGCAAAGTCTGCATTAAGATTGTCAGTTCAGTTTCTAAAACGACTGATAGTGTCTTTTGATTTTCAGGATACACTGTTTACCTTTGCCCCTTTGATACTGTGAAGAAAGCTGAGGTATTGAATCTTGCATTTATAGCCAATAATTTCATGTTTGATGAGTAATTGCATAATTGTTGGTTTATGCAACCACTTTGAAAATCTCATCTACAATCAACTCATTTCTGCATAAATGATTAGAACTCCCAACAAAGCCGAGATATTATGTGTACACCCTATTGACAGCAATTTTTCTATGATTACAATCATCGAGTGGCTATAGTACAATGCATAAACAACTAGCAAGATACAAATCTCTCCATGCCAGCTTTGTCAGTTTGCAAATACACATAGTACAAAGTTTTTTTTTAATTATTACAAACAGTTTCTTCTACTACACAATGTGGCAGGGAGGTGTGATTATACACTAAACAAAAGAGTCATTTGTGTGTAAAATCTTTTCTGTACCACACAATAGGCATGGGACACTGCAATATGATTGTAGGAATAAGTGTACACTGCTAAAATAATTATTGTGGCTCTCTGATCTGTGAGTCGACAGAAACTCGGCACTGTGCTGTAGGACCTATGCATGTTTGCCAAACAAGACATATAAAGGGTAACAACCAAAACTGCCACCACTACAATACTGACTTAATTACAAAACTTTGTATTTGATGTTTTGCTTTGTTTTGTTAAATTGTTTTGTTGTTTGTTTTTTTTTTCTGGGGCACAGTTTGAGCTCCTCGACACAAGCCTGGTCATATATTCAAAGACTGTGCCAAAAAAAAAAAAAAAAAAATGTGTCTCTCACTACATTTGGTTGGAAAAAATTGCCTATACTAGATAGAATATAAATGTTTGTAAGTTGACAGGTGATATTAGCATTATGTTTTCTGCTATCCCTACATAGGAAACTGAAAAAAAAATGACAGGTTTCCCCTGCACTGGACATGGAGAGTAAAATAAACACTTTAAATCTGGACTGTGATCACTAGTATTAATGCTATAACTGTAGAGAAAAGGTAGATTAAAGAACTAACCACTTTTGAAAGTTGGTCCTTAATTCCATTATAATCAAAAAGAATTCAATAACTGGTAATTTGTTATGAGATCATGAGACTGCCTTCAGCAATTCCTTTTATTTTTAAGTTCTTTTCTGATTGTCTGCACATTGCCATTATATTTTTTTACAAGACACATGGTGCAATTATCCCTGCCGCATTACCATCATGTGTAGATTTGTGCCCAGATTTTCATCATGATGGTCGATGGTTTGGCCAATAACAGCTCTCTCTGTATAAGACTACTAGTAATTCAAAGTGACTAATTTGGTAATCAAAAACAGAAGCAATTGGTATATCCTAATTTCCGCCACTAAATCCCCTGGACTGTCACCAGCTACACGTACAGGCAAACCGCTGTGCCTGTGTGCGTGTAGTGGGGGGGGGCAGTAATGAGGTGGGGCTGTCATCAAAATTTGAGCCGACAGCCCTGGATAATCGCTGGCTTGGGAAGACAGGGGACAATTCTGCTTCATCCTGTTCTGTAGTCATGCGTGACCAGATTCCCTCTGGGACAAATGGGGTGGAGTTACATGTTATAAGTTCTAGGGCGGAGCTAGCATTGACAAATCCAAGGCTGCTTTGTTTCTTTTTTTTTTCTTCTGTTGTTTAACCTCCAATTAGAATGATACCAAAGTCGACAAAAAGAAAATAAGCCAATGAACTACATTGTATTAAATCAAAGTAAACTAAGTTATATGAGATATGGGTTCAAAGGAAACTCTGTATTCCAAAATGAACCTCACTGTATATTGAGCACAGCAAAATGAGATGGTAAAAGATTCAGTTACACTTCGACCATAAGAATGAAAGTTTGAACATTTTGCAGCTTGACATGCTTTTGTGAAATAGTGATATCAGCCACAATCATATGCAAATTAGACAAGGGAATAACAAGACTACTTCCTTCAACTCTCCACTGCATTCGATACACACACACACTGTAAATATACACTTTTCATTGTTGTTTTTTTAGTTTTTGAAAATAATTTTAGCTTCCTTCCCTTTGCAAAGTCAACACAGCTAGCTTGTTTAAAAAAAAAAATAAAAAATCTTGATCAATTTGATATATGATGGAAATGATTCATTTCCCTTGACATCATGTCAAAATAAAGCAAGGTACATCTGCTGCTCATCATGGCTGCTGGGATGCCTCCACTTCTCGTGCAATCATTACTGTATCATGCACAGTTTAGTTCATAGTGCTGTGGGTTTTTTTTTAACAACTTGTGAAAATGACAAAAGTGCATTGCATATCATTTCCAAGATAAAAAAAAAAACCTAATCACCTATTCATTTCTACCCTTTCTAGCAAATTATATTACTGTACGAGCTGAAATTTTCGCGGTGGTTTTATTTTCGCGAATCGCCTTTGAACCGCGAAAATAACAACACGCGAAAATAACAGCGCGCAAATACGTAAGTTCAGTTAGACCCTCACAACTGCGAAATTAACAACACGCGAAAATGTCCTCCAAGTAGCAATTCGCGAAAGTATCTGTAAGCGAAAATTTCAGCTCGTACAGTATTACCACACATTCCTACTTTTAAGACAAAAAAAGAAGCAATTTTCAGTCAAAGTTCAGTGACCTCTGATCTTTGACCTCGAGGGATTTCAACAAAATCTCATCAGTGCATGCACACCTCAATCATGCATCATACTTGGGCCAGGTACCAGGAAAATCTGTAAAAGGTGAATGATACCCAAAGATGTGGATTGAGTGAATTCAGCATTCAGTAGAACACATCAGTGAAGTCTTGAGGGAAATGAGACAATCTGTTCAAAAGTTACGAATTTGAAAGTCATCATCCACTGCTAGATGAGAAGACTAGAACCATGGAGCTACTAACAGAGAAGCTCCATGCTAGAACAGAGCATCACTTCACGGCAGGAGAATCATATAAATAGAACAAACTCTATCAAAAAAAGAATTCAACGTGTACTATATTTTCATTTTGCTAGCATATGAAAGAGCACTTGACTTCAATACCTCTTTCAGAAAGCAAATGTATCATGATAATGAGGCATGGGATGCACAACAGGGAATCCCCCAAAATAATGCCTTTAGTACCCTTTTAGGGTGGAGATGTACAACAGAAGCTAGTGTAAATTTGTTTGTGAGTACCACGGTAAATGAATACCTGTGAGGCTGTGACATTACATTATCATCTGATATAATTAACACTTAAAGGAACAATCTCTACTCTCTGAGAAAAGGCTTTTATTTCTGCAGCCCCATCTCTCGGGAATGCTCTCCCACGGAGAATTAGATCAGCAGAAACTACTGAAACATTCAAAAAGCATCTAAAGCCATGTATGTTCACATCTTGTTTTGGTTGAATATTTGTTGAATTTCTTACTGGGAAAATCTCTTCCCTATTCTTCAAATTTCATATTGTACAACTATACAATGTACAGTTGAACCTCTCGTATCCGGACAAGTCGGGACCGGGGCTCATCCGGATAAGGGATTTGGGCGGATACGGGAGACTCGATGCTTTATACATGTACATATTATACACATGTATTGATGTAGCCCATTGTAGTACCACATGTAGTAATGTGTATACTGCAACCTTTTCATTGTTACACTCAGTAACAGACCCCAAAATAGAGGTGTATGTTAATGTTGGAAGTAATATGTAATTCATGTGTGTTTGTGTAGGAGTTCTCAAGGAGTTGGGAATCCCCCTTTCCTCCCATAATTATAAAAAAAAAAAAAAAAAAAAAAAAAAAAAAAAAAAAAATCACGGTGAGATTGCGTCCGTATAATAGGGAGATCCGGATAAAGGGAGGCCGGATAAGAGAGGTTCAACTGTATGTCAATATTCTCTTTAGATGTCCCTCTGCGCCTCAGAATAGGCCACTTGATCGATGGCCCATTACAAATTCTGTACTTGTCATTATTAGTATGTATCATAACAATGTACAATGTATGTAACTGTGAGTGTTTTCACTGTTGTAGATAAACATGTGATACTCCAATAGTCCCACCACTTATACTCCCCCCCCCCCCCCCCTCAATGAAATATCACATTTCTGTTTACACTAATCTTATTTATGTTATTCTTCTAGGATGCAGCATGGTGATTTTACTATAATGTGCCTGCAAAGTAAGCATTGTTATGATTGTCAAACTATTCGTGTGATAAAATGCATCCTATTACGACTCAGCAACCATGTCAAAAACACACAAACACACACACACACACAAATGAGCCCCACAGAGCGAGACTAAAGAGGAATGGAGCAAAAGTCCTTGCAAAAATACTTCTTAAAGGTAGGGGATACCTTTTACAGAACTCCCAAAATGCAGCAAAACATTAAATATGAACATCAGGGGACTTGTTTAGGCCACTGCTTAGAAATTTGGAAGTCAACAGTTATCTACAATTTGAATAATGCACAAAACTCAACTACTCAGTAGTTCTGTGTGTCAGCTACACTTAAGCCTTTTTGTTGCAGTCTTCTGTATCTTTTATCTATAAACACAAATCTAAAAGTATAAGAGCTGATGTAATAACATATAGTGTGTGGCAAGAATGTATATATTTTATAGAAATATTTGTAAGTTTTGATGAACTTTATTCACAAAATATACATGATGGACACACATGCAGTGCATGGGTCTGCAAAGGTAGCCTAGTAATGTACTGGAATTTACTGTGAGCCCCGAAAAGAATTCAATTCAAAATCTAACGGTCAATATAAAATGTACTAAATGTTACCTTCCACTTTCAATACTTTATGGGAGTTTCTAAAATGATACTCTCTTCAACATACCACTGTGTTTATATACAACTCTTCATTTAAGGCATGCAAATGGGATTCAGTACCTTTAAAACAAATAATTTCACTTTGGTTATGTTTGAAATGAACTGTCAGGATGTCCTCTGAATTATTTTACTACAAATACAATCACCAATAAGATTCTATGAACAGCGGGAGTGAGTTCAGGAACATACTGGTGATAACTCTGCAGAACATTTTCAGTCACCATAAAACAAACCATACTGTATATTTTGTTCAACACACTGGAGACTCTCTTCATTGTCTTCATTTCAAAGAAATACAAATCTCTACTGTTCTCTTTGATTAACAAGTTAGATGTAAACGGGTCTAGGGCAATTACCCCCTGAGCAATTACCCTGGAAACTTCTAATCCTGAACCTGATCCTAGCCCTAACCCAAACTCCTAACCCTAAACCTAACCCTAAAGCTAATCTTTACTCTAACCTTACCACTAGCCAGTATTTAGCCAGGGAGTAATTGCCCTCTGGGGGTAATTGCCCGGATACAGATGTAAACATCTTCACAAGCATACTTGGAATTCAAACATGAAGATTGAAAAACTACAGTACTTACACATCTTATTTAAAAACAAAAGTACTAAGGAGATTTACTGAGTGAAGTGAACAGTATCATCACCAATATGTAAATTCTGAGTATTACTTTTTTTTTTTATCATGGCAATGTGGAAGAATACATCAGCAGACTCATAATAATTTCTAGTGCCTGTGCACCATGTAACTTTGAAGACAGAGATACAGATAACAAGACAAAAACAAAAGAAACACAGGTGTATCCTTGACCAGGACATCTGTTAAATCTTTTTATTGCTGCATCTCGCCTCTTTATAAGTCCTCTACAGACATTTGTACTCTGCTCTAGAATGCTGGTATGGCGTCTGGAAGCAAGCATTTATCAACAGAACTTGGAAGTATAAATCAAACTTTTCTTCTCATTAACTGTTTTTAACCTGGAAACTACAATCAATTACAGTACATTTGCTTTTCAATGCACACACATACACACACACATACACATACACATAGATTGTACTCGATAACACAGCTCTTTTTATCAAACTAATACAGTTTCAACATAGTTTAAGTCCAGTTTTAAACAGTATGCAGAGTATTTCAGTATTTCAGTGCCAAGGTACACTGTGTACGTTTACTGTACCCTATTAACAGATAAGCATGTTCCTGTCCAAATTCATATCTTTATAATCATCACAAAATTTGCACCACCAGACCTTTTTCAAAGAGCAAACACACAGTTCTTTACTATTAAGTGTTTAAGTCCACATTTGCTTGCATACAAATAAGTTAATAATCAAGAGTTGTATTGGTACACGTATTGATATGTACATTGTCTTTCAAATGAACTGATGTCACAGTCAAGGAGGAAAAATCCATGCTACTAGAAGTACAGATGTACATTTTGTATAGCCTACAATTTATAAATCCATCTATAGCCTACTAAAATTGCTCGACAAAACTTAGCAATATTGTTTTCTTAATAACAGGGAGATTATTTACATTATAAGCTGCATTCATGCTATTTCACAGGGACAAACTAACTGTAAAAAGACCACTTGAACCATAAATGTTCAAAGTCAATCTCTTTTCAGGATATTCTACAGAAGCACCAGCTGTATGTGATATTTGTATGCCATGTGTTTAGAGAGCACTACCTTTAGTCTTAGGGGTACATTTGTAGGCCTAAATCAATGAAAGCACTGAAACTGGAAGCTGGGCAACTGAGGGACAAATATTCGAGCAAGAGGAGTGACAGACTTCATGTACATGAAGGTCTTGACAAGCTGACAGCAGTAAATAATCCATGACAATCATTCCAATACACAACTCAAACAGAAGGTCACATGTGACTGAGATTTATCTTGTGTACTCTGGACAACACAGTCATCATTTGTTTTGCATATGAAACTTTTGAGCTTTCAATAGTCATTGTAAAAATATTTGTGTTTCTAATTCTGTCACACATACATGTAACATACAACACGAAGATGGTGCTCATACTATTTTAAAACATGACACTGCATGCAGCATACATCCATCCCAGTTTATCCAAATTGGTGTTTTCAACAAAGTAAGTACATGCAGGCCTACAGAAATGTACATGGCACACACGAGGGTCTAACTTTCTGGTTGTCTTTGTACAACAAACAAGATGGCTTACATGTACTTACCCAAAGCGATTCAAATGCCATCTTGTGATTTGTCTGATTTGGTACAAACGTTCACAGATTTGGCAATTCAGCTTTATAGATCATTGCTTTCAAAACATGCAGTTTTCCCTCCACATTAAATTTGTAACGTGGGCAAAAAGAGACTGACAGAGACTGAAATACAAACAGAAGAACTTGATCTCTCTCTGGGGAAAGAAAAAAATACAAAAGATGAAAACACTCTTACTCACATTGCAATCCACTAATAGCTTCACTTGGCAAATCATATTACACATTTGTTCATAAAAAAAAAAAAAAACACGTCCTTGGTAATACACGCTACAAGAAATGGTGTCATCATGCCTGGATAACCATACATGCACATGAATGTTACTTGTTACATGCACAGGTGAATCATGAGTACTTCTTCATGTGTTATGTGAAAGAGAAAATGTAACTCTACTTTGTCCACACTGCCATTGGAATCTGTCTTGGAATCCTTGGAATCTGTGGTGGGACTACTGTATGCAAGGTCCCTGTATTTTGCAGCTTTACAACCTAGATTTTCTATGTCTATTATAAATATCCCATTCGCAAAATATTTCCTGTGACAAAAGTAGTTTTCAGAGTTTGAATTTACACTGCATACTGTTTTTTATTCAAAGCAACATTGCACAAAAGTAAACTAAAGGGTGTATCTCAGTGGAGGAGGCTTCACCGTGACTTCCTGCGACTCCCGCAACTCAACAGACAAAAAATGGATTGCGCCCTCATGGCTCCTTGGTGACTTCAGAGACGCCTTCAAAAATGGTGAGAATTCACTCATCCAGAAGTCACTGAGACATCACCGTGACATCTCTGAAACATCTTCTATTGTAAGTCGTAGAGATGATGCCATGACGTTTCTGGTAGGTCGCGGATAAAATTAGTCTCCATGACTTGGCTCCAACTAACTACACAGGTTAGGAAATGTCACAGAGACATCTCCGCAACCACCTTGGACACTGAAAAGAGTCTCTGAAAAAAACTTGAACGTGTTTGATTCTCTTGCAAACCTTCACAGACTCGGCTACATTCTAGGACACATCACCGAGCTATCTCCGCATCTAGGGAGATCTAGTCGCCACCATGAACTCTTCTTAAGAAAGAAATAAACAACAACACCTTTTTATCACTAATAGCCTTCACATGCAACATAACAATCCAGGGTTGTCTAAATGCCTTCTATTGTAGTCATTCTAACAATTAATTAATGGATAATCACTTTCCAGCATTTAGTCTGTCAAAACCACAACCTGATTTCACAGGCACTGACTTTTACAGTATGTCTACAATGGGTGAAATATCAAGCCCCACATGTAGCTGCAGCAAGTCAGAGTAGACTTTCAATGCACATACTGAAAAAAAAAAGAGTTGTGAATGTACTCCACCACAAGACGTCCACAGAGATCAAAGTGCACGTTTTAGAATCAGTTTTAAAAATCCAACCCTCTTTGCACCTAAAGAGGTTATCTAACCTGATATCATATTTCACTTATGATCGGTGAAATTGTAATGTACATGCACTGTATGTACATATTAATAGCTTCCCCATACTGAACTGTTCTTCTAAAGTTTAAGACTGAATTAAGACTGCATGTTGTACATAATTGTGAAACTCTACAGAAAATGAGACCTTGCACAGATTTTGTAGACATCCCTAGTTTTAAAAAGGACATAATTTTTCCTTTTTTTTATATCTGCTTGTACACTGTATGTGAAATACACATCTGATGTTTCATGTACACCACTTACATGAAAGACTGGACAGTGTACATAGGCCCTATTGATTACTGTTGATGTCAGGCTCAAATGTTTGGTTTTAAACTATTCCCACAAATATGTGTACCATGAAATCATGGTGTGAACATGACACATTCAAAATCCACAAATTAAAATTTGTGTTGTTTACATGACCAACCAATAATTCAAAATAAATAGCTGTTATGTTTGATATCTCATACCTGGTACCTCTGATATCTTACCACCATACTTACTGCTACTACATATAATAGCATGATGTGTCTTCAATTCGATCACACAATAAGATATACAGTGTCGTGTTACAAAGTGTCATGTTGCACATGCCTTTCATTCATTGCACAGTGGTCAATGTTACAAGGCATTTTGGACTTCATTTTTAACACATTATAATACTGTATAGCCTCCACATAAGGTGTTGCACACATGACTGCAAGATCCAGCAATTAGCTAACTACAAAGTTGTAATACCTTTTACAGCCAAGTGAACTTAATATGTTCTGTAAGGTACATTGCATGGTTGCCAAAAAACACTGGGAATTGTTACAGAGTATAATTTGCAGCATGCTTCATACTTGCACAATTGTCCAACACAAGGCAACTTAAAGGGCAACAACACAAAAAAGGTCAGTTATACATCAACCACTGATTACAAGTATCACTTGCTAATACTTTGTCTTGGACACCACGTGTGTGTACAGGTAACAGGGTGGTTTGTAGCGAGCTTCAAATCATTATCCCTTATATTGCTTGTCAATACTGTTTTGGGCACCTACACTTATGTACAGCTAACTGGGTGGCTTGTACATCTCCAGTTTCAAATAATTATCCCACTTGCCCAATTTGGCTATCACAGAATTTTAATGTCGCAGGCTTGTGGTCAAACACGAGTCTTAATTGTCCAATACATGTAGATTTTAAAGTTTCAAGTACACCAGTTGTCTTTTTCGAAGAGAGAATGGAACCACAGCTATGGAAATGCACAGCAAATTATTAAAATGCAATGAACATCAACAAGCAAAAGTAAAATTGGTTTGCAAGTATTCTTGTGGTTCTTTTGACACATACTGGATGAAAAATCACTGTGAAAGTACAAACACATCTACACCTGATGGTGTCTGATAGTCAACTCCAAGCTGTACAGTACATCATAGTACAGTATTGTGGTTTGCCATTTTTAGTTTTGTTTGGGGCTTGGGATTTGTTTATAGTTCTTGTTCTTTGCTTTTTGTGTTACTTTCTGCTTTTTGACAAGTGTTTTGTTCTGTATCGGAGGATTATCGGGCATCTACAATTAGTGCTTGTATGTGTCCTGTTTTTAAATTATCAATATTGTTACATCTAAACATGCCTGTGATTTATCACTCTAAAACACAATAAACATCTTAATTTGGATCTGACTTTTAATTTCATAAAGAGTACTTTCAAAATCCTACATTCATACTGCTATGAAAATTATATTTCTTAAAAAGCAGGCTCAGGGGCTGGCTGGGCATTACAATCCAAGATTTCTACCCCACTTGTCTAAATGGGCATTCTGGTAAGGGTCCCACATTTTTAACTGGCAAGTACATGTTGTACTGTCAGTACTCATTCATATCATCACTTCCCTGACAGTGAGTATTTGTAGCCATGGGGCAAGCTGGCTAGTAGGTTTGTAGCATCTAGAGATCATATGGCCGGAGGGGCATGCACTCCAAACTTTACATCTTAATTGTGTATTATCAGCTATAACAATATACATGCACACAACATTTCTAACTTCAAGATTAGCTTGAATAATAAGCTCATACAGTGGAAACTCGATATAACGAGATGGTCGGGACCGAGTCATTTTCCTCGTTATAGCCGATATCTCGTTATATCAGTAGGCATAAAAGAAGGCATAAATAATGACATTAATTTGCACATGTGGGACTACCCATCATATTTCAATCAATACTGATAACTTGATATTGTGTGTGAGGGAATTACTCACCTTTATGGGTAAGAAGATGTTTTTCGCCAAGGAAATCCAATATCAAGAATGTGTTTCTTATTAATTGTAGATGTTTGAATTTGGAAATTTATATAGCTTGCGATTGTATCAAGATCGTCTGTGGATTGGTATGTGGTTATCGTATGGGTGTGTGTTGTGTGGAAAGCTTGAATATGGTCTGCACGATGCTGTGTGTGTATGTGACACATTCTGTACAACCGTACATGTACATTATGACTGCGTGTGTGTGAAGACGGGGAATTCCCTAAGTAGAAGGCCAATCACAGCATCAGATTGCCTCACACCTGCTAAACGTCATGATGATGTCATGTATACATATGGCCGTCCCACCACATTTTCTGCATGTATCAGTGTGCGTGCACACACACACTTCACACGTACAACATGCAGTGCTAGCTGGAGTGCACTGAAGAAAATGATTATGTGTGTACAAGACAGTTTTTGGCGCATCAAGCTTTACAATCTCGGAAGATGATATTGATAGCACAGGCGAAGTAAAGCTTTACCGAAGGCATTTTGCTTTACCTCGCTATAGCAGGTTTGATTCACTATGTTTTTCTTTGTTTGGAAGTCACAAAATTTATCTCGTTATAGCAGTTATTTCGTTATAGCCGATCTCTCGCTATAAGAGTAGCATTTTACATAGACTTGTGTGGAAGGAAATTTGGGACCGAGAAAATTTCCTCGTTATAACCGATATCTCGTTATAGCAGTGTTCGTTATACCGAGTTTCCCCTGTAGTATGGTACCGTGTAACCACAAGATATCTCAGGGCTTAAATGCTCTATCAAAGAGCAGCAAGGGTCTCCACTCATAGTATAACATCGTGTGGCAATGTAATCAATAAACTCAAAAGTTAGTATAACCTCTCTCAGTGAAACCTATTCCCCGTCAGCTTCCGTGACAACCTGCAGAGCGTGTTGTACACTTCTGTATCGTCGAGCCATGATCAGGTTTGTCTTCAAATAGCGTTGTGTGTATGTATCTCTTCCAATTAATAGTTTTATCATAAAGTATGTAAGACTGTCTATTTTGAAAGTTCAGTCTTTAAGATTAAGTGTTGTGTGGTCATGCGTTGTACATTTATAGCTTAGAGGGCAAGCTCTTATGATTGATGCTTAGACTGATGATGGTTGTAGCTTCAGTAGCTTCAATGTCAGTTTGTCGAATCTATGTTTCTCTAGATGAAGCTTCACATGCAATACATTGCACATTTACACTCACAAACACAAACACATGATACATGTACATGAATTAAATACCACACATTGGTTTCACGCAAATTACAAAGTTACCACTGTTGGGTGGCATGAACTTGTAATGTGTCTTCATAACATTACATTCATATCCATTTAGCCTTTCCCATGATTACCGGTACAAATGTGGATACCGGTAACTCTTGGTTATTGTAACACAGACCATCTGTTCTAATTTGGCTAGAATAATATGCCTATTGAAAGATGGTAATCCCTATTAAAAACCTGGATGCATATATTCTATCGTAACAGTAGTTGGCAAGGAATGGTTCATAGGAATCAACGTGCTACCCATATAACCAAGCAGTATACGTTGTACATTGCACATGTACAAAGCCTGCCCTCAGTGTTAGCCAAGAGGCTTTTATATGTGTGGTAGGCGTGCATGTCCAAGGCATTTGGTATGTAACACCGTGTCATCTGAGATACAACTGTATCTCGTGACTCTGGGAGATGTGAACACAAAACCACATGTGAGACAGGAAAAACAACCTTGCGCTGATATTTTTATATTGTATGTACACCGTGATGTGGGCAGGAACTCAAAAAATTTCAGGAAGTTGCACCATTAAATCACATCAGTACACACATGTAAGATTACTGCCTATTACCATATCAATACTCACTACAGATCCTCAGATGGTATCGGCAATCCAAATTACATGTAATAGTGTCTTTTTATTTGAAAAAAAAAGAGAGAAAATGTCAAAAAAGCAAATTTGATCTGCACAGTTCCTTACTGGTCTTTAATTCCAATTTAGGTTTAATCATGACTGACAAAAAAAAAAAAATACTACTGATATAAAATTGCTGAATATGATTGCAAAAATGGCTTCTGGAAAATTTTAGACCAAAGAGATACATGTACAACTACATACCAAAAAGACAACTGAATGTACATGATGTAGGAGAGGTATGACTGTTCTCTTGAAAGTGAATTTTGTATCAAGCACACAATCATTGAGTGATGCAACAAATAGGGCTAAAATACACAAAGCTGTGTACTTGCTTCTCTATTGAAACCTTGCTTCTCAGACTCATCATATGAAACATGTCTTTTTACAATGCTCTTTAATAGTGGATATCACAGTTATTATGTTTTCTCTCTCTCTCTCTCTGGGTTGTTAGGGAAGGGGATGGGGAAGGGGTACGTCAATGTAGAATTGGTATAAAAATTTATTCTGACAGGGCATCAAACTTTCAGCTTTGCCTACTAGGAAACAATCCCTGTAACCATTGCATTGCAAGTGCAGGATCTGAGAAGTTGAGACATAAAATTGATTGGGCACATGACATACTTAATCATTGAAAGTCTGTGCTTGAGTGCCTGTGCTGCATACCAGTGTCGCAAAGCATACCACGACCCTGTATGGCTTGGAAAGTTACGTCAGTGTGGGAATGAGCATGCATTCGGCAATCCTTTACTGCAAATACATCGTATTATGAAAGGCAAACTCATATCAAGGACTGTACATTAGTACTGATTCACGGGTTAACACTCGGCTGATTCCAAATACTTTGTATTCCAATCAATAACCTGCTGGGAAAATGTGTTAGGCAGACATTCAAATTTGTAACAAGAAGCATACAAAACAAAAACAATGACAAGAAATTTAGGCTTTAATCTATCTAGATTTGTGATATCCAACCAGTTTGTTCTATAGCATATCAAATGGTAAGTTAAATGTCATTCAACACCCCAGTGGGATATTCCCAGATAACCCAGAATAGATCTTGCAGAAAGTGCCAGAAATTGCCCACTGTAGAAATTAAGATTTGACCAAACATACAGCATTTATAAATAAAAAAATACCCCCCAAAATGTTGGAGTTTGTTTTATAGTTTTCAAAACCCATATACTTTTGCACTAGCACAACTTTTCATCACAAAGTGGCCATTACAGCACCATATATACTGATCAACAAGAAAAATATTACTTCACAGCAACTGATTTCTTTACAAGTGAAACCAAAAACTCAACATTGAAAAATATGTCACTCACAACCTCTCTACTTCATATACAATGATTCATAAGAGTTCCAGTGTGCCTTGAACATACTCTGTCAAACGCATTGAAAACTCTAGGCAATGTCAATTACCACAAAATGTCTTGTTCTGATAAGTGGCAGTGTCATCAACAAGGTGTGGAAAGCACTTCAAAACAATGCAATCACAGCACAACATGCCATGCATTGGTACATGTATCAACATACAAGTGTAACACTGTACATTCTACTGTATACGCCACATATTTAGCGAGTCTAAATTTTCGCGAATCGGGACTTCCCGAAAATTTCGCCAGTGGTTAAATTCTCGATCGTGGAGTCCTGTACTAAACGGAAAAATGTATGTATGCGTGTACGTCACATTCATATCAGCATTAGAGTCAATATTTTTGTGAGTTTTTAATTTCACAAATAGCAGCTGACTCGCGAAATTTGCGAAAATAAAAACTTCGTGAAATATTTGGCGTATACAGTAATATTTCCAATACACTGTGTACCATGGCCTTTGATTTTTGTTTGCTACTGTAATTATATATTTACACTCTACAGGCTACCACACAAAAAGAAACTACTCTATGCATAACTGAACATAATAATCTTACAAGCAAGAGAGTGGAGGGATGGAATTTGGCAACCATTACTTCATCTTTCTTTATCTTTTTGGTGTATTTCCTTAAGTCCATTTTGATACGATATGTATGAAGACTGAAATGGATAAACATCAGTTATGGAAACATTATTTTATACTGCTTGTGTACTTATCATCGGCCTGGTACGTTAAGATGGCACCGTTTTTTACATGTTGCATAGTGCGAATGATAACTGCCACCAGGGATGGGTGTCACATAAATATAGCACATTAACAGAGCTGGCAAGTACGAGTACATGAATGTAAGTTATGCCATTGGCTATGACTTCAAGTTGAAGCGTCTCCTACACCATTTCTTTATGCTTCATTTCCGTTATTCTGCATGATTGAGGTGAGGGCAAGATGCAGATGGGGGAATAGTTCGAGGCGACGATTTATCCCGCAGAGCCTGAGCCAGCAGCGTGGCCCCATCCATCACTGCTGTACAACAAACTGTCAATCTTTGTATCAAATCGGGATTCTGAAAGTCAAAAGCTGCTGTCCGTGTGCAGTGACATAGCTGTATACAAGAGCTTGCAACACTCATGCCGCCACCTAATATTGCCGTCTGCACCTGCCGTCCACTTTCAGAGATCTCCGCCTGGACACCCGTATGCTCTGGTTCACTCGCGTAGTCAACAAATGCCTGACAAGATTGCACGAGAGGTTTAGAAAAAGTAAGGCAGCGAGTCCTACTCCGCTCATCCAATGTCACTTTATAGCGTTTGATGCTTGCTAGCAGTGAGCTTGTGCAAGCCGTCACACTCTTCATGGACAATTTGAACTGTTCTTTATGGAAGATATCATCGCTGGCGTCGCTGGCAAGTTTGCTTGCATTGGTTAAGAGCACAAGCTCTTTGGCAATATCTGCTGACAGATCGACTATATCTGAGGGGGAGAGTTCGACAAGGGGCGTGTGTTGGAGCTTCATGCACGAGTGCTCAATGTTCAGCTTTGCACAGGAGATTTTGTATCTATCTATGATTCCTGGCACTGCTTGCTTGGACGCTGGCTCATTTATTGCAGCAAGATATGCAGCATGGCTGGAGCACTCTGTGATATGAACGACGAGGTCTGTAAGCTGCCTGAGCGCAGTGGCAGCATCTTTTAAATGTCCCTTCACCAGCTGTGCCCTCACCTCCCTTGCTGCTATGGCCAGGCCCTTTGTCCTGGCTATCAACGTGTCCCTGCACTTAGAATATGACTCCCCGATCATGGACACACCGTCCGTGTTCACCGGTCGAATGTCCCTCGTGAGAAGAAACAAATCGGCAAAAGATTGCATCTTGAATTCACAAAGATCACACACAACACTCAATGAAGAAGGTCCAAATAAGTCGTTTGCGGACATGGCCATAATACACACAGTGATACTCCATGAACAGCTAGACATTCACAAGGGTTTGGTTGTAATCCATTGCTTTCCACATGAGGAGCAGACTGTCCCTGCAGATGCACTTGTGGGTTGATCCTGTAGTACAGACAACTGTTGTACTTCATCATTCATGAATAAAATGTTGTTTACTGAATGAGAAACACTTTGGAGACTGGTATAGCCCTGTGGTTTGAAGATCTAGCCACTGAGGTAGGTGGGCTGCACTGCCACGGTGCCCGGCTTATCACCTCTCACCAACACTGAATGATGTGTGGAGAACTTACTTCTTTAGGGTGAGGTGTGTCCCGCAAACACCCAGCTCAATCTCTGGTACACTCCACACAGTTCCATGACTCACCAGAGAGCACTATGACAGCGGTCCCATTTGAAACCCTTTTGACAGCCATTGGGGAGAGCAGACCTGCAAAACACAGCAAAAAAAACCTTTTGATAAAACACAATGCAATGGTAGCCTGCCGGCTTTCAGCCAACTACACTTTTAACTCTTCAGGATTTTGCAACCCCCCCCCCCCCCATGATTTGAATATTGGTGTTTAGATATGGGATCAACTACACTAGAAGGTCAATTTCACTAGGGGAAAAAAAATGGTGCCACAAGGAGACCTACATTTGTAGTTGTATGAAAGCACACCAATGGTCCTTTACATAAGACTAGCCAACATGGTGCACTTCTGTTGTCGCATCCTTGTACAATGTATTTTCATTATTAAAAATATTCAACCTTAATTTTACATTTGGTCCAACAAATTCATCGAGACAAAGAAAATGCAATTATGAGCTATTTACTGTGAAATTCTTATATTTCTTTTATGACTACATGTACAGTATGCC
Organism: Diadema setosum; assembly: GCA_033980235.1. NCBI lineage: Eukaryota > Metazoa > Echinodermata > Echinoidea > Diadematoida > Diadematidae > Diadema > Diadema setosum. Next base: position 30,678,127 of record CM067067.1, on the reverse strand, counting down.
TCCCTATGTACCCGGTATAATTTTGAAAGTCTGTAACACAATAAAATTGCTACAGATACAATGTATTACTAGAAACCAACAATGCATGTACATGTACATGCACTCACCGTTTTGGTTCCGTGTAATGTTAAGAATTTAAAGGAACATTATAAAAAGCATCTTCGACAGCCCATCTCTGCCCTTTTAATTCATGCGATGACTTGTTCAAATCACAAAATGTGCACCTCAGTTAACTAAAAATATGGCGAGTTGAACTATATATTATTATACATATGTACTTCAACTTGAAATAGCATGATAATAGCATAATGCAACTAGAAATGTCGCTTTGGCGACTGGTATGCCTCCGCCATAATGCATGATTTTCCCAATAGGTCTAGATAGTACATGTGGACACTGTGTGATTACATTTTCACAAAATTGGCAAAATATTGGAATGACAAGTTTGTCACAAATGTGTTGAATGTTCACCTTCCTTGACGTAGGTTTAATTGGATGAATAGGAGAGCATGTATTTAGGGATTTAAGGACTTTAACTTGACTTTGACCCATTCATACATTTAGGCATTGAGTAATTTTCAAGGTACAGGTGTGGAGAAAAAGTGCAATTTCTGAATTGAATAGTAAATTGTTACCATTTTCATCTGGCCCTTGACCCTAAAATTCATAAGATAATTAGTTTCAGGTAGAACATGCATAATATGTACTAAGTTTCAAGGTAACTTGAGCCACTTCCGAGATATGGAGGAAAAAGTTAGTTCAGCACTTTCACTTGATCTTTGACCTTTTGACCTTTGAGGCAAAAAGAGAAAAAAAAAAAAACTTTCCAGAGAATTTCTATTAGGTTACACACGCATACACCAAGTGTAAAAAAATAACCCTGCTGGCATTGCATAAATATGAGGGTAATAGTAAAATTTTGAAGTCTTGCACTTGACCTTTGACCCCATGAACCCTACATTCTCTAGATAATCACTTTCAGTCAGTACATGTATATACTATGTTCCATGAAGATACCTTGAACAATTTTCCAAGGTACGGAGAAAAAAAAAGAAGTTTTAATATTTTTACTTGACCTTTTGACCTTTGACATCATGACCCAAACTTTCACCAGAGAATCTTAATTGGGTTATACATGTATACACTAAGTTTCAAGAAAATCTCTTCAGGCATTCAATAGATATGGTGGGAATAGTGAAATCTTGTGTATTTGACCCTGACCTTTTGACCTTTGACCTCATGACCCAAACTTTCACCAGAGAATCTTAATTGGGTAAAACATGTATACACTAAGTTTCAAGAAAATATCTTCAGGCATTCAATAGATATGGTGGAAATAGTGAAATTTTATGTATTTGACCTTGACCTTTTGACCTTTGACCTTGAGCATGTGCACCCAAAAGTTGATAGGCACAACTTCAACCCCTAATACACATACATGCCAAGTTTCATTAGGATACCTCAACAGGTTTCGATAGTTACCTTGTCCACAAAATTCATTACGGACGGACGGACAACCCGAAAACATAATGCCTCCGGCACCACTTCGTGGCGGAGGCATAAAAATCAAACTGAGTAAATTACTGTGTACTGTAAGACGAGGAATGTTCGCATGCATTTTAATTTCGCGAATTTCGCGAGCGCCGCGAAATTAAAATGCATGCGGAAGTTCTTGTCTACACTATATACTACATTGAATGCCAGTGGCAGTTCGCGAACATTTCATGCCGCAAAAAAGGCCGTGGGCTCCAATTCGCGAAAAATTCATGTCGCGAATATATCATGTTTTACACTAATTGCAAGAACTACACTATACTAAATGTACACTTGTACTGTGTACAAATATATGTATACAAGTACAGTATGTATACTGTAATGTCAGCTGTTCAGGAAAAAAAAAAAACTTGGATCACACAGTTTGATTTAATACAGAGAGCAGAGTTCTTGAACAGTCCACTTGATGATTGACATCAAAGTTCAATTCTAACTGTTTTGTGCATTTAAAAGACTAAATAGTGCTTTTTCTTATGCAAACTTATTATTAAAGACTGGGTATAACTGTCAGACAGGAGTAGGCAGGGGCACACAGAACACAACAGAGATCCCAAAAGCTACAATGTATGATCAGATCAACACACAGGAAAGCTTTCAGATCAATAGTGCTGGATAAGGAGATGAAGGATAAAAGGTGGACGTCACCTTCTTCAAAAACAACCGAGTAGAGTGTCAATCCCAAGATAATGTAGATCTCCAAATAATGATGATGATAATAATAATAATAATAATAATAATAATAATAATAATAGTAATAATAATAATAATAATAATAATGATAATAATAATAATAATAATAATACAGGCTCCAGGCACTCACAATTAATGTTTAAACCAAATACACAATCCGATGGTTTATTACAAGCTCCTACAGCTGCAACATGAAACCTAAAGATTGTTTAGAATCGATTCTGTCTACAATACCTTCATTTCATACAATTGTAAACATGTTGTATTTGATAAAAGTTCTACTTTGTTGCAGATCATACATGTACCCAGGTGAAATCACATTTTCTGTTAATCAGCGAGCAGAGCAAAAGAACCTTCATTGCAACTTTATTACAAATGTGCAATGTACAGTTAGAACCACAGTAGATGACTATTAAAAAGAAAGTTTGGATAATTTGGACACCAGCAAATCACAAAAATGCACATCCCACTGCAACTACAAGTAGCTGTCGTGGTTGTAGTAGGAGCAGGGAGGTGTTACAGAGATGGAGTGGCAACTCTTCATAATTCATGCAAACACGAGTTAGGGTTCAAGGCGTTACAATGGGATGTCTAGCATTCCACTACGCTTTGAAGTCATGCGTGGCACCACCCTAGCTGCAAGACAAAGTTCGGAGACAAAGAACACATTTCACCTTTCGTTGAATTACAAGCTTTATTTCACCGTAAAATTTTTAATGAAATACTCGAATTGATTTAGAATAGTTTAGGAAAGAATTCAATATTATAAACATGTATTTCTAGTTTCTTCGTAATAAAAAATTCGAAATGAAATGAAAATTAGGCTCATTTAAAAACCTAATATTTTTCTATAATTCGCGCATTTCCACATATTAGTTTTCTATCTTTTAATCTGGGATATTTTGATCTTTCAAATAAAGTACTGCGCTAAAGCGTGTTCCAGCGTGCTTTTAAACTATTTGCTGTTAAAATTGTCAGTTTTACACTGCATTTTGATTCGCTGCTCCAATTCAAGGTACACAAATTCATTGTTGCCATCACATTGGAAAAGAGAGCGAATTGCAGTAGGGGCAAGTATTTCTAGATGTGAGAGCGTTAGTCCCAATTATTGATGCTCTCTTTTGTCAAAGCACATGGGTAACACCTGTAGTTGAACGCATAACTTCTCGGCGGTGCCACGCATGACCAGTAGTTGTCTAGATCTCCTCTGTAACACCTCCCTGGTAGGAGTGACTCAACTTGTCATGATGTGGACAGCTTGGATTAGTTGAGCAAAAAGTTGTTGTAATTTGTGTCAAAAGTCAAATATTAGATTGATGCAAACAGGGAACATAAAAGCTGCACTGCACTCTATTTCGGTCAGCTGTGATGCAACTGGGGCAAATCACACTTTGAGACATTGACACTACACAAATGATGCATCCGTCCAAGTACGTCAGAAGAAATTGTGTGCATAAGGTAACTATGGAATTGTGTGCATAAGGTAACTATGGAATTGTTTACTGGTAACCCACAAGGCAAAGCCAAGTGAGTTAACATTAGATTCCATACAGTAATTACCATGCACATGATTCCTACTGACCCATGAAACGGCATAATGTACATCATCTGTTTTATAGAATGGTGGACAGATTACTGCCAGAAATCATTTGTAATAATCATATTTATGACAATTACTGGATTTATGGTTAACCATCTCTTGTCAAGTGAGTGTGAACTCTTCTGACTACAAGTGCATGATAACATGCTTACAGTGTCTATTAAATTTAACTGTTACGAATGCAATGATTACTCTATACCGGTACTCAACATGCTACTAGTAAAAAGTGATGCACAGGCTACATGTAGGTCTTGACCGATGAGACTGCAGAATTTTCTTGACTGTTCTATACTACAAATTTTGTATGCAGATATATGGCGCCATACACATGCAGTGGATCATCATCATCACCATCATCATATGTAAATCATTTGCTTTTAATGAGTGTCATACTATAGAAAGAAGACAACTCTGGGTACTGTTAGAGAAACTGTGAAATCTTTGACAGACATCTATCATACATTATTCAGAGTTGAAACTCAGTTCCTTTTCTGCAGACAAACTTTTCTATAATTCTGGATGCATGAAGTACTCCTGCACTGTGATGGAAGTGAACAGGTGACAGCTATCCTGGAGCAGGGAGGTGTTTTGTCTCACCTCCCTGCCTGGAGTAAACCTGACCAGACTGGCATGCAGCATTGCTGGAACAAGGCGTCAACACACAGCATGTGGGCATATCTGTGTGATGCTAATTTGTGAGTTTATTCTGTTCATTGCCTTCCAGAGTCTACATCCTAATTCCTAATTTAATATCTGATTGTATAGTTTTCACACCTCGTTAGGTTTTTTTCATGCTGTTTAGAGCACAAGACACAACATACTGTACTGCATACTCCCTGGGTTGGCAGGTTTTTTTCAAATTTGTAAAACCCTAAAAATTTTCCAATACTGTCCAATTACAATAGTGTCCAGTACAATTTGTCATTGATTAGCAAATTGGGATCATATTTCATGCATGAACAATGATAAACATAATGCTGTGTATACAAGTGTACTATTTAGATTTATTATGCTAAATGTGTGGCAACAACAGAAAGGGGCAAATGCCAGGAGGTCCAAATAAAAGAAGCCATTTTTGAATTGGGATCACATTCCTCAATGATGAATGGACTGACGAATATACCAGTACAGAACCTACAGTAAGGGGAAAGGAATAAGTCATGTTCAACTAGAGTGCTAGACCTGTCACATAACTTTTAAGAGCTATAGAAACAAAAACTCATAGGTCTAAATGTCTACAACATGTAGAATTCTTTATTAAGACTTTGGAAAGGGAGGTGTGAAAAGTGAACTGCTCAACTCTTTATGTGCCATTGTGCAAACCCCCTGTGTGGGACATTATTCTGAGACAGCAATGTAGTCTGTCATACTTTGGAATTTACATTCTGTTTATCAAATCAAAGTAACTTTCACAGATTTTTGCTACCCTGGACATGTTTATAATAATAATATTCTTATTTACCCAGGGTAGCCTCTTCAGTGTTACCATTGCTCTACCAGATGGCCCTGCCTTTATTATTAACCTACCCTAGTAATGAGGAGAGTAGTTGCACAGAAAATGCCAAGGTCTGCTTTGATGTAAATGTACATCTGGTATATTGTATGACAAGTCTATGATTTTTTTTTTTCTTTCAAATGACCAAAATAGCTACATTACTCTCTTAGGCATGACTTTTGCACACAAAACAGTGACACTCAAAAATGTAGAATTTACTCGCAAATACAGTAGGGAATGGCGCTTGACACTTTTATTGTCAATCATTACATAATATTTAAGCTACATGTGGCAGGAATGGAATCGCAAGAAATGCTTCCATTATACTACACATGGCATTTGGCGATTATCAATCGGTTTGGGCGGGTTGGTGCGTTTTGAGCAGAATACTAAATGCGAACCTGGCACGCCGTCCACTGAGTATTAAAGGTGTGCGAACGTGGCACATAAAGAGCATTAAAAAGCAAATATGAAATCAAACTAGAATGGTCTCAGAGACCTTTACCTCTGACTATAAGTATTTCCAGTACTTAGTACACTAGAATAGCAGGTTAGTACAATGAATTAGTGTCTTCTCTTTAAAGGAGACCTCTGGATGATTTTCAGATTTTTACATTCGAACAACTATATATTAGTTATACTGAGGACAGAGTTTAAGAATTTGTGATAATTGGGATAAAGAATAAGAATATTTTCAAAATTTAGAACAAATTGCAATGAACAAGGATGATGACATGGCAGAGTCACCAAAAGAATGCATGAGTTGGGGCTCAAGGAAGCAGAACAAAAGAAGAAGGCATGCATAGATTATACACAGGTGAACTCGCAAGCAAGCGGTATTGTAATGGAATTACACTGCTACATTTCTGAAATATGTGAACCTCCTATGTCATTATCCTTGTTCAGTGTAATTTGTTAAGGTTTTTCAAACTATTATTTCTCTGCTCAAGAACCACGATAAATTCCAAAAATCTATTCATGGAGTTGTCGATTTATGTACTACATGTGAAATTATGAAAATTGTCTGGAATATCCCTTTAAGAGTCAGTAAAACAATGCAGAGGTGAGAGTGCATAATTGTGGATATGGAAGAAGTGTACTCCAGTCACAAGGATATTTACAAAAGTCCAACATGCATAAGGTGCAGAGCTCTGAGTGCATGCTGTATTTAAGACATTGTGAATACTGTACGAGCTGAAATTTTCGCGGTGGTTTTATTTTCACGAATTTCGCGAATCGCCTTTGAACCGCGAAAATAACAATGCGTGAATAACTAAGTTCAGTTAGACCCTCGCAACCCCGAAATTAACAACACGCGAAAATGTCCTCCAAGTAGCAATTCGCGAAAATATCTGTACGCAAAAATTTCAGCTTCTACAGTACCCAAGGAGAGTGCTGCATTTCCACTGATATGCCATCAACTCAAACCTGTGCAGTTTGTCATATAAAAATGGGTCTATGGACTGATATCATCACAGGTGGTAAAACTTAGTATGTCAGCATTTCTACAATGGGGCTGCTCTCCAACCGACTGTACACATTTTGTGAATCAAAGTGATTGTTTTGGTTTTTGTGCCACCAGAGCACACAGGTAGCTGCACATGTACCACAAAGCAATCTGTAATCTGCCGCACAGGATAACACGCCATGCAGTTATGCCCTTTTGGGGCACATTCCTTGCACTCTTGTGCATTTAGTTAGCAAAAAAAAAAAAAAAAAAAAAAAAAAAAAAATCAATGAACCACACATATGGCTAGATACTAACTCATTTCATCATTCCTGATTGGCTACACTCTTGAATCTACAGACAGTAACTTAACATTCCCATTCCATTTGGGTACCCAGTTGGGTAACATTCCCAACTGTAATCAGTAACATTAGAGTGTACAGAATGCAAACACAACTGTTCAAGTCACATATGACATGAAGTGAGAACACTTTCTCTGCTCTACAAAGAGCATAATTATCTAGGCCTAGACTTGAGGGGTCTACTCCACAGAACAGAATCCTAGATCAATGGACAGGCAAATTTGCTTGCACATCCTCGAAACAACTTCCCACAATTTAGTTCTACTTCTACACCAAATAAGCAGCCTTCACAATAAACATCATCACTCCGCTCCCTTTCCCTTCCAGCACTCCCTCCTCCCGACGCTGCATGCTGACTTATAAGTTCAAGAGTTAGCGCTTGAGTAGACAGAAAGTTCTGTCTGTCCGGAGGAGTCCTTTATTTTTTTTTTTTGACGTTATCGCTCTCCTCCACTGTCTAGAACATAGATCATATACATGTATTCATAGTGAGGTACATGTAGCCGCACCTCGTCAGGGGCCCTGGCTATGTAATATCGTCACCCTACGTAAAATTGCTATAAGCGCACTGAACAAAAATGTATGCACAGGACTGTGTTCAGTACGCTTGAAACTTTGCAGGGTTACCACAACCACGCAAACTGAGGTGAAAACCGAACAATATACAGTTTTTCTTGAAAATCTTAAATTTAAGTTTTACATCCCGTCATAAGGAATAGTCTAACGTTAGACTCTATGTGGTAGATCTAGGATCACAACACAAACAAGGTCACCCGCACACGTCTTTCACATGCTTTGTCTACAGTATGGCAGCACAAGGTGGCGAGGTGCGGGCCCCTTCTTTACCGCACAACTATTCCACATCGTTCATGTTTGACGATAGCTGCAAATTTCCGATATCGATCATTGAACTTGTAGAAAACTGGTTCCATGGCATTGGAATCTTCAGCAGTTTTCCTTTATGCGAGTGGGATTTCATATAATCATAAAATTTCAGTGACGTACAGTCGTAGTGTGATAAATAATTATATGCATAAACATTAACTAGACATCTATGACAAGGTATGGGTCACCCTGTAATACTAACAGTTAAATATTAGTAGCCTCGGGCCTAAATACATAACGTTAGTAGGCTAGTTAGCTTTCGAGGTGTAACGTTAGACTCGGAGAGCCCACCGTATGTTGCCAGTGCAGTGCACTCACGGACGGCATAGGGTCTACGCGTACTATAACGTTAGAGCAGCTATTCTCTCTTCAGAAAGTCTAACGACAATGTTAGTTATGCTCTAGGCCCTACGTTAAATATAAATTACCAAACAGTGAACAGAATGATCACCGGAAGGAGGCGCAGAGACCCGTTCAACTTCCAGTTATGCCAGGCCAAGTATCTCATCAGCTACAGTACAGGGTAGATCAAGTCCTTTTGTTGAGTCTTCAATACAGTCTCAAGATCACTAGCCTACTCAGCTCAGCTCAGTATGGTAGATAGGGAGCTAGCTGGGCTGGGTGAATCCAAATCCCGATACGCACGCATCACCAACGCCTTGCCTTCACTCAATGAAGCCCGAATGATGGTCATCCATCCATCCTCAGCAGCAGTGTTATCTACATGGCCGTCAAGTGCAACACATGACTCCGAGGTGCTGGGAGTGCAAAGCACACGGGCTACTCCAAAGGCAACTATAAACCAGAAAAAGCACGCATTTCAGCGCTGGAATTCTGTCGTTGTCGCATAATTTCAAGGGCTTCACATCTCATTACACGGACCGTGCCGTACCAGGAAATCAGCTGGCTCGCGTGTCGGGTTGATGCTGACGATGTACGAGCGTACATGCTTGCACGGCGGCCTAAATCAAATTTGTAACGCACGCGTACGCGCGATCGAAGACTGCACGTAAAACTGCTCCGCCAGTGTAGATAATGAAGTGTGCTGGTGTCAAGAAGGGTACACTAGGTGCAGCAGGTGTAGCGAATGTGCAAGAATACTAGCACTAGTATGCCATCTTCCTCCTTACACCTCGTTTACGAAGCTGAAGCATGATCATAGAGCTCTATTACAGCTCTATGAGCATGATCTAGCAAGGGACCATGCGGAGTGCTTGTGGTGTTCAGTAGCTCGATGGACGTGGACGAAGCAGGTCGCCGTTCAGACACGTCGTTGCCGGTTGTAGCAGACGATTTCTGCCTGAACACAATATAATGTGTATGGCTGGGTGAATCGAGGACTGCGCGTTCGACTAGAGAAGAATGTTATACTTTCATGTGCCAGAAACACAGAACAATGATTGTGTAATGGTACGCAAGCATGTTGTCACGTTTTATACAACGACGTTCTAATTTCCAAATAGTACTTTTGAGAAAATACTATCAATACAATTATGACAACGTGCAGTACTTTATAGGGTCATTAACAAGTGAAATGTTTCAAAGTGTTGATTGTGACATATACATCGCATAATATGCCTATTTCACCATTGGGGTGGGGATGGAGATGTGTGTGTGGTGTGTGTGTGTGTGTGTGGTGTGTGTGTTGTGGGAGGGGGGCTTCTAACGATAGCTAATTCATTCACTGACAGGTTTATTTGTTTGTTCATTTCCATCTGAGAATTGGCTGGATAGCCCATATTCAGCTACGTTTAGCTGCATGGTGCACATGACTCATTGCATGCTGTATAATCCATTGAATCATACATTTTTCTTCTTATTTTGGAAGTCCCCTAAACCGCAGCAGCGACCCCATACGGACAAATACGTACCGTATGTTACAGCGCCCCGCGACGGGGTTAGAAGTCCCCCAGCTGTGGCCGATATAGATATGAGTGTTTCAGCCTATACATGTATACATGTATGCATGTATACACGTATACATGTATGCATAGTTTTAACCAAAAACTCAAGGTAAAGGCCCGGTCCCACTGCACTTACGGATGCAAAGAGGATGTAAAGCGTACAAAATATCTTGCCATCCGTTGGAAAACGCTACGAATCCGCTGTGTACCCATCGCATACGTGTTTTCATCCGCTCTATCCATCGAGCATCCGTCCACTGTGATTTCATCCGCGCAAAAAGTTTTAAGCTGCTTAAAACTTTTAGAACGGATGAACTTTCCGCTGTGTACGATGTAAATCCGCGACATACGAGCAACAAACGTTGTATGTCCGTGCGGCATCCCTTAAACGTCCGCTGCATCCTCTCTGCATCCTCTGGGCATCCTCGCAACTCACATCCGCTGCAGCTAAAAACGGAAAGAGGGAGGAAAGATATGGTACGTGGAACGTCTTTACATCGTTAACAGCACGTTAATAGAAAGGATGTAAGCGTATGCATCTCGTATATAAAGCATTTCGAAAGCATCCCCTCTGCATCCGCTCTGCATCCACTCTGCATCCGCTTTTTCTGATATGCGTCCGTTTCGCAATTATCTCCGGAAACCCCTTCGGAGCTGTCATCCCCTTCCATCCGCTTTCATCCGCTAGGCTTCCGATGAACATCCGTTTAACATCCCCGCTACATACTACCCACGTCCGTTCTATTTCCGTTCTGTTACCGCCAATTTTCGCCAATTTTGTCAATTTCTGGAGCGGATGAAAGCGGATGAAGCCATCCCCGAAATTTTGCTCGTCCGCTGTGTCCTTTCTGCATACGCTTTGTGTCCGTCGGCCAGTGGGACCGGGCCTTAAGTATGTACTTCTCCAGTGAATCGGACGGGCATTCATGCCAAGAAGGGGGGGGGAAGGGGGGGGGGGGAGGGGGGGGGGGAGAGATAAAACATGTGGGCGCTAGATGGCGTTCTTTCAAAATGTCAAGCACTGCAGCTTCCATGGTAAATCCTGCCTTTGTCTGGGTTAAAATTTTAGAATGTTGAACAATGTGGCTCCAAATTAATGAATTTTTGCTTCGAGTGTTTTTATTGCATTTCATTGACATATTAGCTTTCATCGACACAAATAAGCACTGGTTATTTAGTATCTTAGTATAGTAACTATAAACACGAATCCACCCGAATATAATAGGTCCTATGCCCATTATGATCATGGCTATTAATCTATACATCTAAAGTATAATGGCATTCAATATTGCATTACATACCAAAGATGTCATGGATGGTAAGACCATCATTTGCAAATTTGCGTTTTCAATAAATCAACGAAGATATATTTTCAAAATATATTTATGCTCTATGTTATGCTGAAAAGTTTTCGATAAAACCCCACCAACACGCAATATTTACTGGCCCAAAGGAAATTAAACAGTGGAAAAATAAACTTCTTGATTTAGAAAAGTTATCTCCCATCTTCGCTTATAGGGTTTTTATTTTATACAGCACTTGAATTATAACAAAAACAAAAGGAATTCAGTGTATAAGCGGGCAGTAAATCAAAAGAAATAGGCCATACAGATTTAAGCCATAAAGTTTGGAGAAAATGCTGAAATATTCATTGCCCGAGTCAGTTGACATGATGAATGATATTAAATGAACATAATTATGATAACAAACGCATCTAATTTTCCATGTATAAACCTCATTCCTTCATGCATGCCATGAAATCGGTAATTCTATGCCACATTTTTTATATCATAATTCTTTTCTCGTGGCTCCAGAGGGCGTCTTAAAATCTTAATTATATAAACGTTTATCCTCCACTTAACATGATGATAACATCCTCATCATACAAATTCAAAAAATTAAGTACATTTTAAGGTGAAGTTGAATATTATTATTTGTGCCTATAATCACCATGCCATATAGATAGGCAACGAGTCAAAAAGACAATAAAAACCAGATTTTGTAAGTCATGAAACATTTACAGGCACATTAACATTTACCGATTAGTTATTGTCTTTTTTTAATAATTTCATATAGTTACTTTTTTCTTTGATATTTTTTTCTTATCAACTGTGAGACTTCTCTAGGCAGAGGGATTGTAACTATGTAGGTCCTACTATCTTCAGTAAGCGAGTTGTCCCTCTGGATTGTAGAGTGCCGTATGTTGTACAAATGGGAGCGCTTCGCGTTCTGGCTGGTCGCAGTTATGCCTGGGCCGACTTGTCCCTGAGACCGAATTAGCCTGGATCTTTCTGGATTAAAAGTCGGTATGCAGGCCGCGCCTATACCGACTTTTATTATTCGACACTTTTGATCTCAAAATACTCCAAAACAACTCATCATCCCGGCAAATCGCGTCAGCCAGGTAAGTTTCTTGTATAGACTCTTTCGACATCATTTATTGCAAATAATAATGCAAGACGGTTCTCATATCCTTACCAGGGGCGGCGCAGCCGTGGGGGCCGTGGGGGCTCGGGCTCCCACACTTTTTGTGCACCATAAAGGAATACATAAGGTGTCATCACTTTGGGCCCCCACACTTTTTTCAACCCTGACGTACGTAAGAGGCACTACAATGGGAGGGGAGAGAATGAGCTGAGGACCTTTTCTGTTGTTGTTGTTGTTGTTGTTGTTGTTGTTAGCTCATGAAACCCGAAAGTGGGCCCCCACACTTTTGAAAACAGTGCGCCGGCCCTGCTTACCAGAACTATATGTTTTCACTTTAAAGAGCATTTCTTTTTTTCTCTCTCTCTGTTCAAAGAGCATGGAGTTGTCTTAGGATTTATCATACGCATAATGTGGTACAGAAACTAAATGCCTTATAGCTTACAAGTCTATTGCGTGATCGTTGTCATTGCAGCTTATGATCACGTTATGCTGACACCTTACCATCATCGCGACAGTGTATACAAGCCTATACAAACTATATTTGATAATTTGTTTAGTATTTCCTTCTTTCCCCAAGAGACTTTCTTGATAGTTCATGTATATAGGCATGTCTATACTTACATGATTGAAAGAGACACCAATCGCCACAATAATCAAGCAGATTCCCGAAGTCAAACAATAAAACCCAACACAAAGTGGTATATTAAGGTAGAGATAGTGCCTTTGATTTTGTCAGCTATTTTTTTTATGATGGAAATTAAACGAGAGATGAAGGCGAATGTGACGGAAAAGGAAAAAGAAGAAGGATGAGGAGGAGAATGTCAAAGAAACTGAGAAGAATTTCAGATGAGAATAGAAGAAGGACGCATGCAAGAAAGAGAAGAAGAATTATATATAAATCATATTACATTTCGATGCGCTCTGCATGTTTCCTAATAAGTGCAATAATGTCAGTTAGGCTATCACATTGAAATATCAGACAACTGATTCTGAGCAATGCCATTTTGCCGTTATTGCCCCGCTTTGGCAAGCAAACAAAATTGTTTTGCAAACAAAGTTGTTTTTACTCTTCGCTCACGAAAGTGTATTGGATTTGCATGTAAAGTATTATAGGGGCAATAGATTGACAATAATGGACATTATCACGTTGTCATGACAATATGTATGTTTTATTTTCCCTTGTCACCCATAACAGGGTATTGGGGAACGCATTAGAAATATAATCAATAATAAAATTTCATAACTACATGTATTTACAATATTAACAAGGATATTTACAAAACACAAATTAATGCTAACGATATTTTTTTTTCATTTAATACTCATAATATGCATATAATATTCATAGAGCGTAATAAAAAGTGGAGAATCATCTCCTTGCAAAACATTGCTAAGTTCATAAGTGTTAGCGATTTTCATAGAGTTGAATAATTCATTTATTCTTAAAGTGTTTGGGCGAGTTCTGAAATATCTTTTAACATTATATATCTAATTTATGGGTTAGTAAAAGTATACTGCATGCATCCAAATGAATTATGGAATTCGTGGCCAAACCGTTAAGACTGTGCAGCGGATACTAATTATGATTTTTTTTTTCTCTACATAAGTCATGCATGTGAATATTTTCCTGTCACGACAGGTAGTCTTATGCCTATAGTTGCCAAATCTAAATTTACACAAATAGCAAAAAGCTAATATCGAAAAGAATGTCTTAATATATATTTTTCTAGGCACAACTCTTGTTTGAAAATACGGTTATTCAAAAAAATGAAGAACATAAATTAGCATCATCCGGATAAAAAAAATGAATCCCCTAGTAATTGATAATATTGAAAGAGCTTCACGTGAGCATATTGTGTTTATTCGTCTATATTTATATTTTATGGCAGATGTTTGGCAATCCTAGATATCCTATTTGGAATAGGCTTATAACATCACTCTTTATGACGATATTTTCTAACTTCGCATAGTTTCTGACCTCCTTAACATCGCACCAACCACACGATTTCTCGCCTCGCCTTTTTTTTTTTTTTTTTTTTACAAAGTTTTGATCCAAAATATCAAACAAATCGAGTTTCTTGGTAAACTACTACATTGTATTTAGGAGTCACCTCTTCCCAGTTCCCATAAAGTTTTTAGTCAGGCAAACGGCTCGATATCAAGGTTGTGCGTGTTGTACATGGTTGTACGTTGTTTGCAGTACTTGCAAGATGATAGAGCGCCGCGCTTTGTTAGTAGTTGTACATAACTTATGTACGTGTGCGCGCACGTGCGCGCACGTACTCCGTACATCCCAACCTCGCGTAGCGCGTGATCATCGAGAATGGTGAAACGTGTAGAGAGAGCTAGAGCATATACGTCTAGCTATGGATTGTGTGATGTGGTACAATCACTTACATCTGGCCTGGCAAGTTGTAGACCTCTATGTGCTAAAGATTTTCCACAGCAGCAAATTGTGATTACCTCTGAGACGTCAAAGGAACGGAACCACCATGGTGTGTGGCGGGTTTGCCTGCAGCAAAAATGCGCTCATCGCGCTAAATAGTTTGTACATTGTAAGTGCAAAATTTCAAGATCTTAATTGTTCATAGACAAATAACTCCTCTATAGACTAATGTTACAACACGTATCCTAAATGACGATCGAGATATGAGTGTGTCCTGCGCTGTGACTGTGTGTGGGCCTGTGCTGCTGTGCTGTGGTAGGCCCTCCTGATCCTGTAACCATTGACATTGTTTATATGTTAGTGTGTCTGTGGGGGTGTTGTTTGATATTGTGGGCTGTGGAGAGCAAAATTAATATCTTTAATCTTTATATCCATATATGATGTATATACGCTGCGCTCGCGGCGGGGTCCTGGCGGCTACCCCGCAGTTTCGTTCAAGTGAGAATCACGAACAACTCCCTATTGCCACATATACGGCAACTTCGCAAATAAACCATTGCTAAGTGTCCATCATAAACACAGTGACAATATAAAATGAAATATACACTACCCCATTGCCTTGGTCCTTCTCACCAATTTATCTGGAAACTGCATAATTTTCCACATTTTTTAGGAGTAGGCGGTCTGCCCTAGTGCAGAGCTTTGCTGCTATTTTGAACGTGTATATCCATCAGTACGCATCTACGCATGCGTAAATAATGACGTCAACGTTACGGACGCAAAAGGATGGAAAATGCATCATCGCACGGTGAATATGCATCATGTAGAGAGTAATACAGCTGTCAATGCACTGCACTGAATGCATTGTGTGCGCATGTGCAAGTGATTGTGAGTTTTAGTGAGCATCGGTGAGCTGAAGATTATTTGCCTTATAAGACAGCATTTTCTGCATCATAAGCAATGAAATGCATCAAACAGTCGCCGATGTGAATCATTTAGGTTTAGTCCACCCATGTAAGTATTCCCAGTAGTTTTTGTTGAAAAATTAAGGAAATACAGCGCCGGAACGGCACCCGTTTGGTACAACATTAAAATATCGAGGCCAAAACGGCGCAGCCCCAACACTGTACGTTGTACGTTGGGGCTGCTGGTCGCAGTTAGGGGGGCTGCAGGCAGCCCCCCCACACTTTTGGTTCGTCAAAAAAAAAAAAAAAAAACGAATGAATTTCAATTCCCAAAGATTCCGCCCTTAGATTCTTCCGTCTAAGCGGGGGGGTCTTGACCTTGCCACCCCCTCCCCCCCTCCCCCCCCCCGGTCCCGCAGCCCCCCCCCCCACACTGAAAAACGTTCCGCGGCCCCTGCAGTGTATTGGATACTTGACCGAAAGATCGGTCTGCATCTGTGCGTCGGGGAATGTTCCGCGGAGACTGCGTCTGGCTTCACGGATCGATCCCCTCCGTCTACGGATGACACGGTTAATGGCAAAATATAAAAGAGTCCTCCGGACAGACAGATCTTTCTGTCTAATTGGATACTAGTTTGTAACAGTTAGATCTGGAGATACTAGTTTAATTTTCTTGAGATCTACATCTAAACCTTTGATGAGTAGAATCTAAACTTTTTAACTCTCCCAAAAAAGTGAAGATATTGTCCTATGGTCGTGTGGAGGGCTGTGCTGTGCAGAGTAGTAGGTCCCTATTTAAAAGCTCAGTTATAAGAATAGGCCTAGCTAGCTAGCACTAGCACTAGCAGGTGCCTGTGTAACAACAGTAATCGGACCGAAATATTTGCCTGTCGTGAGGATTTTTTTAAATCATTTTTTACTGTCACGGCTCTCCTCCATATATCCATAGACAGGATCCGGGGAGGGGATTCCGTGGAGCCAGACGTACACGTTGTATGGTTGGGGCACCACCTATCGGCAGGGCACCTTCCCATCGGCACCCAGCGTATCATGGCTGTTTGCATATAGAACGAAAAGGTACGCGCGGGATTAAGTGTCATTAGCTATAAAGACAATAAAAACGAAGAAACGAAAATCAAACTCAAACAAACCAAGCTAAAACCTACACATCCGCTCAGTAACGACGCATGGCTGTGAAATTCACGTGTATTACCTATATGTGGTGAAATTCACGTTTTATGGAGGGGAGGGGGTGCCGATCGCAAGGTACCCTTTATTTTTAGCTGCACGAAGAAAACGGAACGCACACACTAAAATTGCGCTATTTTAAAACGGAGATTCATAATCAACGAGACGGTCACGACATTCAAAACTGCAGTATTGATGGCATATTTGAGGTAAGAATTGGGCGAATTTGTGTTATATTTTTAGAATAAATAAGCTACAGATCCTTAGGGTGACGATAGGTGGTACCCCCAACCCTTCATAACAGTCTCCGCGGAACATACCTATCCCCAAGACAAGATACAGACCGATCTTTTAGTCAAATAACTGACAACTGGATCTAGTAATAAACGCAAGGTGCCCATAATTCGAC
The DNA here is from genome assembly GCA_033980235.1 of Diadema setosum. Taxonomy (NCBI): domain Eukaryota; kingdom Metazoa; phylum Echinodermata; class Echinoidea; order Diadematoida; family Diadematidae; genus Diadema; species Diadema setosum. The sequence continues at coordinate 30,660,875 of CM067067.1, read as the reverse complement.
CACAACGCTGCTGTCCAAAATTGACCGCCTGCTACTACACATAGAAACCAAGCCTGACTAGACGACGTGCAGAGACCAGGCTGTGTATAGTTTGTAGTAGAAACCTTGCTTTAGCGCACAATTGAACCTTGGGCCTTTGGCAAAACATCTTGGCACGGGAGGTCGAACCTTGGTGTTGGTGCTGATATTATAATGTAGTTTTCCATTCAACATCACACAGTAAAGCTGAAATTTTGCACGAAGATAAATTGTGCCCCCAAAATAGTACATTTAGAATTACCAGTTAGAACCTTTCCTTGCAATATTTTGAGTCTGCTAAGTTGAAAGTAGTCATTTATGACAACCTATTTTTAGATTGACCTCCCTCGCAAAATGGCTTTCTTGCGTATAAAATCAAACGTTCGCATGAGACGTGGCGCAGTACACTGAAATATTCGAACATAGGTCAAATACAAATCGGGAGAAATGAGGAGAGTACATGATGTATTATGTACATGTGCAAGTACATTATAGATCAATAACCTGAGGAAAAAGGAGGAAAAAGAATTGAAGAAAATCCTCATCAGTTTATTCACATAATTGCTGGCAGTGATGTTACAATGAAACATGTCTTTGCCATTCACTAGATTTACATGCTTTATCAATGGAGAATAGGGGGTTGGTTAAAATAATGAGCTTGCACCGGCTAACTTGATGAGCTTGCACCGGCGCACAGTAAAAAATTATTACTTGCGTTTGTCAGTGTGTGCGATATGAGTCAATAATCTGAGCCCGGGATATGAAAATGCAGTATTTTCTGCTGCAATGAAGTGAAATTAAAGGTGAGCTGAGGAATATTTTCTAGAAGATACTTGAATGTATTTAATAAAAAAAGCAGTCAATGAGTAGTACATGGTAGGTCCAACCATATGTAGATAGACATTTAATCTGTTTTAACAATTGTATTTGTGCAGACAGAATGCAGCATTTTAATACCACAACCACACATAGACACCCCCCCCCCCCCCCCCCCGTTTGTCCTAATTTTCCTCACAGAGTAGCATATTATGTTGTAGTTTTGCATGCTTGACAGTGCTTGCATGTGTATGGAGTCAAGTGTGCTCACAGCTGCTGCAGACCGATGCTGCAGGGAAATTTGCCAAGATCTTGCCTAAAAAGCTCCCATTTGTGTGCAAACTTTGAATTGTGAGCCTTACTGTGTTAGAACATTTTTACATGGAGTTTAAAGACTGCTTGAAAAAAAAAAATCATCAAAGTCAGATTTCTAGACTGCTCTCTGCTGCCATCAAGATATATTACTCGTTATATGTAAATTGAATACTTAATTTTGCAAAATTGATGGATATTGGCTTCGCAATGATCAAAACCAACCAAATCTTATGATTTTTTTTTTTTTAACTTATAAAATGGAACTACTGTACAGTAAGTTTGTGCACATACAGTGTATATTTCTATTACAGAAAATTCAGATGTTAAAAGAGTGATGTGACTGGATAACATTTAATATGGAAAAGGGATATCAATCCACCCATGTCACAGATTGCTGTGCAATACAGAGCCAATTTTCTGGCAAGCTGTGTGTGCAAAAACATTAGACATAGTGCCAGATTATGCTGCTGGTGATGACTGCTGTACATGTACAGTAGATGTATAGGTTGGGGGGGGGGGGGGGGGAGCGGTCTATTGTTTATTCAATTCAATTCAATTCGTTTATTCATCTCATTTTCGGATAAAACAATACAACAGTATTGGATTTTACAATACACAAAAGGATAATCAATCATTTACATATAACAGTGAAAATGAAAAAGAGAACTTGAGAAAAGCCAAAAGGCCTTGTGAAGTAAGTTCCCTTACGATTATGCACAAAATAATTGATTTTTAAGGTACAAAGTGTAGACATGGACAGAAAACCAACAAATACAACAAAACATAACAAAACAAAACAAAATCATAAGACAAATGATATGATAAATTGACTATGACTATGTGTGATTTGCTAGAAGGTATATTTTCAAAAATTTCTTAAATGAAGACAGGCTATTGCGTGAACAAATATCTCTAGGAATTGAATACCAGATTAACGGAAATTGGTGACGTACGGAGTTTGAAACCAGATTTGTTTTTACTACCCACATATGAAATCTATTGCAATTTCGTGTATTGTATTGATGAATTTCATTATTAGTTGAAAACATACATGAAATATTATGAGGTAACATATCTTTGAAATAATAAAATCCCAACACAGCGGTATTATAAGTATACAAATCAAATATATTCAAAGTATTAAATTTACGAAAAAGAGGAGCCGAATGAGCAAGATAATGACTACCAGAGCATATTCGTAATGCTTTTTTCTGCAATTTATGTAAAACTTCTATCTTGGTTTTATTATATTTGCCCCATACAGATACACAATAATTAAGATACGGAAGCATAAATGTATTATACAGCAAAAAAAGTGCAAACTCTGGAAGAATATTTTTCAATCTATATAGAATACCTACACATTTAGATACCTTATTTGCTACATTCGTTATATGTACATCCCAATGCATATTACTCTGAATATAAACACCAAGAAAATTTACCGAATCAACTTTCTTTAGAGGAACAGAATCAATAGAACATATCACATCATCAAAAATATAATTATCATCACTTATTTAGTGTGTGTGCATCTTAAGGTGTGTCTTCATCAGCCCGAAGTTCAAACTAGAGGGATATTTTGCTGTCTTGGTAAATAGCCCGATACAGCAAATGTGCGTCTTCATCAGCTCAAACAGCCCGCTTGGGGAAATTAGCCCGAAAATTGACGCATGCGCACTTTGCATCATTACTCTGCTTAGCTCGCGGTTCAAAAGTCGATTTCCCCGCTCAAAATCTCCTTTATCACCATATGTGCGATACTACAACCAGGGAGGTGAGCAGTACAGCATATTCTCTCCAAAGGGATTCTAATAACGCTACTCTTTCTTCTGTCCAGTGAGGTATCTTATATGAAATTAATCAAAATACACACAATCTGCAAGAATCTTCAGCTTAGGTAGAGAGGACAACAAGAAGTACAAAAAACAAACAGACAGCCAGCATGCACGGCGCTGAGTTTTAACAGGGAGGTGAGAGGAATCACCTCCCTGATTTTAAAGATGTGAACAACAGTAGGCCTAGTACACATGTGATCCTTGAATACACCGTGCGTGTATGCAATACACAGTCACTAGCTTGTACTCGCACTTTCCATAGCCAGCTGGCTAACCAGAAGCGTGGAGGGATCAAGAAAATTTTGGGCTGATGGAGACGCACTCAAAATAGCGCGCTATTTCACGAATTAGCGCTCTAGTTCACGAACTAGACCAAGATTTTGGGGGAAATTTTCCCGATCAAATAGCGCGCTATTTGCGTCTTCACTACACAGATAGTGCGCTATTTGGACATCGGGCTAGTTTGGTAAGCGCAAGATAGCGCGCTATTTTGAAACTTCAGGCTGATGAAGACACGCCTTTATTCTTAGATTCGAGATCTGGGCCGAGTGTCGGCATGATCAGGTTAAAGGGAACAGGAAACAAGTTTGTTTTTTTTCCCCATTGCCGAGGTCAAACATCCTGGAACATTTGTCCTGTACTGACCTCTCAAACCAAGCACAAACAGGAAAATTAACAGGATCCTTGTAGCTTTCTGTATGCAGTGCTACAAGTTTATCAATGTTTTTTTTTTCCTGTGAATTTTTAAAAATGTTTTCTTAATCTCCTCATATCATTCCAAAGCAGACAAATTGCTGGCAGATGTATTGTCAAAAACTATAACTTTAAAATCAGTCGCAGTTGCGATTGTGCATACAAACGCATAAATATCGTAAGAAATATCATATTTAATTGTCCCCAGCTCGCTTCACCACACATCGACCACCTTAAAAGGTGGACGACGGATCACTTTGCATCTACCATACATCACCTTCTACCCGATGTGTTTCTATACATGCCATCGCCATGCATCACCACGGATCACCTCACATCACCTTTAATTTTTATCGTTGAGTACAAACACGCCCAATGGGTTTTGTCACATTCTTTTGTCTTCTGAACAGTCAACTTTGAGCATTAAAGATAATAAAAAGTTTTTGGTACCTCAAAAGCTTCCCTGAATTTCCTTGTCTTGGTTTGTATTTCAGGTTAAAGTACGTTGTCTGTGAGAATTACTCGCCCCAAAGTGCTCTCATGTCTTAGTAATCATGCAATAATGGTTTCGAACCAGAGCTGACGCTGTACAGCGTCGATAAATATTGTACGAAACCACTGACTGCGACCAGCAGCGTGCAGCCCATTGTACGCATAGCTAACTGCGACCAGCAGCCCCATACGCATAGCGTAATGGGGCTTCGCATTGTAGCATTCAGGATCGTGACAGAATTAGTATCGCGGGTAAATGTCAACTTAAAATCCAAAAATTTCTTCGATTTGAAGACTTACCAATTAAGTTGAAGTATTGAAAACAGGCTTCGAACAACGTTTGGTTCTGCCAATAGTCCCTTTCTGTTCGAATTGATGACTGAATGTGACTCGGTCGAGAGGACCTTGGGAGAGCTACATACACTGGATACCATGGCCAGCGCATGCGCACACAAACATCTTATCCGTTCATGGATTTGAAATTTGTGTGCATGCGATGTGTTCGCATGCACTGGCTGTAGTATTCAGTGTACTGTATGTAGTTCTCCTGAGGTCCTGTCGACCGAGTCACATTCAGTCATCAATTCGAACAGAAAGGGACTATAGGCAGAACCAAACGTTGCCCGAAGCCTGTTTTCAATACTTCAAGTTAATTGGTAAGTCTTCAAATTGAAGAATTTATGGGATTTTAAGTTGACATTTACCCTTCGATACTAAATCTGTCATGATCCTGAATGCTACAATGCGAAGCCCGATTACGCTATGCGTATGGGACTACTGGTCGCTATGCGTATGGGGCTGCTGGTCGCAGTTAATTGCATGATTACTAAGACATGAGAGCACTTTGGGGCGAGTAAGTCTCACAGTGTTAGTTATATGAAAGGTACTTTAACCTGAAACACAAACTAAGACAAGGAAATTCAAGGACACTTTTGAGGTACCAAAACTTTTTATTATCTTTAACACCATTCAGCAGTCAGTTTTTGGTAAAAAAAGAAGTCCAAGAGGAGGTTATGTACTTGTATATTCTGTGAATATTATTGTTTTTGCCTTTTGATCAGATGAGTATTTTGTCTGTTCAGCTGTATTTGTTTGTTTGTTTGTTTTCATTTTACTTGTCTTTGCCTGAAGTAGAAAGGTCATGGTGGAAAACATTATGGATGTGATTCTTGTCTGTTGACTTTATTGCTAATTTACTGTGGCTGTTGCTGGTTGCTATTCTAATGCTGGTGGTACATTGTACAATTTACGTGTATTGTACTGACATTATGCTCATGCTGTTTAGCAATGCTTAGGGCCACTTCAGTTCGCTTTGAATAGTGCCAGTACATTTGGTAGCTTTACAGACCCAAGTAACGGTATATACTGTGTGCAGACTGTACATACACAGTATACAGTTTTGTACATTATACACATGTATTTTATTTCTGAAAACTTGTAAAGCCTTTTTTTTTTTTCAAAAATTAGTGAATTACAACTTTATCCTTCCAGTCTGTCTGTGTGGATTTGCAACCATTACTTCAACTTGCCATTTTGGCCATGTATTGACTGACATTGTGAATCTACAATGTAACGTTGCACAACTACAGTGACTTTCAATTGAACTGACTCAAGAGGTTGCCAAACCAGGCTGCTTTGTTTATTTATCGGCTAATCCCATTCTGTTTATTGTATATCAAAGGCTATTTTGATTCTTTCAAACAGTCCCCCCCCCCCCCCAAAAAAAAAATACCACCAAGAAGGAAGCAAACAAACAAACCCAGGTTGTGAATGTGTTCAAAAGCATGATGAGGTACATCGTGTATGCTGTACTTTTGTGGCATTGTGCATCAAAAGGCTACTAGAACAATACATGTATGTGTTCACATGTTCTCTAGGTGTTCTCTGATCACATTCTTTGGACTTTTGGTGTGCATTGGTAGTATACTGTATGTACCAGTACATACAAATTATGAACAGTACAATGCACAATTTGTATACATTACTTTAATAATGTATAAAAATGAGACCAAACTTTGAGACCAAAAGTAAGCTTTACTCCGTGTGTACTTTTCTGTATACATTACAATGTACATGGTATGTAAACATATTAAGTGTACTTTTGCCAATAAAACCAAGTTGCATGTGATACAGTGTGCTGTACAATAAACCTGTCCAGTAGTATCCTACATACATTTTGTAGATATGCAATAAGCATTACAATGTATTTTACAGCTGTATACCGAAGGCCTACTGTGTACAGTATATTTTAGAGCTGAACATGTACAGTGTAATTGACCTGCCATGGGTGGGTTGTGCAATACAAAATGTAGTGTGATGCAGCTGTAGTATGGGATGTTGTATGAGATGTTGTATGGTTCGTGGAAGGCAAGGAGGGTAATCAGTGACACTGTCTGAAGGTATGTACATGTGTATGCTACATATAAACAACACAATAAAAAACAAAAATGTGTTTCACAACCACAATTGCAAGCAATTCAGGTGTGCAATACAACAGATCGAAACAGTGCAGTTGTTACTGCAGGTCCATACTCTACGTGCGATGCATGCTTTCAAGTGCGCTTCTGCGTGGTTCACACTGCAGATTGTGGCATGTCCTTGGGAGGGCATCCCACCGGCCATTAGTGAAATGGAGTAATCTCTAATGCCTTTGGAACCATGGCAATTATGGGGTCGTGTATTCATGCATTCTCCACACAAGGGACATGCCGGTGTATCCAGTGCACATCCATGTACATACACTGTACATACAAGTACATGCACTGTGTCCTATTGTGAATCTGCAGAAGTTGAAAGGCATATACATGTATAAGAAATGAGTGGGGAAAATAGAGGTAATCATATTTGAAGCAGATCAACCAAACTGACGACATCATTTTTTACCAACTTACATTTACGCATGTATGCTGTACTTCCCCATTATTCACATTTTAACCTGGTACAGCAGATTGTAGCTTGATGATTTGTGACCCTGCATCACAAAAGTAACTAGAGAAGCATTCTGAGAGCGCAGACCTCCGCCAAGCATGCAGCTCATTTCCACCACTGATCTTGTTCTTCCATAGAGATATCAGTGATTTCTACCCATGTGCTGAAAGCTGCCCGATTTCCCAAATATAGAAGCCTTTCTTACGTCATAAACCCTCAGCTGCACGCCGCACCTTGCCCTAGCAGAAACTAGAGCACGCACTTTAGTGCGCGCATGCAAACCTCAAATACGCGCAGCCTGAACTCCCAAGTTCATTGACCCTACCTGCCTGAATATCAAAATCCTTCATAAATTCTCAAAAAATTCTCGAATCACTACCAAAAGTTAATCGTTTGTTACTTGTGTCATTCTCAACCTTTCCTGCAAGTTTCATCCCAATCCGTTAACTACTTTTTGAGTTATTTTGCACACGGACAAACAAACACATACACAAACCAACAGTAACGAAAACGTAACCTCCCTTGGCGGAGGTAATAAAAAGTCACCAGACATGGATTTTTACATGTACTTATTAAGGGCAGATTCTGAAAGAGCAGACTCTAAGCTTTAAAATAATGTATAACTCAATTCAAATGGACTCTCCTAAACCTATCTAAATATTGGAAACAGCTCACACACTCTGGAAAAGTGTGAACTGAAAAAAGAGGCTCTGATGTACAGGGTCTGTTCAAGCACTTAATCTTTTTTATACCAAACCAGGTTAGGCCAAGTAAAAAAAGAAACCAGTTTCTCGTCCTCGCGCGCATCGATTTTGGCCGCCGCGTCGATTTTTTTACTATTTACTATTTTCAAAATGGTGCTGAAAATACCAAGAAATTCATAATTCTCTTCCCAGCCAGCTCCCCGCCCGCATCGATTTTTAGTTGCCGCATCGACTTTTTTGATATTTACTATTTTTTCGGCCGCCGAAACACCTACCAATCGTGATGATGTCTCATTTCTAATTACGCCTTGCGTCCTCTACTTCGATGTAGTACAGCTGTAGCTTCTGTAGTGCGTCAGATGTAATAACGCATGCATTTCACACTGAGAGCGAGCTCGGCAAGAAGGAATGACCCACAAAGCAGTCGAACTGCACTGACGTTGGATGGGCGGGCGGCGCGGGCCGGCCTGGGTTGTGATGTACAGCGCACTCGGTATGTCGTGAACGCGATAGCGGCAACATAATTGCGAACAATCGCTGATATTCCACGCATAATTATTTCGCGCATTGTTCGTATTTTTCCCCGTTTCTCCTATCTTAAGCGGATGAATTGTACTGTACAAATGCTTGTGAGGATTGTATCGAGTTTGTATACATTTTCATGTCATTGTGACTATGTGCATGTGTGTGCAGTGTCGGAAGGTACGGTGCCAGTGCAGTGGCGCTGGCCGTGCCGCACCGTATTGGCAAAGTGTGTGTGTCTATACAGCTGTAGCTAGCTGCGGGGGTATTTCATAAAGCTGCTCGTAAAGTTACAAACAACTTACGAGCGACTGGAGATCAGTTCTTGTGCTGAATTATGGAAATTCTGATAAGTATAGCACAACAGAACTGATCACCAGTCGCTCGTAAGTCGTTCGTAACTTTACGAACAGCTTTATGAAACAGGGCCTAGCTGGGTCCCCATCCCCTGGTCTGTCAGCTGTCTGCACGCACGCATGAACACATTCGAATGTGTAGAGTATCGTACACTCTGCTCTGTAACGTTGCATCTGACGGCGATGTATTGTTCTACATGTATTTTGAAGAGAAAATGAATGCGCTTTTCCAGCAAATGTAGAATTATTAAATGGGTGTATCTACAAAATAAATAACTTTTCCACGGATTCTGGTTTGTCTCGTATTTCTGCGGGATACTTTTTTTTTTGTACGATGTAAATTCACGGACACGGCCGTGAGTCGTATCATCTGCAGTGAGGTATACAATCATTCATCATTTAAATGATGAGTGATTATCAAATGTCTTTTTAGAACATGAAGGAACATCTTTAAATGTTTAATGCTACAATGCCATATCAGTATCATTTTGACATCCATCTGCGATTGTACAAGCCAGTTTCCAGTTGAATGTGCTACAATTGTACTGTGAAGAAATGCAGATACATACCAGCTGTGTGGACACAAAAAGTCACAAACACCAATGATAAATAAAGCAGTGTTTTGAATATAATGGAATTCATTTCAGTCGTACATTTGTTGAAAGACATGTTTTATACCTGTTTCAATTAATAGCACAATACATCAGAATTGCAAGTACACTGGTATCAGAAATGCCATTACAATACTAAATACACTGTACCAGTATCAAGATGGTCATTTTCCCTTGACATCTGTGTGGAAAGAAAAAGCAAATGTATTTCTGCAAGCATGAAGTTTAATTTCAAGTATGGTACATATATCTATTTGTTTGAAAATGCACAGAGTGCAGGCAAGACATACACTTGGAACTGGTCCCTCATAACACAGCTGCCAGAGTGATATTTCATTTCATAAATTGGATATAGAAAATAGTAAAGCCCTCTCTCGTTACCTTTCTCAGAATTACCGGATGAGAAACACATATTACTTTCATTTTGACAATCCTCGAAAAAATAGTAAGATATCAAATAGTAAGGACCTCCCTCATCGCCTTGCTCAAAAAACCCGGACGAGAAACTACTTTCTTTTTTTACTTGGCCTTAGCTGTGCGATGAATGGGACAAAAAGAAGGATGTAAACCACAGGAGCAGCAACAATAAAGGGATTAACAGATTAAGCTGAAATTTAGCATGCTCTATTAACATACTGTTTTCTGTCCATGTTAATGCCAATTTTCCAAGCAGTAGCAGTATCCTTTCAGAAGTTATTAGAGTTGAAAGTGAATAGTGTGCAGAGGATTATCAAGAAATGAAAAGGGGCCTCTAAGACATACCTGATCTCACCACTTTAAAGAAATTGGGTTGTAGAAAAACTGCTAAAAACACACTTTCTCATTCACTCTATGATCCCAAACTTTGGAATAATGTAGAAGAAGAATAGCTCTTTCAGAAAATATGAAAAACCCAAGATTGACTAGGTTGACCCATTCCATCTTTTTTGAGTCCTCATATAAAATCAAGGGATGCGACTTTTTGTTGGTTTTGCGATGCACGGTCACACTTGATAGCCAGTTAGGCAACCAAAAGTGTTTTGTTTTTGGTGGTTCCTGTAGGCTAGATCAAACCAGGGAGGTGAGACAAAACTATGATTTTAGTTGCCCCGTGCTCATCTTTTTTTCTTGTGTGTGTGTGTGTGTTTTTTTTTAGGGGGCAGGACAGCCACTGGTCAACCTCACTTTTATTGTCCCCGCCAAACGAGTTCGAGGAGGGGACTGCAACGGGCTCCGTACGTGTGTGTGTGTCCGTGTGTGTGTGTCCGTGTGTCCATCCGTCCGTCCGTCCGTCTGTGTGTGTGTCCGTGTGTGATCAAAATGTTCAATTTACTACTTCTCTGTCATTTATAAGCCAATTTTGATTCTGTTTGCTTTATATGATAGCACTACATGGGAGCTTTGAAACTTGTACATAGAATTTCAGTTGTGACCTTTGACCTTGACCTTTGACCTATATTGTACATTTTGCTTCAAAATGCTACTTCTTCGCCATTTCTAACCCGATTTCGATTCCGTTCTGCTTTAAGTGATGGCACTAGGGGAGGGCTTCAAAACTTCTACACAGAATTTTGACCTTTGACTTCTTTGACCTTTGACCTTGATTTTTGACCTGTATTGTACATTTTGCTACAAAATGCTACTCCTTCGCCATTTCTAACCCGATTTCACTTTCGTTTGCTTTATGTGATGGTACTACATAGGTGAGGGCTTCAAAACTTCCGCACAGAATTTTGACCTTTGACTTTTTTGACCTTTGACCTTGATTTTTGACCTATATTGTACATTGGCTACAAAATGATGCTACTCCTTCCCTATTTCTAACCCGATTTCGATTCCGTTTGCTTTATGTGATGGCACTAGGTGAGGGCTTCAAAACTTTTACACAGAATTTTGACCTTTGACTTCTTTGACCTTTGACCCTGATTTTTGACCTGTATTGTACATTTTGCTTCAAAATGCTACTTCTTCGCCATTTCTAACCCGATTTCGATTCCGTTCTGCTTTAAGTGATGGCATTAGGGGAGGGCTTGAAAACTTCTACACAGAATTTTGACCTTTGACTTCTTTGACCTTTGACCTTGATTTTTGACCTGTATTGTACATTTTGCTACAAAATGCTACTCCTTCGCCATTTCTAACCCGATTTCACTTTCGTTTGCTTTATGTGATGGTACTACATAGGTGAGGGCTTCAAAACTTCTACACAGAATTTTGACCTTTGACTTCTTTGACCTTTGACCTTGAGTTTTTACCTATATTGTACATTTTGCTACTAAATGCTACTTCCGGCGGGGACATATATTACGCACCGCGTAATTTCTAATTTTCCTTGTTCTAGCTGTTTAGGGTACTTGCTTATTTGACCAGTCAAAACAAAGTTTCTTGAGAACAAGTGAATCCAGCAGTTTTGGTATTGAACAAAAAAAGTAAATTTTGGACAAGTTTTTGTGAGTCGGTGTAAATATTTCAGTGGAACATATTGTCTGTCTCCCTTCCTCTCAATTTCTGATATGCAAGATGATCTCATACACTTAATTCCTGGGAATATTTAAAATGTGGAAACATGCTGGAAATGAGCACTGAAGAATATTAAGAAACTTGAAGACAAAACAGCAGCTACAATAGCAGCTGCAACAACAACATCTGACGCTATACCCAAGTTCATGGAGTAGGGGGTTTCATGTGTGCGCAGCTGGGTGTGAGAACATATGCAGACTACCTGAATACAACTGCTGCACATTTTCTGTTGAAAGGCAGTAATATCAGATGAATTGGTGAGAATGGGGCCAGTCAACAATACCAGAAACTATCGTGGAGTGCTAGAAGTGCTGACCGTTTTTTTTTTTTTCCTTTTTTTTTTTTTTGAGGGGGATGGGGTGGGGGTTTCCTCATTGTGTAGACCTGTCGGGTTCCAGGTATTGACTTAGCAAAGGTCAGGAACTAACTAGAATGGTGCTGTACTGAAGAATTACATTCTACAGAGCTAGATAGCCGTGGGTGGATTTAGTGTGTGTTTGAAATGGAAGGGGTATCCAGCTTTATTGCATGAAAGGACTCCGTAAAGAATGCTCTGGATCGTGGATGTCAAATTTCCACATCTGGGACAATGAACTGCCTTTTTTTATGTTACTGGGATACATGTACAATGTATGTTGTCACTTACATTTTGCATTATATGTGCAATTCCTGTTAGATACATGTAGGAGCATTGAAGCACAGGTCAACCATGCAAGTAATAAATACTTATCTTCCTTCAGTGCTTTTATGCATGTCTGGAATCTGTATTAAAGTTAATATAAAGTTTTGGTATTACCTCAAAAGTTTCCCTAAATTACCTTGTCTTAGTTTGTGTTTCAGGTTAAAGTACCTTTCATATAACTAACAGTGTGAGACTTACTCGCCCCAAAGTGCTCTCATGTCTTAGTAATCATGCAATAATGGTTTCGTACCAGAACCGCCGCTGTACGGCGGCGAAGTAGCACACGTATTGTACGAAACCATTATTGCATGGTAACTGCGACCAGCAGCCCCATACGCATAGCTAAATGGGGCTTCGCATTGTAGCTTACAGGATCATGACAGATTTAGTATCGCGGGTAAATATCAACTTAAAATCCAAAAAAAATTCTTCAATTTGAAGACTTACCAATTAAGTTGAAGTCTTGAAAATAGGCTTCGAGCAACGTTTGGTTCTGCTAATAGTCCCTTTCTGTTCGAATTGATGACTGAATGTGACTCGGTCGAGAGGACCTCGGGAGAGCTACACTGAATTGATGGCCAGCGCATGCGCACACAAACTTCTTATCCGTTCGTGGATTTGAAATTTGTTCTCATGTGATGTGTGCGTATGCCCTGGCCGTAGTAATCAGTGTATGTACGTGTAGCTCTCCCAAGGTCCTCTCGACAGAGTCACATTCAGTCATCAATTCGAACAGAAAGGGACTATTGGCAGAACCAAACGTTGCCCGAAGCCTGTTTTCAAGACTTCAGCTTAATTGGTAAGTCTTCAAATTGAAGAATTTTTGGATTTTAAGTTGATATTTACCCGCGATACTAAATCAGTCATGATCCTGAATGCTACAATGCGAAGCCCCATTATGCTATGCGTATGGGGCTGCTGGTCGCAGTTAATTGCATGATTACTAAGAAATGAGAGCACTTTGGGGCGAGTAAGTCTCACAGTGTTAGTTATGTGAAAGGTACTTTAACCTGAAACACGGAAATTCAGGGAAACTTTTGAGGTACCAAAACTTTTTATTATCTTTAAAGTTTGAATTATGAGTGATGTACATTTTCACAAGTGTGTGCAAGTACTTTACATACAATGTAATGTACCAATGTGATGTATACACATTACACTTGTAGGTAATGACCTTCATCGAGTTTATACAAAACGACATTTCTAACCTCTCTTAATTTGTACAGATATTTTTTTGTTGTTGCTGGGTTGACCCATATAAATGGTGCAGCTGACTGCAAAATACTTGTACAGTATATCATACCCTCATTATATAGATGATGACTGGCGAGGGAGGGAACATACCGAATGTTCCACCTGAAGGGTTCGAAATGCTATTGAGGGAGGTTATAAGTCCCATGACGAAGTCGAGGGACTTATAGCCTCCCGAAATAGCATTTCAAACCCTGAGGGTGGAACGTTTGGTACAGCCTGTACATGTTCCCGACAACAAAAGTCATCATCTGTTATATGGGTTAGTCAAATACGTCAACGTCAACCACCAGCACAACGCACTCGATCGCTCGCACAGAGCCAAATTCACTATGCACGGGTCCTTCTGTCATTTGTTATGTGAAAATGTTTTCCCATGGGAGAACATTACAAAAATATTCTCCCATGGGCGAACATAACGAATGTTCCTCCATCACGTGCCTGTGTTTAGCCAATCACTAAGCGGTATTTGACTAACCCATTTAATATACAGTAATGAGTGTATGACTTTGCTTACTATGCTGTACAGTGGACTCCCGTTATATAAACGAAGTCCTTGGGACAGGCTGTTTTCTTTTGTTATATCGAAATTTCGTTATAACTGAACAAATAAACAATAAAAACATAGAAGCGATAATGTTGTGGCCTGAACTTTTATTTTGTTGTAACCAAACCATGTTTGTTATAACGGGAGTGCACTGTATACAACAATTAATAGGCCAGTTAAAGTTTATAGATATTTCTCGCGAGGCACTTCATGTTTGGTTCTCTCTACCTCCCCTCCAGCTTGTTGCCCTTATTCTCATCATCGTCCCATCCCTAGCGAAGTCGGCGTCGTATGTATCCAGTCTGTACATCATCGGCGGAATCATCGCCTGCGGCATCTTTCTGCTCCTGGTGGCTATGGTGGGACTTGTGGGTGCCATCAAGCATCACCAAGTCTGTCTCTTCTTCGTATCCTTTTCAAAATACAACATAGTACAGTTGAACCTCTATTATCCGGCCTCCCTTTATCCGGATCTCTCTATTATCCGGACGCAATCTCGCCGTGATTTTTTTAATCTTTTTTTAAGAATTACGGGAGGAAAGGGGGATTCCCAACTCCTTGAGAACTCCTACACAAACACACATGAATTACATATACTTGATACATTTCTTAATAATTATTTAGGTAAATCATCCCAAGAATTTATAAAGGAAAATGATTTCATTCTTGCAAACACGAACCTCAATTTTGGGGTCTGTTACTGAGTGTAGCAATGAAAAGGTTGCAGTATACACATTACTACATGTGGTGCTACAATGGGCTACATCAGTACATGTGTATGTATATGTACATGTAACAGTTATAAAGCATTGAGTCTCCCGTATCCGGCCAAATCCCTTATCCGGATGAGCCCCGGTCCCGACTTGTCCGGATACGAGAGGTTCAACTGTAGTCACATCTCGTCACTCACGGTCGGGTCCATATGCTGCCAGTATACTGCATGTATGTGCAAGTGAACGAGGTGGTCTTACACACCCACACGCAGCACACGGATGTCAAGCGGGGCCACATTTTCAGTGTTTACTAAGCATTTGTAGTGCAATGCTTGTAATGTGTAGTACCGTGCAGCAAGCACGAGTAGAGCATGCAGATGCAGTAATCACACCTTATTTTTCCCCTTTTGTTGTAACCAGAATTACATTGTCATGCCACAACGGAAATAGCTTTTAGTTCTGTATTTGTTTTTTTTTCCCAACACCTAACAAGTATAACTGTACTGAGAAAATCTACATACTGGTGTATAGTTATGGTACTGTATTTTACAGACTGAGATATTGCCTGATGCTTTTTGTGTACGACCAGATTGAGCTTGCACTGTGCACCAGCACAGCGCTGTCAACACATTGTTATGGAAATTCAACAGCACTGCCACCATTGGATTTTTAAATTCATGCAGAATAAACAACAATTCTCTTGCACACTGGTTGAGTAAATGCACAGTACAGCCAGCTGTATGTGTGATCAATCCTGACAGGGGGAGACCCTGTACTGCGAATGGAATATTCAGCCAACATTTAATTTGGTCTTGAGTTACATTAAAGTGGGCAGATAGCCAGGTTGGAGACTGAAAAGTCACTGGTGCTGATATCCATCCTGTAGGGGATATAAAGCAGATATGAAGACATATGGTTAACAAGCCATTGTATTACATTTGTATACGAAGTATACATTGTAATGCACTTTCTCTCTGCCAAAACATTGAATTATTCAATGTATTATGTTTTTGACAGCAGAAGATATCAGTTTATTGTGATGAGTCAGTCAAATTACATACATTGTACACTGTACTTGGAGTAAGATGCTTTCAGCTTGAATTTCTGCTCTGCTAGCCATCTTTGCAACATTACCACCAGGAGTACTGTATCCACAATTTGTATACACAGTTTAGCTGTTGCCACGTGTGCAGTACATGTATGTATAGTACACACCCAAATTTAATACAATTTCTCAAAGTCAAATTTTTCATTTCTCACAAATAATCAAATCCCTCAGTTCCTGATCAGGTATAGAATACACAAATTTAGTTTACTAATAAATTGTGTTGAAAATATAAATTCTGGTCTTAGGAAGTTGTAGCATTTCATTCTTTTACACCTGTATATTTTATTATTTTTCCGATTCTTTCTATTGAAGTGTTTCATCCTTGACCCCGTCTTATCCTTGCGCTCATCGAAATTTCTACACCCCAGTACATGCTGATCCTGTTCCTAGTCTTCCTAATCCAATTCTCGGTATCCATCGCTGCCCTGGCCTGCGGGAAAGACCAGCGGTCGCAGCTCGTCAAGATGTCGTGGGAGCGTTCCAGCAACAGCACAAAGACAGACATCCAAAACAACTTCTGCTGCTGTGGCTTCGACGCTAATGACACCAGTCATCCGCCGTGTCCAACAAATACAAATAAAGACGGAGAGGTGAGGAAGCCCTATCCTGATGTCAGTCATTCCATTGATAACACCATCATCTGTACAGGCTTTATCTCATACTTTAAAGAGATAAATGTATTTTATGAATATATGATCACTCAGAATGTAAGCAAGTATATTTTGTGTGGAGCAATATATTGATCACCTGCTACAATATATTACCCTTGAAAAAAGCAAGATCATTCAACAGCTGATTCCAAGTAGGTCTTGCAATGCTTTAAGAGACTTTTTTTCCTTGTTTGTTTGTTTGTTTGTTTTTATAAATGAGTGTGTGTATTTTTTTATTGGTGGGGGGGGGGGGGATGGGGTAGGGATATTGTGTGTCATTGCTGTGATTATGAATGATTATTATAAAGAGTTTATCAATTTCTGTTTTGTTACCCTCTGGTACATGTACTTTGCATTGCCAAAATCTATTTATAAACTTTTATTGTACTAGTAATGTTTTGAAATCATATTGGCTTAGGAATCCAAGATTTCTTCACCTTCATACTCCCTGTGCTTGCCTTTGTAGAAATGTGCAGATATTACGTGTCAAGGTAAAATGGACGCAGGATACGCACAAGGATTAAAAATATCTGGAGCAGTTGGTCTCTTTTTCAGTTTAACAGAGGTGAGTACGATTTCCTCTTTCTTTCACAATTTCCTTCCTTTTTTTTCTGTGTGTGGGCCAATGTATTGACACGAGAAGGGGCTTTTTGTTTTTGCTATTTTATTTAACCCATTTAAATAGTTATTATACATGTCTCCCTCTTTGTTGGTTGTCGTGGTTACAGCTCTTTTGCCAGATGGAGAAGAGCAAAGCTGTGATAAGAATGTGGAGGGGGCCCTTTGACTACAGTACATGAACATGTTAAATTTCTATTTATAAACATTGTAGGTTTCAGGTGCTTCTCATCTTTGTTTCAAGATTACAAGTATGTATTACCTGTCCAAAGCCATGGCAGCAGGTTCTGTGTGTTATCTCACTGTATGCTGTGTGGTTGATCCAGGCAAACCACCTTTGAGGAGGAACGAGAATACCGGTGCACATCAGTTTCTGCCAAGCTTGCAATTTCACCAGGAAATTGATGACACAGTGTGAAGAATTTGTTGTGTAGATTTTGATATTAATATGAACATCAAATACCAGAGCCTGTGTTTGCTCTTTGGTTATTTGCTGAAGCCATGACTGATGGCTGTCTGTGCTCCCTTTTTTTTTTTTTTTTTTTTAGCTCTTTTGTATGCAATACATAAGGCTCTGTGTGAAGTTTAAACATATGCCGTCCACATCATGGAAATTATGATAATTAGATATGATACTGTTGGGTGTCAGTTATGTAGGCAGGCTGTACTTCAGTTTGTGCATTCACTTCGTGTGATGCGGTCATGTTGTTGATTATAGTACCATGGAAGCACAATAGATTTTATACTGGAATTACACTGATGGTATCAAGCCTTAAAGTAAGTGATTCAAAGAGGCTGAGAGCCTTTTTGCAAGCACAAAAATCCCCACTAAAATTGCCAATTCATAGGATATGTATGTAAAGTTATTTGCTACTATATATTATGTAAATACAAGTTAACCCGTATTCAAGTGGACTGTGTTTCACGAAAGCTTTGACTATTATAAAAGCATGCCACAAACTACATCTCAACATACATGCACACATACTATAAAATGAAAGTTCTATCTTTTTAAAGCCAAACAAACAGATCATTAAAGCAGTTGAAATTTGGTAATTAGAAAGAAAACTATGGAATTTTGAAGTTTAAGATGTTTTCACAAAGTTGTGATGTTAGTTGCAACCACATTTTCAGACAAGACAAGGTGATCAGGGTGATCCATGAGGGGTCTGAACATGTTGCTGCAACATGCTCACATTCCTGTGCAACATGCTTAAATTCTTGTGCAACATCCTCAAAAGCCAGCAACATGCTATGCTGCATCCTCAAGAATTAGCGACATGCTCAAAGTAAAATTTGATAAAACATGTGCAAACATACAATGTGCAAAACTTGAGAGACATCATACTTGTTTATTTTTTTCACGTAACATTTGGACGACTGCTGACTTTTTTTGCTACAGTGTACAAATGTCACATGTGCACCAAGAATGCCTTTGAACTTCAAAAACTCTTTAAGTTTTGCTACCAAATGAGTTGTCTAAGAAGTCTTATTTCTGTTTTATGATCCAATAAATTGTCTAATAAAACAGGAAGGCTACATACGAACTGGAATTTAAACTGATAGTTTGTATGTATACCAGATGTTAGCCAAAGGAATGTGTTGTATCTCTTACTGTCACCTAAAGTATCAATAAGGTTACACTGTAGGTAATATTTTACCAGACAGTTTATTTTGCCTCTAGATGGGCAACACTTCCACTGTACAAAATGTATTGTCATTTACACTGTAGGCCTCAATGATAGTTTACAGTTTATCATTCGCTTCTATCCTTCACCTTCATGTCATGAATGTATCACATGCATTATATGCAGACATACAATCAAACATTAAGTCATAGCCTTTATTCAAACCACATAGATATAGCAACTGTGTGTTTCCAAAGAGTTTTCTTTACCCTTTCACACAAAGCATCTTTTATTATTTAAATTGTCTTCATATGAGTTTAGGCACCTCTTCCTATATACGTGTACACTGTACAGCTGTACATGTAGTACATGATGTATGCAGTGTGTGTGCGTTTGCTCATTCTTTGCACTATACTGATCATTTTCTAACGTACAGTGTGGTGTATTATAATCTCTACATTGTATGTGCGCAACACTTTGCTAAAAATATTTCATGCACAGTATTAGCTTACAGAGAGAAAGAGCGAGGGAATAAAAGAGGGAGATTTAAGCTCACATCCTTCCCAGTATTAGTGGTACTGTGTGCCGTTTATTGCATGACTAATTAATACCTTTGTGCAGTTTGCACAGGACCCAATCATATTGAGCACACAGTGGATTATAGATGTTGTATGTCGTGGGATGCATACACACAGCTGCTGGTGTTTAAACTTTGCATAGAACTTTACATATGGACAACCACATGTACACGCAGATCCTCTTTCTTTCTATGCTTTACATATAGTATTACACGAGATGTAGGTGTTCACTGGGTGACTGTGCATTATATCAAGTTTCATTCAGGTCAAGAGATGCAGGGAAAGTGAGAGAAAATTCACCCAACCCTGCCATTCAGTAATTCAGTCCTGAGAAGCAAGGTTTATGCATGACGCTGTTTGCTCTTTGTTTGAGTAATCTTACTTGCAAAAGGAGCAAGGGCTCGGGGTGGGGGACGGGAGGGGAGGGGAGGGTACTGTTCAGAGAAATAGTTGTGGTGAAACAGCTTCCTGACATACCCATATCTATATGGGGTCAATAAAACAAGACACAAAATTATGCTTACTCGATTTGTCTACATTTATTGTTTGAAATATCACTAATCACATTATGAGAAGAGCAACAATATTCAATGATTCCCCAGTTGGGATTGAGAAAGGACACATTCCCCCATGACTGAAGATGTGTTTCCTTTTCATCAGTGTCATGCAAAACTATCACTTTGTCTGTCTCTAACTGAGAGGATTTGCGCAAACTCTGTCACTGCCGTGTGCCAGAAATGGTTGTTTCCACAAGCACTGACAGGAAATTAGTTCAACTTAAGTTCAAAATGTGAATATGATTACAGTGATAACAAGGTACATCTGTTGATCCTCTTAACCCGTTGCAGATGGGCTGATTTTGCTGCAACACGCATTTCCCATAGACACTTGCCGGAATATACCAGGGACTCGTACTCAATAGGTTAATACTAGAACCACCAAATCAAAATTTCATTTACATTGCAAGTGCAAATGTTGCTGACAAAATATGCTGTATTAGACAAGAATGATATCGCACACTTTTTATGCAGTTATTGTGATTGTTGGGCAGAATCTATGCTGTATGCTGATGCAAATGAGTATTTTTGTGATTTCCAGAGTAATCTTAAGAGAGATTAGCTCGCTGAATCTGCGCTTGGACTTGACTCGCGAAACAGGGTCACATGATCAAGAAACTTGATCCCGCTGGGATTATATCTGCACTCAGACGTTGAGGAAGATGTCAGGAGATTTCTGTATTCAACTCCTCACTCTCTTGTTTGTTTTGTTTTGTTTTTGTCAGTTGATACAATTCCATAAGTGTATTAGAGAGACATGTTATTACAGGATAGGGGAGACTCAAAAGAAAACTGGAATATATGATTTAGAAATGTTGTACAATACTATACATGCAGTTGTCGACAATAGACATAGTCATCATTACATACATATGCCCCAGCAATGCTTTTCGGTACATTAGTATTAATGTCTTTACACTACATTAATATCAGAAAGGGAACACACAGACACAGATACATATGTACACACACATGCACACACACACACACACACACACACACACACACACACATATATACAGACATCCTCTGTCCTATGGTGTAGGGCTTTCTCTGTCATTCTAATTTGTGCTGCACAATGTAAACACCCCCACGGTCGATGAGGAGCAAAGTTCAATACTGAAGCAAAGGAATGTATGAGATATGTTGTGTACACGCTAAAAGGTTGAAAGGTAATCTAATTGTGTGGACTACATGCTTTGTCTATATTTCCATCCTTCATCATTATGGTTTCATTTCATTTGGAAATTAATTTGTTTCTTCTCTGTTCTTGCTCCCTTTCCTTGTCCTCTTTCCGTGTTCTCCATTCTGTCTGTCCCTTTCTTGACCCTTCGCTACTCGGTTTGTATCTTTATGCTCGTCATTTCTTGTCTCTTGACCACACCCCTTGAGAAATTTTTCCTCAAACAACTCTTCTGGCCACATTCCTACACTGCTCTGTTTTCCCTTATCCATAATATTCATGATTCACTTTTGTGCAATTTTCACCCTTCCAAATAATATTGTATGCATATTCGTTAAATATATCAACAACAAACAAACAAATTGATAATCAACCTTTGCAATATCTGCACACTTTGATCAACTATTCCAATGTTCTATAATGCAATGATATCTTTCTTGGTATGGGTAAATGATATTCCATGTTCTTTGAACTCATTTTCCTACTTCATAACAAAATATGATAATGATGAATTATTCATATTGTCACAAATTCCTTTTTTCTCTTCTTGGCATACATTGTATGCCATATTAAATTGGGTTTGTCTGACGATAAAAATATTTTGTTTTCCTTGCCTCCAAATGGCATGTTGATCTATTGAAAACCAAACCAAAACAAATTCAATATGTTTCTTACCCTTTCCCCCTCATAATGTTTATCTACATGTATCTCCTCCCCTTCCCCCCAATGTATTTTCTTCTCCCACCCCCAATTTTCGGTTTGTTTTATTTTGTGTGTACGAATCCTGTAGCTGATAGGGGTGTGGTTAGCTATTAGGTTCCGGAATCAGAAGGACCCCCGGGCCAACCCCAGCGCCTTCCTGTAGCAGTGGCCCCACCCGTCACCCAAACCTACCAATCTGCATTCGCTTCGCAAAACTTCACAAGTATGAAGAAGAGATATATCTGTAGATCAGTTTTACTCTTTAAACCAAAAGTTGTTTGGTGTATCATGAGTTTGTGATAATTCGTTTGGTACAGTTATGTCACTCTTTAATCCCTGAGCAGCATATGTAGGGATTTGTTTACCAATTATGTTTTTAGATTACAGTGCTTTTGGACACTAACACAAGTAGTGCCATTTTATACAACTCTAATACTGTCACTGCCAGAAGATGTTACTCCAAAAAGTAGTGATAATTTGCAATAGTCATCTTTTATGTGAAAACAGCATGAAAATCTTTGGTTGCACAAATACATTTTTGTTAACATCTCATGATCATGTAATTTCATCCAACATTCATTTGTTTTGTAATATCTAACACATACATTAACGCTCAGTTCTGTAGAGTGGTATATATGTTCATTTATTGTTTTTCCCAGCTTGATGCTAACAATCAAAAGAGCATTACTATGACTACTTATTCCTGTTGTTTTCTCTCATACAAATTCATCTCGAATGCAAATTTAGGTGAGGGGAGGATGACAGCAACTCACAACTTTTTCATGTGGCTTGTACACAAATATGTCACTATAATTAATATTTTTGGTTGATATCATAAAAACTGGTACTGTAAAACATGTAGTGCAGACAAGAACTTTTCCAGTGCATTCTGATTTCATGAATTTTGGCTCGCGAAATTTGAGAAATTAAAATGCATGCAACATTCCCAGTTTTACAGTAGTAGGTCATGGCAACAGAACAAATATTTAATTTTCATTTGTATTTATTCTATTTGATTAAAATAAAAATAAAAATTAGGGAAGACTTGTGTGTATGCCAGTGGAAGACTCAAGAAGTTTAATGCTGTCACCATCACATCTAATTTGCATAATACTGATGAGGTCTGTCCCAACACCACTGATTTTTAAAAACATTTGAGGCTAACATTTCATAACTTTATCAGATTAGGTAGAAATTGTGCACACTCATTACCTATATTCTATTCATTACTAATATTACATTCCAATGCAATAGTATCATTCTTTCAAAAGTTATTAAAGTTGAAAGTGAAAAACGTGTGAAGGGTTTTTATGAAATGAAAAGGGAAAATATCTATGAGATGTACAATGTTCCTAATGACATAGACTGAAAAAAAAAAAGTGTTCTAGTAAAACAGCAGACAATTTCCCTTTCCTTTTGTTAACTGAACATTTAGATTTATAAAGACAAAGAATTGCTCTTTGAGAAATTATAAAATGATAAAAATTGACCATTAAGGTTGACCCATTTCGTCTATTTTGAGTCGTGTAAAATTGTGTCATATTACTTTTCTTTTTGTGTCACATATGTGACAATACTCTGTTTAATATTTTTTTTTGTTTTGTTTTGTACATGTGAAGAAATGTTCATTTCACACTGGCAGCAGATTGTATTTTATTTAACAACTTGTTGGTGTTCAAAAACCTTTCCCTATGCATGTCTTTCATGGTGTCTTCTCAGAAATAGAAGGGCAGTTTGCAGCTTTTATGAGGGAGGTTTGTGAATGCCACACATTTGCAATGGGGCATGTGTATTATGCTGATGTATAATTCATACATACTGTACATCAGATAGCCATTACAAGCCAGTCTGGAGTTGTGCATCTTAAGGGAGGGGGGGGGGGGGGTGGAGGGGGACAAGGGAGGGGGAGAGAGAGAAGCAACGATTGAATAGGTAGATGAGGATGACAATACTGATAGTCAATGGTATTGCAATACAGTCCTGACTTTAGTATGCTCTTGACACATGTACTGCGGCAAATACAGTTTACATGATAATCATTGAGCGTTGAAGCCTCTCAGCTTCAGAATGGTAAAGCGAGTTTGTGCTCTACCGTATGTCAAAAAAAAAATTGCAAAAGTACCCTCCGCAATGATAACTTTAAAATTAGTGAATCAATCCAAACACAATTTCAGGGTATGAAACTATAGCTCATTGCCCACATCTTACAGAAAACCCCATTCAGTTTGCTTCAGTGGTCAAGGAGACATGAGGATTTTTGTAGAGCATGTCAGGAATCCCTTCCCTCCGAGTTCTGTCTATTGTGTTTTATGCAGTTCCAAGAGGATCCAAGTGCTAAACTTGGAAGAATCAGACTCATGACATGCCTCACAACAATCCACATTTTTCTGTGACCGCTTAACCAAATTGAATGGGGTTTTCTGCAAAATAGAGCTAAGATGTTATATTTTAAGACCCTGAAATAGTATTTAGACAGTTTTATCATATTGGGTGTTATCAATGCAAAAATCTGATTGTAATTTTTTGGGGGACATACTGTAGTACATACATATTTACAGCTAACTTTCAGGAATCTCTGACCAATGTGCATGTGTGCCGCTGCCATTTTTGTAGTGTCTGCCTTTTCCATGAGTTCGTACTAACATCAGTGTAAAAATAGGAAAATCTGCATGCTGTCCTCCTCCGATTCAACTGAACTGACTTTATTTGACCTACAATGTATTTTGACTCTTCTTGTCAGAGTATCACATCTCTGTCTTAGACTAGAAACCCCTTACTCTATGCACAATGTTTGCAGACCAAGTGTCATCCACATTTTTTCCCCTTAACCAGTATGCGAGTGTCATTCTAATTTGATAAGCCCTGCTCTCTGATTAGATTTCGCCACCCTCCTCACCCACCCAAACTTTGGAGAGGTGTGATTCCCCGGTATTGTCTGAGGCCCAGCAAGCGGCCAAAGACAGGCAGCCAAAGACAGGCAGCAGGCAGCTTGTACAGAAGGCCTGGTGCTAGCCTCAGCTGCATGCTAATTATGAGCCCTGAGATATTGGGGGAAGATGAAAGAGGACGCAGCCATGTAGAGTGCATACTGGTTGTTAACCTATTGGGAGCTGAGCTGTAGTAATCATTGGTAATTCACAGATGCGCTTCCTTTTTTCTAGTTTGAATCCCTCACTATGTACCACCCCGTAAAAACACAAACAAAGTGCATTGTAATGCACTCAGCTCTTAAGAGTGCATTTACTCTACATGTGTGACCTACGATTGATTACTGATGTACTGGAAGCAGAGTAAAAAAAGACCTCTTGAAAACCTTAAGGTTTACTAAATTCATTAAAAAAAATAATAATAATAGTAATGACAAATTCAGGACATTCCATGCACAAAATACAAGGTGTAAAGTCTAATAAGTTCTATGATTTGTAAGTACAAATTTGAACTGCTTATAAAACATGATAGGCTCCTAAAAATACCAAGTTGATTGTAATGTAGTATTACTCTGTGACTGCACCGAGATATGCCAGTTTGCTGCAACTTTCAACAAGTGAAAATTGCACATCTCAATTAAGTATAGGCCTACTTGTTTTAGATGGGGAGTTAATGTGCATGTCATTTCTGCTATTGAATATGATAAGATGGTAAGAGCTTCTTCCTTTTTTTCACAACATGCCTTCTTTGATAGGAGTTCTTTCATTAAAACAGTGCAGTGAAGGTGAAATTATCAGATATACTTGTTTTTTTGTGTGTTTGCCTTTTGTTCAGTAATTTCTTGCAAAAATCATCAATAGTACTCTTTCCCCTCTAATGAG
The DNA here is from genome assembly GCA_033980235.1 of Diadema setosum. Classification (NCBI taxonomy): domain Eukaryota; kingdom Metazoa; phylum Echinodermata; class Echinoidea; order Diadematoida; family Diadematidae; genus Diadema; species Diadema setosum. The sequence goes on along the minus strand of CM067067.1, from coordinate 30,635,057 downwards.
TAGTACTAAGTAGTTTTACTTTTTCTGAAAATCCTTAATTTGGGTCAGCAGCTAACTGGTAAAATAAAATTGAAGAAGGATTTCTCTGAATTACAAATTCAACTTTTTCAGGGGAGTTTTTAATTGTAATACAGCATTGACATGGGAACTTGAGTAAGAATGACAGTTGAATATGACAAAAAGAAAGTTTTTTTTTTTTTTTTTCAGCATAGTCATATTTAGAAACATGTCATATTTAAAAAGAAGTCTCTATAAGCTAGTGGAAGAAAGTGCAAATTATGTACTATTTAAATTCAGAGAGGGTATCAAGTAAAATGACAGAGATACATTGTACATGCATGCATAGATTCATAATTCCTTCAAGATGCATATAAGCCAGTGTACTGATGTGTTTAAACTCATTGGGTACATTTCAGTACTGGGAATCCAGTTTTTGTGTGCTAATTGTTGCTTTGACAGATAAACATACATATTAACCCTATTCTAACTGGGCTATTTGAGACCAAGTTTTTACTGGGGGGGGGGGGGGTCAATTTGACCCCCCCTTCAGATCTCGGCCGCCGATCGCGCGATCGCCGCAAAATTTTGCCTGAACATAGAGCCGGATGTCAACTACAAGATTACATGGTCATACAATAGAAAAATTTTGATTTCATATTTTTTAATAAATTAATTATGCAAATTAACGCATGAAATCATATTTTCACCTATAACTCCATCAAAAAGACTGAAGGATTATTTAATATTTTGTGTCAGAGTTCCTCAAGACACATCAAACAATTTTCTAGTAAAAAAATAGCGCAATCAAAATCATTTTCTTTTGTTTTTTATTGTTTTGTTAATTTCTTATGTATTTTATTGTTTTTTCGATCTTTTGTTTTCTATTGTTTTTTTTGCCAAAATTTGTTGGAGGCACTTTTTCAAGCTTATCTACATTAGAATTGATTTATTTCAATGGTTAAAAGTTGAAATAATCTAATTTATATCAATTAAACAAAAAAACACAGTTTGCATTGGATTTGCACACGAAATCATGAATTCGAGCGTTTTTCGGGTTGACATGCATATGCAAAACATTGCATAACTTCAGAACGGTGTACCCGAACGTCGCAAATTTGGTCTCAAAATATGCGGGAGACTCAAATGAAAAAAGTCATGAAACGACACGGCAAAATCTTTGCGCGTTGCGGAATCGTGGCGCGAAACGTCGAGGGGGGGGGTCAATTTGACCCCCCCCCCCCCAGTTAGAAAAGGGTTAAAGGCATGCATTAACATGAACAGAATGTATGTGTACTGGTTTGATAGACTAATATATATTGCATCATGTAGTCACACTCGATACTTAAAAAAACGAACAAAGAAACAAACAAACTGTATATTGTTTGCCTTGAGCTTATGTGCAGTGTGCATGATTGATATTCTCTAGCTGTAGTAGGAAATCCCTTTTGAGACATTCACTCCTCGTAATTTGAGAGGCCCTGTTTTGCAAGGTGCTGTTATGAATCATGTACAAAATGTATGGACAGGAGCAGCGAATAAATGTTAGCCTGGGGTGTGCAATCCCATTCCTACAAGAAAAAGTAAGGAGGAAAGAGGACATATCCCCCCCCCCCCCCATCCCCCATTTCAAATAATTTTAGCAACAAACTGACATGTATACATATCAAGGTATCATTTCCTTTGCTCCCCTCCTCCATGAATGTTTAATGGTGTCCATAGTAACCACTGCAGCACATTCTAATGGCCTCATCAATTTCATCACACCAGAAGGCATTAGGTCCTGCAGGCAAGGAGGGGAGGGATGTCAATGACTATGCCAGATGCGTCTCGACTTTTTGGTCGGAAGTAATGTTAGGTTGTGATAGGAGCTGCTTGTGCAGGAGTTGTTTTTGTACTTGTTGTTTCTATTTTTGCTTGCACCACTAGGATGCTTTCTCTCCTAGAGGTCTGCAATGAAAAACGTTCCTAAATTTGAACTTAGTATTAAACTGCCTGACATTTATGTGTAAAGGTAGAGCCCCTGCCAGTTAAACCTTTCCAATATACTACAGATCTTATCCTGTTATGACATTGCATTAAAAAAAAAAAGGAAAACAAAATCTTGGCATGCTGAAAGGTAACAAGCCTTTTTTGGAAGTATTCCTCACTATCTCCTCACAGTATCATGTCTGAGGTCAAGAAGGTCAAATCTCTGTAGGCTTCAAAACCTTGAATACTGCACTTCATTTGCAGGGTGATACAGTACATGCAATGGAGTGTTTCTATGCCAATTTGCACATACAGTTGAACCTCTCGTAGCCGGACAAGTCGGGACCGGGGCTCATCCGGATAAGGGATTTGGCCGGATACGGGAGACTCAATGCTTTATACATGTACATATACATGGTACTGATGTGGCCCATTGTAGTACCACATGTAGTAATGTGTATACAAGATGTACTGCAACCTTTTCATTGTTACATTTGGGGATGTTTGGGGATGTTGAAATGTCTGGAGGTATAAGCAATTTGGAAGGAAATTTGATGCAATGTATGTTAATCATGTTGGAAGTAATATGTAATTCATGTGTGTTTGGGTAGGAGTTGTCAAGGAGTTGGGAATCCCCCTCTCCTCCCGTAATTATAAAAAAAAAAAATCACGGCGAGATTGCGTCCGTATAATAGAGAGATCCGGATAAAGGGAGGGCGGATAAGAGAGGTTCAACCTGTATGTCTTGAAATGCATTGTAGTCAGTGAATAGACTAATTACCCCTTAATCCCTGTTTTGTTATACCCCCGCCACACATAGTGTGAAGGGGGTATATAGGAATCACCATGATGTTGGTCGGGCGGTCGGTTGGGCGGTCGGTCGGGCGGTCGGTCGGGCGGTCGTTCTGTTGCAAAATCTTGTGTCGCGAACTCCTCCTACAGTTTTGAAGCAATTTAAATGAAACTTAGGGTAAATGATGATATTGAGGTATAGATGTGCAAGACATGTTTTTTGTGTTTGTCGGACAATGCGTTGCCATGGTAACCATAATTTTACCAAAACCTTGTGGATTGAATAATTTCCATAGTATTTGAGCAATCAATTTCAAAATTGGTGTCTATGATGATCTATAGGTGTAGTTATGTAAGACACTCCTTGTATTTGTACTTGACAAAGCGTTGCCATGGTAACCTCATGTTTTCTTTGAAATCTTGTGGCGTGAACAACTTCCACAGTTTTGAAGCAATTGAAATCAAATTTGGTAGGCATTATGGCCTTGAGGCATAGATGTGGAACACATAATTTTTGTGTTTGTCAGACAAAGCGTTGCCATGGTAACCATAATTTTACCAAAACCTTGTGGATTGAATAACTTCCACATCATTCAAGCAGATTAGGTCAAAATTAGTATGTATCATGATCTAGAAGTGTAGTTTTGCAAGACACCAATGTGTTAGTTTAAAGAAAATGTGTTGCCATGGTAACCACTCATTTTTGTATCAAAATAAACTTCAAGCTATGAAGGTCAAATTTGGTGTGTATGATGGTCTTTAAGTGTAGTGATGCTGGGGGAAAGCATGTTTCCATTTGCTGTAAGTTTTATACTCGGTGTCAACTCTGTAATTGTACAGTAAACTAAAATTATTCTGTTTCCAATTCGACAAGTGCACAAACTTGGTATTAACGTCATTGCTCTCATGACATCACATACTATAAAGCAACACTAGGGGCGGGGGTATTAATCACCTTCAGTGATAATTCTAGTTAATATTGAATGTCTATTATTGAATTACAGAAAGGTCCAGTTTAGGGGATTTAGCAAATGCTATTGAAAATGCATAACAAGTTTTGGCCAAGTGCTTTGGCACATGAAGGATTTAAAACTATCATAAAATATGTGGAGGTGCTTTAATGCTGGAAGTGATTCTTGATACCTTAAACCCTAAATGTGACGCTGCATCACAAAACCAACAAAAGTCGCCCGACATGGATTTTTTGTAAAGGGCATATATTCCAAATTAGCAGACTCTAAGCTTTAAAATAGTGTATAGTGTATAACTCAATACAAATTGACTTTCCTATTAAACCCATCTAGATAATGGAAAGAAAGTATACACTCTGGAAAAGTCTTAACTGAGAAAAAAAAGGCTCTGGAGTTTTATAGGGTCTATTCAAGTGTTAAATCTCACCAAGCTGTGCACTACGCAATGAATGGAACAAAAAACAGGATGTAGAACTCAAAGGCAACCACAGTGAAGAAATTATCAGATTAAGCTGAAAGTGTTCATACTCTATTAGCACATTCTAATAATGACTGGTACCAAATTTGAAAGCAGCAGCACCATCCTTTCAAAAGTTATTAGAGTTCAAAGTGAAGAGTGAGGGCAGGGTTTTTAAGGAATGAAAAGAGGCCTGTAGGACAAACCTAATCACGCTATTCTAAAAAAAGAAAAGAAAAAGAAAAAGTGTTGTTATACAATGTACTACAACTGCAAAAACCACAACTTTCCATTCTTCACGTGACCCCAAACTTAGGAATAGTGTAGAAGAATTATTGCTCTTTCGGAAAATATAAAAATCTGAAAATTGACAAGGTAGACCCATTTCACCTATTTTGAATCCTCACATGAAATAGGGGTGAGCGACTTTTTGTTGGTTTTGTTTCTCTCAAATTTCTTCTATGCTCAAGCAGACTTTGTCATTCCATCTTTCACTACTTTTTTCTTCCTCATTGTTTCCCTTGTAATTTGATACCACATGGGGGGGGGGGGGGTGGATATGTTACGGATGTCTGAGTGCAATGAACTTTCACTTGTCCATCCAAGCGATTTTAAAGGAAATATCATAACCGTTTCCCATGTTCACTTCCTTTGCTTGATATTGTCATACTAGTTTTGGTAGGTAAATTAGATTGAATATTGGACATTGAAATAATGTTATACATTTAAGTCACAAGCGCTGATTACGAGTACATGTTTGTGAGGCATGATATGTACCTGTGAGTACAAATTTATTTTGTAGTGTCATTTACAAAATATGTCATAGTAGATTTATACATTGATTGTTGATTGGTTGCATTGATTATTGTCTGTATAGTGATTGAAGCAATATAGTATTGATTTTGTGCAGTGGGAAATCAGTGTTTATTAATATACTTCATTTACATTGTATTTTGTACTACGCTGCATTTTCTGCCATGTGGCACTCGGGACATAGTGCAGTAATATGCATACCCTCGATAATTTGCCTTCATGCGATTTTATTTCAACCTGACCTTTGACCTCAGTAAAATTAAACAACATTTGCATGCATGTACTAATCACTGCATTCCTTATAAAATGCTTATGATCTCATATTATACCGTCCTGTGTTCCCTTTGAAATCATACACTATCTATCTGACAAAGCGTTGTCTTTTTCAGATATGATTTGAAATTGTACCATCATGTGTGTTGTAATGTTTTATTAACCAGTTGAGGACGGACTGATTTTGCTGTAGCACGTATTTTCCATAGACACCTACCCGTGTACGTTGTATACTCGACACTAGTGTTCAATGGGTTAAGACTGTCGTTTAGGTAGAAAATATCATGTATTCTATATGCTTTATTATGACTGTCCTTAGAAAAAAATGAGGTTTACTGACAATAATGATTCATCTCCATCTGATCGCATACTAATTGTGACTAATTTTGAATGTTGTATTTCTGCGGAAATGCCATGTCATAGTTCCTGTTTGTTTTGGCTGTTATACAATTTATATTTTATTGCATGTTCTCTCTCTCTTTCAATTTGTAACAGATCTAATCTGAACCCATGTCTTTCCTGCCTCTTCAAACTTGTGAAAAGAACACCACACATTGTTAAGTTATATCAGAAAATGTGTCTTCTCTTCTACATCATAGCATCAAAGGAAACACCAAGTGAAAGTCCACTTTGAGCTTTAGCAGACTTATATCAAGGAAGTGAATATCAAATGCACAGAACAATTAAAGGGAAAATCCATCTCGGTATCATGTTACTTTGTACGAAAACAAAAAATCAGAGAAGTGCTTCAGTGAAAATTCAGAGAAAAAAATTGAAACACACCCACAAACAAAAGTTTTGTTTTCTAAGAGTTTAGACAGTAAGACAAATCAGCAACTCTGTGCTATCTAGGTGTTGAGCAGCTCTCAGTTTGGTTTGTGCACACACACAAAAAAAAATCACCAATTTTCATTTTCCTCCAGAGGAAGAAATTTTCTGCAGACCTGTTCCTAGTGTGTAATTAGAGTGGAATGTTTTTTTGCACGTCCTCATCGGATTAAAGTTATGTCCGTGCCCAAATATTTTAGAGAAATTCAGATTAGTCACTGTCAGCGCTGAGTAGCTCTCTGTCTGTTTTTAACTTCCAAATATGATCAATACCATCAAAGTGACAATCTGTACATGCTGTTTTTTTCATTCATTTTCTTTCCTTCTTTTGCATTCCTCTTTCCCTTACAGTTTGTAGGAGTCCTAATCACGTACCGGTTCCGCAACCAGAAGGATCCTAGAGCCAATCCCAACGCCTTTCTCTGAGACCAGATCTGCAACTCAACCAGCAACCTTGTGCCAGCATTAAAGATAGCAAGATGTAGCAGTTTTGAAGAAAATAATCATTGCATCGGTAAAGATTTGTTCAGAAGAAGAAAAAAAGATAATAGATTGAGTGGATCAAAGGTGGTTTGACAGAGGAAATAAGCAAAAAGTATGTTGTCTTCGATGTCTGGTAGTGACGTGATGCAGTTTTTTATCCTTTGAAGATATATTTTTGTTGCCTCAGTGTGTCAATAGGGTATGTGCTGGTAGGTTTATGTTCAATAGTTACTGTGATTACATTCAAAATTGCAAAGTTGCAACTTCATGCAAATGAAATTTTTTATGCCTTCATGTCAGAGGTTACAGGAGGCTTTGGAATATGGTGTTCTTTTCCCTTCCTAATGCTTTTAGTTTTCTCAAATACATTTGTAGTCTAGACATGAATTTTGTACAAATTCTAGTAACTTATCTAGCAGGTCATATTGATATTACATAGCAACTTACATCTGGGTATCACATTAATTTTTTAAAGAAATTCTCTTGTATACAACATCTCTTGCCTGTGTTTACTACTTTTGTGGTCTCTTTGATGTTTTGTGTTGGTGATGGGCAAAATGAAAAAAAGACAAAACAAAACAAAACATAGAAAGCATGTTTTTCTCAGCAGTTAAGAAGTGCTACTTCGTAAATTTACAGTGCTACATCAAATGCCTCAAATGTCACTTTTTACACTTTGGTATTGGATTTTGATGGTAATTATAACACTACCATTTTTAACAAAAAGTACTTAAAGTAATTACATCTTACAGTATTGTGTGTTTCTTCAGTTAGCTTTGTGATTGGGAAGAAAACAAAGAAAGAATAGTAGCGTTACAGCGAGAATGCATTGTAAAAAAACCCAAACAGTAGAAACAGCCAAATCAAAGCATGCTTATAATTTGAGGGGGATGAGAACGGGAGTGTCTGAATGTATTTTGTAGAAATGTCATCTACTTTCTGTAGTCTACAAAAAGGTATGTGTGTGGAGAATTGTCGAATGTCAAAGGTTAGAGTTCAGTGAATGAGGCCATAGCTGTGTGCTGTGATAGTCACTAAGGACACTTTACTGTCCATCCCTGTGTAGGCAATATCATGCACCAGGCCATAGCAGTGTTTGCAGCCAAAGTTTGTAAAATTGTACAATCTCAAACATAATAATGTGCAGACCTCCCAACCATTCAGAATTTGGGGGAAAAATATCTGAATTTTGACCATTCCCAACTCTTGTTTCAATAGAAGTTTCCAATTTTTTTGTTGTTGATAATTTTACTACACACTTCTATGGGAACTGCTCTTTCTTTCTTACTTTTGAGCCAAATCATCCCTATTTTACAGTTAGAAATGTTGGGAGGTCTGAATTTGTGTCGCATATAATATATGTCAACCATATGATATGTTACATATATTACACATCCTTGTCTGCAAGATAGTACCCATGCTGAGAGGGGCTCCGTAATAATCTGGCTACAGCTATGAATGTTGACATTTGAAGCGGTATTTGGGTATGAGCACTACTATCAGACATAATAAGTGTCATGTTTTTCCCTTTTGCTTTCTCTTTTTTTTTTCTATTCCATTTATGTTTTTCATTTCATTTGGGCTGCATTTATCGTCTGTCCCATGTTCGAAAGACATTTCAATACCCATTATCAAACAACCCAGTTGTTGTGTTTATCATGTCCATCGCGAGTCAAGAGGAAGGCAGCTCCATTGCGCTGTTTATAGACCGGGGAGCATTGGTGATGCACTGTAGTTGACATGGGTAGGTCAGAGCTTTAAACACATTTTAAAACAACTTGTACTGTATTTATCATCTCTGCAGGAACGTGTTTCAGGCTCAAATGTGTTTCAGATCGCATTTTTTATGGCCTACGTATGGCATTTCCCCGTATCAGAACAGCTTTGCGTTTATCATCTGCGCAAATTTCTCTGAGTGTTGTTTGAAAACCGTAATTGTACATCAGAAGTGAGTTGATAAATGCACCCGTATAGTAAATATCAAGAGCACGTGGTTCCACTTTTAGGCATTAGAAGGTTAATAACAAAACAGTTTATTGGATATGCTATAGTTTTTATGACGTATTTGTCAGTTTTACATTATATACCTCATTTCTAGAATCCTCTCATCTGATTGGTTAAAAGGGGAGTCATGAAAATAACTGTGCCCTATTTTTGAGTTACTGTGACCGGGGCCCGGGCACAGTTAGTAAATAGGTTTTAGAGACAGTCGCGACCCCGTACACATAGATCGCTCTATGTACGCACCAATGATACGACCGCCGCGCATTCGATCAGCGTGCTGTAAAAGAGACTAGTGGACTGGTTTGGAGATGAGACAGTCGCAACCCCGTTACTTTGTTACGGTAGTAATTTACACGTACTGTACACTGTATGTACACATAGATGATCACTGTGTACGCACCAATGATACGACCGCCGCGCTGTCGATCAGCACTGATTACGAGTGCTGTAAAAGAGACTGGAATCTATATTTTCGGTTTCTATATTTCGAAATCTATATTTTCGGTATATAAAACAAATAATGACTGCTTGATATTCGGGGTACAGTTAAAATTATGTAGGCCCTCGGTGATGTGAAAACCATAACCATGCCCTCAGCTTCGCTTCGGGCATAGTTACGGTTTTCACATCACCTCGGGCCCATAATTTTAACTGTGCCCCTCATAGCAGTCATTATTTGTATACTATTTAATGGCATTTGAATGTGGCTAAACTTGAAGATCTTTATCCTTTCAATTCCATCCCCCCCCCCCCCCCCGAAAAAAAAGTTCATGCTGTTTATGAATCAAATATTCAGTATACCCCCAGTAACTCAATATGATAATTAAACCCAGAGCATTTATTCATGCCCAATTTAAGTTACGGTAGATAAAGTGGCAATAGTCTTTCTTGCTTGCAATGTTGTTTTGTTGTGGTGTTTACATCTTGGATCCTGACCTCTGTAGATAGTCGAGCATGACATAGTTAATAAGATAAGGAGTGATTTTGTAATAATGATGATGTAACAGCATTTATGTAGCCCCATATATATCCGTTGAAAAATTGAAAGGCGTTGAATACCCACACTGTGTCACACATCACTCACAGAGTTGCTGGAAAAGTAGGTCTTCAGTTCAGATTTTCAGTAAATGGCTGGAGAAGTTGCAAGTTTTTCATGTTTACATTTTGTGGAGGGAACACACATTCATTATCTTTGTTAAGAAAAGAGAAAAAGTCATGTCGTAATTTGGAAAGAAAAGGCAGGTGAATATTTTTGTTAAGATATATGTTTTATACAGATTGTTTTCTCAGTTTGTTTCATTTGGACCTTTGGTAGGTTGACTTGCAAAGGGTTTACAATACGCATGTATAACTGTATTGCATGCGTATATGTTGTAAAATTACGTTTAAAATCTACAAGACTGCTTCAGATGTATGCTCAATTGTGTGATCTAGGTTTGATGCTAATATTTGAGTGTACCAGTATTCTAAAATGATTCATATCAAAGTGGCAATATTATCCCCGTGAGAAATGAAAATGTATAGTGATGTAGCAGATGTGCAGGAAATGTAAATAATTGAGTTTCAAATCTGTCTTTATCTTTTGTGTATTGATGATATTTATTCTTCTATCTCGAGTATGAAACATGTCATTCTTTTAAACAGTTATCTTCCTGCTAATCTGTAAAAAAGCATTGCTATCAGTAAACAAGAGCAATGCTGTATTTTTTTGTTTTTGTTTTGTTTGTTTGTTTGTTTGGGTTTTTTTGGTGAAAGTAGTAGTAAAAGAGTCCAGTAACTTTGTCCTTAAATGTACAGACTCCTGTGCAAATCATATGTGATTTGAATAGAAACAGAGTGTAGAAGGCTACCACATAATTGTGTATCTGGATCCCATCTTGTTTTTAACCTTACATCTACATAGCTGGAATTCATGTCTTATAAAGCTGCAAATATTAAAGTGTACATAGCGAGAGCATTCTTGTACACGTAATCATTCAAAGCTACACAGACTTGGCAGTTTTGTATTAATTTAGTGAGTTATTTATTTTTACTTTTTTTTTTTATTTAGGTATAATCTGTACTAATAGGCAGTACCCATCAGGATTCTGAAATGCATTTGTTCTTTCCACATAGCATTACCATGCTTCAAACTTTTATGTTTAGACAGTATGTGAATTGTGGAAATTGTACATGTTAGATAATATTGTGCGATGTGTAAATCTGCATTTCCGTTAATGAGAGTAATTTATTAGTGAGGGGTTGTACCTGTACATAATCAGATATTAGAGTATGCTGAGTTCCTGAATATAATATGCTTAGTGAATATTTGTTCCTGCCCGATGTTTTATGACAACTATTACAACTATTGTAATTGTGACTTATTTTGATGTGTGTTCTCCATCATGATTGATTATCATGCATGATAGTTTAAAACCCACTGTGCAAAGGGCAGTTTGTTGCATAGGCTGAGATTTGTGGAGAATTTTGGTCGCTAGGGCTCTCTGGACACTTCCAAAATGGCTGCCTGCAAAATTTCAACTGTAAATAGGACGAAATACTTGACCATCTCAGATTACCCACTTTGCCTATCAGCACTGCTGGAACAGTATTGTGTGCTAATTACTCATATTTTAACAATTTCTTACAATCATCATAATATTAATAATTAGTGAGAAATTGAGTGAAGAAAATGGAATTCCATTTTCTTTGCTCAATTTTTCACTAATTATATTCATTTCTGGTCAGCTTCCCTTTGTTTGTGTTTATGCATAATAATAGTAAGTATAAGATGAACACTTGTAAGGTAAGATTTTTGAGATAAGGAATGAAGGAAACATTTACAAAAATCGATGTCTACATGAATAACCAGGTTTTGCGAATGCCTTATGGGAGTTTATTACATAGAAATGGGCCAGTATATTACAGCAGTGATCAATCACTCGCTATAAGATTTATGAGTTTGTAGCACAGCAAGTAGAAAAGAGTTAGATGACCGAAGGATCCTAAAATATGGTGTAGTATGCATAACTCTTTAGGAAATTATGATATGGGGCAATGTGCAGGTGGGGAGGGGGGATAGATTTGCCTTCAGCTTAGAAGGAGGCATTTTGTAAGGTGTGCATTCTTTCTTTGCCTAATAGGGCCCTACGTCTCAACGAATGCCTTTGTTGATTAGTTTGTTGAATCTTGTAGATGTCTGCTACTTCATGATTGATGTCGCTCTTCCATATTAATTACAGTTGTACAAACTTTTGTGATGAGGGTCAATGTTTACCGATACTTTACAGGACAACCATAGGGAAACCGTTAGCCACTGGGCCTAGAGAATTATGTGCAGTTACATTGTGTGTGTTTGTGTGTTGAAATAACTGCAATGATTGATTCCAAGATCCAGAGAAAGATGATATTGTTAACAGCAACTTTTTTTTTTGTTTTTGTTTCCTGTCATGTGATGCTGATTCTCAGAATAATGTATGAAGCACTGATCAATTCTGATTCGACTTAATTTTGACATCCTGAGATAAGTCTTGCTCCATTGTTATTTCATTCAGTCTTGTTCTTAATACTTGGTGTACAATTTCATTGTTCTACCAATTAGAAAGTGGGTCACCTTTATGTAACAATGTTTATTCCTGGCCTAAGGATATGCTTTGATGATTGATATGGTGTATTGAAGGATTGTTATTGGATGAGATCACACAAGGGGGAATTAATTTGTAAGATTTTTTCGACATCTTTCAGGTAGTAAGGTATTTATAGGGGATTGTGGTTGTCATTCAGGATATCGTCAATGCTTTTAGTGAATAGAGCTTAATTGAGAAGGACTCGGATCTGTTTGTAACTGTGTTTTTATTAAAAAATGTATGCCAAGTCTGGTCTACAGAGGGCGTGTGCTTAGGTCATTACTTTGTTTGAATAATACATTCCTCATTGATTGTGTCCAATTCATGGCAAAGCTGTGTAGCTAGTATATTAGCACTTATGACATACCCCTACAGTGAATGGACTCTTCCGGGTATGTTATCTTGCCAGTGCTTGCTTTTCGAAAAGTGATGCTGAAGGAGCAGTTCCATTTTGGTATATTAGGGGGTACGATTGCAATGGTTTGCCATCAGTTGACAAATTAAATGCAAAAATAATCAGAAAGTGCATGCTTCTCAATCTCCCTTGTGTATTATTTAAATATGGACCGTTGACTTCTAGTACAATGTATATGTATGTGTTTTGTGATTGTGTGTTTTGTGTATGTCTGGATTTTTTTTTTAATTAGACGGGGTGCATCTTGTGTGTGCTTCCATGCATTTAGTATGTTTGTGTTTGTCACAATTCACAAAGCTGATACATGTGTATTTAAATATGACCATCATTTTCCCTCTTCACCATCAGGAACTTTTCCATGTCTTCTAAACTAACTTGGAAATAACCAGTGAGGCTGTAGATCAGAAAAAAAAAAATCATTTGCGTGCAACTTGTGTTACTTTTTATCATGTCTTTATTACTCAAGATGTTCATATTACGTTCGTTCTGCTCGATCGCCTGAATAGATTCAAATGTGTATACAGAACTGGGCTGCAGGATTCCCAGTCCAACTAATTCCAAAAATGAAAAAAAAAAAAAAAAAATGTTATTCCGGAGGTTCGTTAATCTGAAGACAAAATAAGGTTTGCGACTCCGATGGTGCGTTAGTACACACCTTCTTAGCATTTTTGCATGAACGAACCTTGTTTCATTTCCAGAATAACAAACCTTTGGAATAGCGAACCTTATTTCATTTTCGGAATAACAAATATCACCCGTGCTGTTGAGCACAAGGGTATGATTCCTTTCGACCTCGCTGCACGGGTTGTGATAACTTTTGACCCCAAAGACTGCTGTACTGCTACATGTATAATCATTATCTTAGTTTACGATAACCGACTGTGAATAGCAAGAACAAGAAAATGATGCGCTTTTTAGCTCACCTGAGCCAAAGGCTCAAGTGAGCTATTGCGATCGCCCTTCGTCCGGCGTCCGTCGTCCGTCGTGCGTCGTGCGTAAACTTTTTACATTTTCATCTTCTTCTTCAAAACCCCAGGACCGATTTTCATCAAACTTGGCAGGTAGCATCCCTAGGGGGTTAGGAACTCAATTTGTTAAAATGGGCACCATGCCCCACTCAGGGGGCCCCCAGGGGGGCCCAACCTCCCCCCCCCCAAAAAAAAAAATAAAAAAAAAAATAAGGAATCTGTAAAAATCTTTTTCTCTAGAACCAGAAGTGATAGAGCTAAGTTAATACTATGAGTTAGTACATTGATGACTGTAGTTTCAAGTTTGTTCATGGCAGGATCAGGGGTGCCCCCTTGGGACCCAGGGGAGGGGGGTGTGGAGGGGTCCTATTGGGGCCTAAATTGTACATTTTTATCTTCTTCTTTAGAACCCCATGACCCATTTTCACCAAACTTGGCAGGTACCATCCCTAAGGGGTTAGGATCTCAATTTGTTAAAATGGGCACCATGCCCCACCCAGGGTCCCCCAGGGGGGCCCAAACTCCCAAAATGAAGGAATCTTTAAAGATCTTCTCTAGAATCAGAAGTTATAGAGCTAAGATAATACTATGAGTGAGTACATCGGACTGTAGTTTTGAGTTTGTTCATAGGAGATCCAGGGGTGCCCCTCTTGGGGGCAGGGGTGGGGGGGGGGGGGGTGGTTGGGAAGGTCCAAATGGGGGCCTGAATTGTACATTTTCATCTTCTTCCTGAAAACCTCATGATGGATTTTCGTCAAACTTGGCAGGTAGCATCCCTGGGGGTCAGGATCTAAATTTATCAAAGTGGGCATCATGCCCCACCCAGAGGGCCCCAGGGGGCCCCAATCCCCAATAATTAAGGAATCTTAAAAAATTTGGGCCCTTATTGTACACTTTCATCTTCTACTTGAGAATGCCTGGTCAAATTTTGGTAGAGCTGTGAATAATTTAGATTAGTGACTGCGTGAAAGGTGAACTTGCGATACTCGGGTGAGCGCTAGACCCGCGGGTCTCTTGTTATATATACCAGAATCCATGTTCTTTAAATCTTTCCACTTTCAGCTCGTGCCCTTCAATCCAGTTATTGTGGACTATTACCGGTGGTCTCTTTCGTTGTTCTCGCCACCTTACATCGAAGTATAGTTTACCATTTGGGAACAAGTCTGAATCAAGCACCTTCATTCTAAGATTAGGGTCAAATTTCTCGTCGAGGATGTCGTTCAAGATCTTCTGGTCCGGAAGTCGATTTCGCGCTTTGTGGATCCGATCCATCCACTCCCATACCAGCGAACGCGTGGCGTTGGTGGCGCGAAAGAAGACAAAGCCCGCACAGTAGACAACTTTTGGGTCGTGCAAGTCTTCCTGCAACACGACGTCGTAGTCCCCTACGAGGTAAGGTAGAGGATCTCGCAACCACACCATATCGACGTCGCAAAAGAGAACGTCCTTCCCTTTCTGCAGGAGCCTGTAGATATACGCAGGCCGCCTATTAATCAGCAAATTGTACTCGCGGGACAAGTACTTGAGCGCCGCTTGAGGCGATGCGGCCCGGGGCGTCATGACTGCCGAAACCTCCCGCGGATGTTTCCTTATTAAGGTCCTGTACGCCTCGATGTCCTCTGCTATTGCCAGAACGTTTGGACGTGTGCCGAGCCGCCGTACACTCTCAATCCAGTTCTGGGCGAAGTCGAGGAACGCCCGGTTACACGTAATCAGGACGATGGGATCACCGGCATGCGTATAAGGAAGCTGGTATTTGAGATCGAATACAACAGGAGTGATGAGCTCAGGGGTCGTCGGAATAGTTTTCCTTTCGATTAACATTCTTCCTGCAGGTCCAACGTTTGTTTCTTGATGTGAAGCTGCAAACCGAATGTGTAAGAAGGGAGAACTGTCATTGCGTTTTAATGTTGTCATTGGCTTGATATTGTGCCATTTTTTTTTTAAATTTAGAAATCTCAAACAGAATTCAGTCTACCTTAACATGAATCTTTTACCCTGCCGTAAAGACGACACGAATCGAAAGAGGGCGAAGAAACAGCTGGGAACTGTCTTATCGAGGGTTCCATGACATTTGTTCCTGCGTCAATTGGTCCTATGAAACATCTGCAAGCTAAGCCAAACATTATACCGATGCATAAACATAATCTTAACCCTAATCCTAATCCTCGCATCAAGCTAAACCTAAGACCCAATCGCAACCCTAACCCTAACCCAAAGTCCATGGAGAAAACAAGGGCGGAGCAATTGTCACAGGAATAAATGTCGTGTCACCCTTGCATAGCGTATTGTCTGTTGACACTTGCTATCAAATGTGATATCAAAGTTCAGGGCCGGCGGAACCGGGGGGTTGCCCCCCCCCCCCCCCCCTTCTGGATAATACATAGAAGTATATAGGATCTGTACTACTTTGTTTGTTAAACAAACACTTTCTTTTCAATTCTTTTTACCCCGGAAGTGGCACCAGAAAACAAACTTTTTGTTTGTGTGTGTGTGTGTGTTGTCATCATTTCTGAAGAAACCCGGAAGTGACAGCTTGTCAGCTGAGGAAACCAGAAAGTGGCACCAGAATTTGTATATGAACTGCCCCCCTCCCCCAAACACACGCACACACTTTTGAAAATGTGGCTTCGGTCATGAAGTTGTACATAATGGGGATTCATACGGGATCGGGATGTAAACCACCTGCTGGTTAAAATTTACTCGACACACTCACTTGTTACTGGGAGCAGAGTATGGACTACTGCCATCAGCACTGAGATGACGATAGTAGACGCAGCCAGACGCCTTCGATATCTGGTACAGCGACAGCTTGTGGTAGGAGGTGAGAACGTGACTTATATCATTATATATATTTTTTTTCTCACTATTGTAAAGTGTTACGTTTTAAACATTTTTTAAGGAATTGACCAGATTCTAAGAAAGCTGTAATCTTCCTAGCGTACTGACAGTGGATGTATGGAGCGAGCACACCATTAGTCTTCCATAATTATGCAGTCACTAAATTTGTTTAAAAAACAGCAAGCAAACAAAAACATATGAAACATGACTGTGTAGCCTTCTTCGCACCACCACGTTGCGATACTTCTACTTGACCAAAACAGTGTTATGATTATGATGCTTGTAACATTAAGGATTGCCAGTACATTTTGTATGTCACATAAAATCACACCTTGAAGACTTTGCAAGACAGCTTCACAGGACATATTATAGAGAGGACGATAAACTTTAATATTTAAGCCCAAGGCTGAACGGAATAGTAACCCAAAACAAACAAACAAACAAACAAAAACTTTTATGTTGTTCCATCTGTTATTTGTTGTTTTCTTATAATGAAAATAAAACAGTGTTGACCAGCGTGAGAATAGTGTCTATTTTGGTTCTCGCAGGATGATGTATATTCAGGAGAATATGAGAAACTAAGAAAAGCCTTCCACCATCACAAAACGGATGACGGGCTACCTATTAGTGACACTTGATTGATGTAATGGACCAACTGTAGACGAATATTGTGTGGATTCAAATTGTCTACGGTTAGAAGCAATGAATAACTTACCAGAGCGACAGCATGCCAGCCATGAAGGGTTTGTAGGGAGAGGCAACGTGGTGTATAAGCTAGATCTGTGGATGGAAACAAATTCATAAAATGGGCCTATGATAAAATACATACATGTAGCAAACGACTCGCCTAGCTGAATTTCATATTGGACAGTGAAATTCTATAAAAGAACAAATGCAGAGGTTGTTTTCTTCTTTACATTTTAGTATAAAGAATGAACCGTGATTGTTATCATTGATGATGCTGCTTTTGTTTTTCGAGTTTGATCCTCGGTGTTTTTTTGTTGTTTTTTTTTTCTTTCTTTTTTTGTGCGCCGGTTTACTGTATTGTTAATTTGTTAAGTTGGAGGGGGTAACTGTCTTTCATGAATCACGGTTTTTAGTTCATTGATTTCAGTCAAAATAATGCAGTTATCATTTTCTTCTTCATGATGGTAAAAACCTCTGAAGTTGATAAGCAGACACAAGGGACAAAACACTGCAGTTGCAAAAGTTGACTTCAGCAATCTATTGCATTAGAATCACCAGGGCGCCACCATGGACAACTACACGACACTGCTTTGTACACGGTGGGAATTAATTTTGATATCTTACTGAGCATTGTCTATGGAGAGTTCAGAATCTTACAGAGAAAATGTTGTACATTTCTTATGGTACGGCGTTTCGATTGTTAGTGAAGTGACATGAATTAAACTAATTACATGCATTCTCTTGATTTTATCCAATGCAACAGGTTCCCAACCATCGTGACGTTGCTTCAAGATATTTCGTCATTACGCCATGCCCCCACCCCTCAAAAAACAAAACAAAACAAAACAAAACAAAACAAAAAAACGGGGGGGGGGGTCCTATGCAGGCCTACATGGACATTTCTGAATTTTCCCCATAGCATGTACGCGAGGGATTTACTCCCTAATACATGTATTACAAGATCATAAACTAAGCCCAAACCTTTCATTTGCAAAACTTACAGAAGGCCCATGGTGCGGTTACGATCCGAACATGCATCATGTATTCCAAACATAGCCTGAAAAGTACGCGAATGAAATAAATCAATAAAACAAATAAACAAACACACCAAAACAAAAACAAAGACAGACAAGCAAAAAAAAAAAAACATATGGAAAGCGAAACACAGTAAGGAAGAGAAAATAATTCATGAAATTGTATACGGGGATGTTTCTCTTTTTTTATCGGTGTTCACGTTTAATGTATTATTATGTGAGTAAGTACGTAGTTCATGCTTACTTAAACAAGCAAACGTTAGATGGACGGTTGTATGACCCCCATCTACGAGAGACTACAAGGCAGTGAGGACTAGGTACCGTCACTGCCTATGGCGCTATGTACAGTACTCTTCAGCCACATGAAAGATAATCCGTGGTCTTCTATGAACCACGATGACTCCTCGTTATATAGCTGAGATGAAAGCATACACTACAGGAAATAGTCTCCGAGATAATCTAGGGATTGAAAAACTTACGTGACATAGGTGGGCACTATTTCGACATTCCTCTTTGACACAATGTCATTCTGCAATGCTGCTGTGTTGTCGCTCGTGACATTATAGTCAGGCAACGACTCCTCTACTCGAAAACAGTTTCTGGCAATCCGGTGCTATTATAGGAAATCTTCAGTCGACAAGTTGTCTGAAAAGTTACACTTTTCCATTAATCCAAGTGATTGAAAGACATAGACTTGCTATGATACAAGAACAGCTGCGTTGGGTGATGTGTTGTATTGTAGCGTAAGATAATCCAAGTCCTGAACGCACACACACAGAGATGACATTCATTGTTCCAGTAGGACTGCCCTTGCTAGTATGACACATCAGCCGAGCTGTAACAAAGGAAGATCTTTACAAAGAAATATTGATTGGATGATCGGGGCAGCTAAACGGATCTTTCCCTTTCATCTTTCAATCTTCTTCAGCTTGCTACGTGCATCAGTGATGTTTGGGTGCAGATATTGTGGATAGAAATAAACAAATTGGTGTGTAAGAACTGTAAGATAAGAAGAGGTCTCCTTTCCCCCTGTATACTGTTGATGTTCGCTTTGATCATGACGTATATGACATTTATATTCAGCAAAAACAATGCATGGCTGCTAAGAGATAATGTCCTATAAAAAGCAGAATAAAACCATCCTTGTAACTTTTTTTTTTCGAAAGCCCCGATCATCTTTCCCTTTGCATTCACGTGACCGTGCCATCACGCATTTTTTTTTTTTAAATAAACCTGTTAGTTTGTTGTTGTTGTATGTTTCTTATACTGGAATTTTCTTTTGGAGAGATTAATTACTTATTTTTCAGACGAATAGCAGTATATTTGGCCCCTTTAATGAACCATGCAGCAGAAAATTCACAAAAATGTACCGGCGTAAGATAATCAATGTAATGCAAAAACACCGTAGTGCGAAGTGGCACATACAATAATATAGGCCCTACGCGATCAAAGTCATGCTAAAGACACACACACTTAAATACGTGTTTGATAGATGGATCTCAAGAATGCATCTAGGGTTTTCAAATCCTGCATGATGTGTGAAAAAAAAATGGCTTCAGAAATCCTTCAAAGCATTACATTTTCTCAACAATCCCCACCACCTTGTCCGACCACGTGCACCTTCGTAAACTTGTTAACTGTACTTTCAAGTAGTTCATTCATACCGCATAACAACTCATTTGTGCTTGGCCTTTACGTCAAGAATTCACACGCAACACAATGTATTTGGATTTACTTTCAGCACCCCTGCGATACGATGAACTCGATTCGCCGGGTTGTCTGTCTCGATTTTGTTACTTTCTTCACGTTTTGAATCTGTCAAAGTCCGAATAGTATACACCTCCTTTCATCTGGAATCTGCTGTTCGTTTGCTTTATACTTGCTGATTGCATATACAGTATTTTCTTCTTTGATAGGAAGTGACGTGAAAGAAAAAAATGAGATGGTATAGAGCACTGCCGTTTCTGTCTGAATCAGGTTTCCTCTACAGTCGTAATACCGACTGGACAGTGTTATAGGCCCTTTACTGACATTGTACCATCATCATTGTAATGTTTCCGATTCTGTTTGATGTTGCCTCCCCTTTCATCTTTGTTCTTCACAGGTTGTCCGCCCATCACGGTGAGCTTAAAATAGGGATCATCACTGGCTCTACATCACCTTTCCGTTGTGTTTGCTCACTCCATTGCCGTTAAGTCCCCAAGCCACCCCTTTTGTTTTCATTGATCTGTGTCTCGACTATCCCCTCCCAGATAGTGCATGATTGTTATGTTGTTTGAAGTCCATGTGAGTGCATCCTTACTTTTTTATGTTTGTCATTTGCCTCTGACGAAGATTCTGGTGGGATCGAATGATCAGGCCCCTATCAACTCAGTTCTATAACTCAGTCCACTGGCTCAGTTTTATCGGATGAACAGTTTTCAACAGTTTTTTTTTCATTAGATTTAGTATCTTTAATATCACACCCACGAGCATACCATTATAGGTACATTTAGTCATCCTGTCACCTGTAGCATGATATGAGTGCACGCCTGCTAGTGAGGTGCCTGTATACAGTACGTCGTATACTAGCTTTAAAACACTGAAAGGATGAACTTTTCACGAATTGCCGACTATGAAGAATTATGAGTACACTACATGTGTAGACAAAACAAAACAAAAAACAAAAAGTAAAAAACTTTCACGTGCATTTTACCGTTGCGACTTTTGGCTTCTTGCAAAATTCGCGAAAGTCTCATGCACGCGAAATAGGTTTACTCGAGCATTCGCTTACAGTCATGTACTCCCATGATGAACTCCAGTGATACAGGGGAGACATGCACGTAGAACGCCGGGGAGGGATGGGGTTACTGAGGACTGACGTTTGAAACGTGGGACAACCAAAGTGATCCACAACTATCTTCATTGTGGACATGACTTCCTTGGAGGCACAATTGCTCAATGTTGTCCCACTCTCTTCACCGAAAGGGGGCTGCGGTGCCAATTATCACAATCCTTAGCACTCTAATGATTTAATCAAACAAGATGAAGAGTGTACTACACGAATACGTCATAAGGAAGGAGAAAGGCCAAATAAGAACAATGATGACAGAAGTGGGATTCAAAATGAGAGAGGATCGAGTGTGTGTGTTTGTGGGCGCGCATGTGTGCGTAAGGAGAGAGAGAGAGAAAGTGTGTGTGTGTGTGTGTGTGTGTGCGTGTGTGATTAAGAGAATTTTAAGACCAGTATTATCTATACCATATGAAAGTGAATGTACGTATCTTATACCTCAAGGAAAGAAGCGACAGCTGCTTTGCTATGAATCTTCTCATCTTGTCTGCTATAGGAGAAAATATTCTATGTACTTATATGGATATGGATGATTTTTTATTCTCAGATTTTGCTCTCTTCGAGGCGATCCGTTCAAGACATTTGGTAAGAAGGAGCAAGGCTAATCAAACATTTCATCCACTCGACGAATAATTCATGAGGGCGTTGACATAGTGCTTTGTTGTCTTGTTGTCTTTGTTGCTGTTGTTGTCTTTGTTGTCTTGCGCGCGAGAGAAGCGGTGAATCTTTCGCTAGACCAAAGTAACGGTCCGTCTGGACGTATTGCTGTTACTGTGTTAGTTGGCTGAGTGGATGTCATCAAGACAGCATGGGAAAAGAGATTCTGCCGAATTCATGACCACGTCTTCCACTCTGGACTACTGGAAATTCTAAGCATAAGGATCGATGGCTCGGGAAACACAGTCCACAGGCAGCATGTAAGTTTTAACTTTGCTTTCCACGTTTTTTTCCCCCCCGAAACATTTGCAGCTTTAATATTTCTTTTTTACTTGAATTGACCGTAGTCTAGCAGCCCATTTTAGTGAAAGTTTCGACTTGTGAATGTGGCTATTATCATGTTACGATCAGTTTTTAAAACCTTGTTTTCTTTTATTTGTTGTTTTAGCCCGAGTATCAAGTTTGAGGAAAGCAAAGCTTTGTAATAGTAACTCGGAGAGTCATATATCATACA
The DNA here is from genome assembly GCA_033980235.1 of Diadema setosum. NCBI lineage: Eukaryota > Metazoa > Echinodermata > Echinoidea > Diadematoida > Diadematidae > Diadema > Diadema setosum. Next base: position 30,612,917 of record CM067067.1, on the reverse strand, counting down.
TGGTTCTCTACTATCTAGGCCAGAGTGGCTTGATAGGGCGACCAAATTCTGAATTGTTCAGGGAGTGGATAAAGCAAAGATCTCCTACTCCAGATGAATTAGAAAAGTTAACGTGACGACTCGCCCGCACTCCCCATTTATTTATCTCAATTTGATTCTCTAAGTGGTCATGTTGAAGACAATCTACAAGATGTTACATCACTGTTTTCTTTTTCCCCGCAGCATGAGCCGACTGCTTACGAAATGGACCTTCATCGTCTTCCTTTTTGTGTCCTGTATGATGATGTCCTTCATTTACACAAAACACGGTCAGTTTTACTCTCTCCATTATCTTTATTATACATTAGAGCTGGTTATGTAAACCATGTCAGCTTAGATAACAAAGAGCGGTGTTCTCAATGAAGTAAACATAAAAAGTTTATTGACAGTTTTCGACCAAAAACTAAGCAGGTTAGTAAAGTGTCGGTTGAGATAGGGCTTCAGGTTTCCAACGTTTTTTGATGATGACTTTTGAGATAATGAGAAACCTCTTATGAAATATGAAAGAGTATATCCTTATAATTCTAGCGGAATTCAAAGTTTATTTGATGAAAATTAGTTTTGAAATGGCTGAGATATCCAAAACAAAGCGATCCTAATAAAAGGTGACCGGGACCCACCTTTTATTACTTTCGCTTTGTTTTACTTCGCTTTTTGGATATCTCAGGCATTTCAAAGCCAATTTTTATCAAATAAATTTTTGAACTCCTCTTAGAATTTTATGCTCTTTATCATTTCATAAAGTGGTTTCAAGGTATCAAAAAGTTAAAAGCTGAATCCTCATCTCAAACAATACTGTACCACCCCTTTAAACATCAACTAAAACTTTTCAGGTAACATTTTGCAGGTCGCTTTGGCATTCATCTTCAAAAAGCCATGCGCAGCGACCTGTATGAAATTGTTATCTCGTTTTTGTGGCACTGGGTAAGAAGGAAAAAATGGAGTCTCGGAATTACTACAAGTTCTTGTGAAATGATGGAATCATACTGTAGGAGCATGTTAGTAACGTCGTCATAAGGGCTGATAATCCCGATGATAGCATGTGTCCTACCATTGACGACTGGGTGCTAATTTTAGACACTAAGTGGATTCAATAACTTTCTTGCTCTTTACGTTTTTGCATTCTCTTTCCGATAAATCACTATTGAGGACTGAGTCTTCCTCACAAGAAATATAAGGGATGCAGGGTCGCAATGCAAATGACCAATTAGTAGAATATTTATAACATGATTGACGTTGTTGTTTTATCGTTGTTTGAGAGTTGTTGGCTTGTTTGCTTCATCAATGAACAGGCCTCGTCCTTATTAGATTAGAATTGTTAAAGACATGGTTTACCATTTACAGATGAAACAAAAACCCAGCTTTAGTGCTTCAAAAATTTATGAAATGTGAGTTAGGGATAGAAACAACCAGTGTAAAAAAGTGAATCAGTATAAACAATGTTTAGTATTGTAAAATATACGTAATGGGAACAATAGTTATAATAAAAATGGTTTCTAGACTAAACCACAGTTATGGTTTTAGTGAGAAAAGTCGTGATATCTCCTTTTCTTAGGCTTTATTGCAAAATGTTCACATGTAGCATGTTTTTTGATACAACTGACCTGCACATATGCATCAAATGTGATAACTTGAACATTTTTCAAATCACGGCTCAAAAAGGTAAACAGTGCCTTTAAAACACAAATTATTGCACGCCATGTTTAAGGTTGATATTAAAAAACAGAATGATAAAAGTTTTGTCAAATTTTGGATGAAATGAAATGAAATGAAATTTTGATTTACCAAACAATAACATAATAAACATTGTCAATACACCTGTGTATAGTCAAAATAGTCGATAGTTAAAGAACACTGTTGGTAAAGAGCTTCTTTAATCCGAAATGAAATAAGCTTCGATATGATTTGAAATTGAAGAGAAGGTGCGTACAAATGAACCTTAGTAATTACGTACCTTATTTCGTTTTCTGATTAACTAATCTTCGGAGTAACGAATATTTTCAAGTTAGGATTAACGAACCTTCGGAATAACGAACCTTCAAAACAATGAACTGTAATCCTTATTTTAGGTCAGATTTTGATGAAACCTCTATCATTCTCTTCGTCCAGCCTACTACTAGTACTTGCATATATTATATGCATGAAAGCCAATAATAACATATACGTTGGGTGTTGTTTTAGGGGGGTAGTTAAAAGTGTATATTTTTGTTTTTGCATTTATGTTTAATTTCATTTCCTGATGAATTCTACTCTGGCAGGAGTCTTACATGAGAGGCTGACGGCCTCTTTGGACAGCAGGCGACTAATGCCAAAATCGCTGTACTCTGAAGCCACCTACCATCCTGCATGGAAGCAGCTCATTCAGTTGTCGATGGACCAAAACTTAGGACCAGACGAGCTCCAGAAACTCTTCAAACCGATCTCGAAAATCACTGAAGGGCCAGTCTCGGAGAGCGTGTTTGAGCAGTCATCGGGTGAGGACGATAAACCAAAGGTCACGGCCAAACCCGCTGTCGCTCCGTCGGATAGCGATAAGCGTTGGACTGAAGGAACAAACTCACAAGGAAAGACGGTCGACACACAAACATCAATAACAATTTCTGATCTTGATGACAACGGGATGAATGCCGGATCGATAGCTGACTTAGCTGAGAAAAATGCCTTATCTGACAAAGTCGATCTGTTGCCACGGAAGGAGATCAAAAACTTAATTATAACAGATTCACCGCATTCCAAAGATAAACCAAAGGCTACACTACTGCCCCTCAAAGTAAAGAGTGCAGAAATGACTGTTGATCGCAATGACAGAGGCAGGAAAACCCGCCATAAAAAGCGTTCTAGAGTTGACCCTCCAAAGAAAACTACAAACCGATCCATCCCTGTGATCTTGGCCTCTACCAATTCGGCATTCCTAGACTTTACCGATAACTGGTTGGAGAGCCTCAAGCGGTGTGGCATTTCCAGCGGAATCACGCTAGTAGCCGAAGATCACAACGCGTATTACTACCTCAACAACCGCACCGACATCGAACTCGATGTCCTGCTTACTGACGAGGCGGAGTCTCCAAGTGAAAAGTTGCTTTTCGACTCGCCAGAATACAAGCGACTGGTTAACAAACGACCTAGCTACGTGCTCCGTCTTCTCGAGAATGGCCACGACGTCCTCTTCTCGGACGTCGACATCGTTTGGCTAAAGAATCCCCTCCCATACTTCGATGACAAACACGACGTCTGGCTGCAAGAGGACCAACACGACCCGCCGGTGTACTGCGCTGGGTTCACTCTCTATCGCTCGACTCCATGGGGCATTAAGCTGGTGAAGGAGTGGGTTAAGGAGTTGGGACGACACCCGACGCTACCAGACCAGAGGGTTCTCAACAACCTACTGAAGAAGGACCGCTACCAGCAAGGCCTTAAACGCGCCGTTATGGACCCAACACTCTTTCCAAATGGAAATCTCTTCTTCGATCCTAAGTGGAGAGCGGCAAACTCAGGAGTTGAGACTGTGATGGTGCACAATAACTGGATTATCGGCCACGACCTTAAGGTTGAACGATTCAAGCAAGAAGGGTTGTGGTACCTAGATGATAAAGATGCCAAACAACGCACAAAGCGATAGTCGATTTATTCCTGCAATCTGGCTGGTGTCTCAGAACACTCATTTGCGGATATAGTAAAGAGCAATGAATTTTCAAAGACATATATTCAATTCAAAAAACACAGTTGCTAATGGATGCTTTATGCTTCTATTCTTTATGTCTTATGAAGTGAATAGAATATCACGTTCGACGTTTGACATGTTGAGATGGGATTTTATGTTAGCGGTAACGTGACTCTCAAAGCCAAAACACAGTTCTTATATGTCTGCAGGACTGCCGATTTTCACTCCAAAATGTACAATTATGCATAAGAAATGTGCGGAATAACGCTGTTATAACACGATTTTAGTTGGGTTACGATGGAAATGAGAAATATAAGCCGAAAAGTCTCACCGGAAGTCTATCTGTGTCAGAATTTTCCCGATCGGGGTTGCTACGTAAATTTTTATAATCGATTATCAATAATCGACAAATCGGGTCAGAGCGATATTCCGCGCTAGGGTAAATCGCGTGCAGCTTGGTGGAAAATACGATTGGAAGGTCACAATCGATCATCATGTAATGTTGTACAGTCCCACAATGCTGAAATAAAAGTGTACTACGACCAAAATTGTTCTACACTTTTGATCTCAAAATGCTCCAAAACAACTCATCATCCTGACAAAAAAGCGTCAGCCAGGTAAATTTCTTGTAGACCCATTTGATGTGTTGCAAGCAAAATCCAAAAGGTGGAAGACGAAATTTTGAGCCCTTCTGAGAAGTGTTTTAGCTTCAACTTAATATAATGTCTTGAACGTCTGTGTAGTGGGATTCATTTAAATACGAAATGGTTCGAGATAAAAAACAGCCGCACAGAGCAATCGTGACTTTCATAGAGTTTATACGATTTCGTGCTTCACATATGTCCTTCAGTTATCGTAGTATCCAGTATTGAGTATTATACTAAAGTGTAAAGTGTCCACAATGAATATTATACGTTTATTGTATATCTAATAATGATATTTGATTTGTCTAAGATTTATTGTGGTCTGATTTTATGTCAGTATTGTCTGGGACTTTTTTTTAAAGGTCCCATTTCTTCTCTTTTCTTTTTTTTTCTATTCAAAACAACAACAACACAATGGGCATGCAGTGAGAGCACATTAAAAGGCAAAAAGTGACAAATTATGCTTTTCTCAGTCAGTGGTCATTCTGTATTTCAATCTTCATTCATAATACCTGTAATAGGTGTCGGAGCATACACTGCCAGCATCAATTTAAAAGGAAGACACAAAATGCAATTTTGTGTGTCAGCATCACTTTCTGTCTTTTAGACGTAACATTGTATAAATATGCTTGAATTAAAATCTACATTGCATTTAAGTTACCATGAACATAAAAAGATATTGCCGCTTATCATTTGAACGGTATAAATTGAACAAATTTAAACAACATCAAGAAGAGGAGGGACTGTCTCGAGATATTTTGTTTGTACGATATCTTACTCTTACACTTGCGTCAGTTTGCACCATTTACTGTGATACGCACGTATATCGTGAGCTTATTGTGATCGTAAACGTGTCATCATTCGAGTACATGATAATATATTTACGGCATGAATAAACAGACAGATGGAGAAAGCACATACTCTGGAACATTCCGTCTCAAAATGATGCTACAAATTTTCTGTCCTCAAGATGAAAGATAATAATGAATGCCATCATCTGTTAAATGTATGTGATGTATTTGATACGTAGGACTATACTGGGTGAGATCATAAAGATCTTATTATGACAAAGGCCCATCTTCATCATTTTGTCTTCTACTATTAGTATCATACGTAGCTGTATGTAATACTTAATAACATCGAGTACAACATATGTTAAGAAAGGGGGGGGGGGTCAAGGTGAGGCTCTTATAAACATCATTGCTTATAACATCGACAAACAATAAACCTGTGGTTGATTCGCTGTGCAAAGGTGAGTTAAAGTGCGATCTTTTGTCTGTCCTATGAATGTAGTTTGATTAAGCCTTGCTTCTGATAAGGCAAACAATTTCAGTGAATTATTATCCATACACACAAAAAAGGCACTAAGTTGAGGGAAAAATGGAGCTTTATTTACTTGAACTGTGTTCAATTAAAAGTCCTCCTTGGTGGCAAAGAGATGCTAACTGGTAATTTTTTTCTCGACGAAATAAATTCTACGATTTCATACGACTATCACTGTAAGAATATTGCAACATCCTTATGTCATGACAAGCGTCTTAATATTCTTGAAAGTAATACAAAATATAGAATACCATCTCCTTCAAAAGGTTATAAAAAAGTTAATGAAATTATCACTGAACATCACATTCACGTTAAAGAGAACAACAACAGTATATGGGGGAGAGAAAACAAGCAAGTTGAGTAAAGTATTTCTCAGGTTTTCAAGGAGGGGCGCCCTCACTGATGACAGAAATGACTTTCGTTTCAGCAGGTGTACAGCAGTACATGTGCTTGGATTTCGTTGAATTAGCCACTGAGGAAGTACTTAAATACTTATGAGCAAGTTACCACGTGACCCACGAGCCTATAGTCCTTGCGAAGGACTAGGCAATGAGGATATTTAAAGTGCCATGCTGAGGACGAAACCGCTGCTGCCATTACACTCGAACCAGAGACCTCGTGCTCCAGAGTCCGCGATCATAGTCCACTGAGCCATAAGGGCTATTACCTTCCGGATGTCTCTCTCCTGGTGCATGGAAGTATCAAACCTAAGCTCTTGGAGGCAGAGAAAATCTGAACAGAGTTTCCCTGTGTCTTCCAAATGACATTGATTATGATACATTAGTTCCGCATTATGGAAAACGCCAACAAAGAAATAAAAAAGGTCCATATTTTCGCATTGGTAGCCTCCCATTGATTAAGTTTAAACTCGGCATGAGAGCACACACGCCAGCACATACGGGCGTCAACCTCTTGTGCGATTCGAACCCTACAGCTCTAGTTCAAGTGCTTGACACAGCGACCACGTACCAGAGCTATGCACTTCCAGCCATGTGATCCCAGCCTCTCCTTGCCGCGGTGGCACGTGTCTGCATTAGTCCATTTCCAATCCCACCTGATTTCGAAGGGATAGCCTTCACCGACATAGAGCGATCGAGACGTTTTATTGTTATGGTCCACGACCACTCTTTTTACCCTCCGTACTCTCCAGTTTTCTCGCTCTTCGGTTTTCTCGGTGCAAAAAGAAATGCATATTAAACAGAGATTTGCTGCTGCAGACCTGCGGGTTCCCTGGGATACATTTGTCTAGCGAGTTGAATAAAGTCATCAGCCACGTCCAGATCTATTAGCCGATCCTGAACATATCAAAATGATAGAAAAAAGAGCAAATCAGCCATAAGCACTGTTAATATTTTCAAAACTGTTATAAATTACTGCTACATGTATCATAATATTGAATTACCATTCTTATGATTATCATCACTGGTATTTATATAATACATCTTACATTATCATATTGCTAACATCATTTGCACTCATCACTGCTCATTATCATCACCACCACCACCAATTCTCATTCTGTTGTGGTTATCAGGATTATTACATTAGATTTATTAGAACTGAGTGGGCTTTGAAAAAAACAAAAGTGCTAGAGCTCTTGCTAAAAGTAACCTTTTTGTATTACTGCCTACTGTGTCTATGAGAAATTAGGAAAATTACGCCAATTAGCGCCTCACCAGGATGATGGTGTACCGTCTGTCCTGCACCTCCGCATCCCCGAAAATCTCGGTCTGGTAGACGAGCAGGTGATGGAAGTCCGTGGCCTTTTCAGTCGGCGGCTCGGGAGCGGCCATGCCCGAGGCCCTGCTTATCGACACGAGCCGGCCAGCGTCGGCTTCGAAACCTGGACGTAGGTACAGATGGACGGAGGAAATAAAGAGCAGAAAAAACCCCTATTATTTATTGATGTGCATCGCATCCAGGGCATGCAAAAATAGCTTTTCTGTGATAGAATTTGCCAACTCTAGTACTATGTGTAAGACATTCTGCGATACACACTGTAACCTCCCAACTCTTGGCTGCAATGACTACATTGTGCTACACGGACTTTAACACAAGCATATATGTGAAAGGCAATCAGAAACGCAACCGTACGAAAACTATAACATGACCAAAAATAATTGTAAAAAATCGATTATGAGTATGTTGACACCGTGTCCTGTATCCATCCCCCTGGTCATTAGGAGTCCTAAAAAACAAACAGATAAACGAACGAATCACAAACCATTACAAGCCCCTCCCACCACCACCACCACCACCACCACCACTTTGAAAAGAAGGAAAGCTTAAGAAAGACAAAAATCAAAACGGAATGGGGGAGGATGTTAGGGGACGGGAAGGAGAGAAAGAGACGAGTTTATTCACATCCCTCACCATGGTAACAGATGTGGATTTACACTATGTACAGGTATCAATTCGTTTTTCTAGGAAGACTTACCAAGTTTTATGAGGACTTTGAGCCATCTTTCTTGGACTCGTTTCCTTGTCTGCCTGATGGCCTGGATCTTTTCATATATCGTCTTCTTTTCCTGGAAGGAATAAAAAAATATTGTTTCATTTTTACACTCTTGATTTTCCCCAGAGCATAACATGTTTGGACATGTTTGTTGAACTAAGTGGTTGATTATACAAGTATCTACAAGTGACAAAATAATGACATTACATGAAATGAAAATGACCTGAATTGAAATAAAGAACGACACCGAAACAAAAAAAAAAAAATGTAGCAACAAAGGACCAAAACACATCATTGTCAAAGAATAGAAATCAGCTGTAATTATAAAGGGCACTCATCAAAAATATGTCCTCTGTCCAATACGTTCTTACTGAGAAAGAGATGAAACTGAAAATACTATTTCCCTTTATATACCTCATTTGATGAAACCTCGATTCTGATTGGTCAGAGGTGCAGTCAATATTTTTTTTCGCTGTGCTGCCCAGCAGCCATCTAGCAGTCATGCCTATAGATATTTGCATATTGCTGCTCCAAAGTATCTTGAGAGCGTATCTATGTTTTCGCATTGTGAAAACAAATGATACTTTACCTAATTTTCTGACCGGTAACACGACAATTTCAAATCCATTGCCTTAATTCATCATGAATATCTTAAGTTAAATGGGACGAGGTATAATATGAAACAAAATGTTGAGTTTTTTCTGGTCACGGTTAAAACTATTTGCCCTCGTTGATTTCTCAGTAGTGCTATGCCCTCGAACTTCAACTCTGGGCATAGCATCGTTGAGAAATCACCTCTGGGCAAATATTTTAGCCGTGTCAATATTTATACAACAGAGCTTTCGTGAATATTGTCGTGATTGTCTCGTCTTGTTGCAAGACGCCGTATAGGATAGCACATAGATTAAAATGAGTGTTTAACTTTATTCCAGTGTATCTACCATACTTTATTAGGTAGGGAGTATTTCGATATAGAATTTATCATTCATGGTCTGACTTTGAATTTGAAGGTCGTGATATCACGCAAAAGATATTCTAGGATACGTTCGTCATCGACTTATCTGTCTATGAGTTCGAAAAACACTGAAGAGGGAGTGTAAAACACATAATGTAAAGGTATTTTCAAGGTCTTATAGAAACAAATCCCGACAACAATAATAACGAAATCGATACGAGCAATGTATTAATAAAGGGTTACAGTTTGTTATACCGAAGGTTCGTTATACCGAAGGTTCTTTAGTCCGAAGGTTCGTTATTCCGAAGTTTCGTTATTCCGAAGATTCGTTATTCCGAAGGTTCGTTAATCCGAAAATGTGATAAGGTTTGTTATTCCGAAGGTTCATTAATCCGAAAATGAAATAAGGTTCGTTATTCCGAAGGTTCGTTAATCCGAAAATGAAACAAAGCTCGTTATTCCGAAGGTTCGTTACGGACCCTATTTCATTTTCGTATCAACAAACCTTCGGAATAACGAACCCTATTTCATTTTCGGATTAACGAACCTTTAGGTATAGGGAATTTGTGTATTTCGGATTAGCGAACCTTCGGAATAACGAACCTTCAGAGTAACGCCACAAATGTTCGGATTAACGAACCCTTTTTCATTTTCGGATTAACGAACCTTTAGGTATAGGGAATTTGTGTGTTTCGGATTAGCGAACCTTCGGAATAACGAATTTTTGGAATAACGAACCTTCGGAATAACGAACAGCACCCAATATAAAGAACCCTAAACATTAATGCCCACAACCTCTTCAAATGAAGACCAAAGGCAGAAACAATCAAAGGGAAACGAGGGAAAAATAACGGAAATGTGTAAAAGCATATTGATATCAAGCTATTTAATATACGTGCAGTATGTCACGTTTGTCGTCACAAACTTGCTGATTAAAAGTTTCTAACAGTTAACAAACAAAATATCTTCTAGAGATGATTGTTTGACAGTTAAAAGGTCATGAAACGCAGACTTTGGTTCCTCTTCGGCATGTCCTTATCTTTATTTGATTTGGCCTCCCCCAAGCAAGCATCGAAATAGCCCACTTTGCACCTAGAAGTTAACTTTACACAAAACATGAAGAAAATAGGTTCTGATAAGAATGAAATCATGATCTATGTCGGAAATGAATGACTAAGATGATTTCCCTTGATTACTTTTAAAAAAATTTGGAATGATCAAGTTTTCTAACAGAAATGACGTCAGGTCGGTATTGGTTAACTTTCAGACATGACTTTTTAGTAGAAAGTCGAGAGGTAATTGTACAGAAAACTAAAAGATTAAAGACTTACACGATACATGGCCTGTACCAACGCGCTATAAGAAAAGTGAACACTTTTCTCCTGACAGCACATTTCGAATACTTGACCTTTCAAAATATTCATGATAATTATTTTGACGTACAAACAAAATGATTCCCAAAATCATTTCTCGATTCAAAATTTTGGTACATGTAAACAACAATAACAACAAATGAACAATGGTAGCATTTGCCGTGTATGCAGCTCTGTTCTCTCTGGAGACTTTACCATTATAAATACTGTGTCAACCACCCATTTATTCACACACGATAATAATGTTAAGGCAAATTATGTGATCCGACAATGTATGCTCCATCAAGGTTCGGACCAATAATCGTCAACCGTGCTCTGTCCCAATGACGTTCAATCTAAGATATTTAGAATCCATGGTCAGTTGAGAACCAGAAGGTTTTAACTCTGTGGACAATGTACAGTATTAATGCCCTTTTGCTGCTCAAATGATCACTGTTGTTTGTGTGATCAAAATTGAGGAACGACTACTTGACTGCTGCGTTGTCCGTACCGACTGTGAAGCCGTAGTCCGCCACTTCCTGATGAGCGAGTCGAGCTCCTTGTCCTGATCGCATCTTGTGTGAGTGATGTCGTATGGGTCGGACCAGAGATTGACGTCGTCCTCCCATGATCGGTAACTGGCGATGTAGGCGTCGACCAGCGTCCCGTCACTGTCGAAACAATTATCAAGTTATTCAAAAAAAAAAAAAAGAGAGAGATGGGAAGGTCAAGTATCAGAGTCGTGACTCGAAAAGACTGGGAAAGAATGGGACAACAGACACGGGAATTGTTCCATGTACAATTGATGCAAATATTTGATGTAGGATATGTCTGTACCATGAGCATACGATAAGAGTTGCACATGCAGGGATCTGTAGTTAACATGTCATATCGCAAAGTTTAAAGAACATGCCATGTCTGCAGTTTGCAGTTCTTTATAACCTATTGTAATCTATTTTCATCTCGTCAGTTGACGAGAACTGATTGGAGACAAACTCTCACCTCATGCCAACTTTGCTAATGTTATCATGACACACTTACCGCTGATGTCTCGATGTGTCATCAACCAAATATGATATGGTCACTATTTTAAGAAGAAATCACCACAAAAATGAATAAACTTCAGAAGAAAGGCAAAAATATTCCCTATCCTACTCAGAATGAATGACAAAAATCGAACAATAACTAAGGAAGATATGACATTTTGAATTTTTTTTTCGGAAAACATTTTTTTTTTTTGCCCAGTCCTTATGAATATTAAAATGAACGAGTTGATGATGTCATACCCTCACAATTTTTCGTGTATGTTATACAATGTAATATAATTCGGAAAATTTTTACTTGTAGCTACATACAAGTAAAAGCATGCTCCCATATCAAGATATGTCCGAGTTAACATTTGTTCTCTTTTATTTTGGGTAGTTTTAAGACAATTTTTATATTTACACAGCTGAAATATGTGATTTTGTCATTTCTGTATATAATATAAAACTGTGAGAACATGACATCGTCAACTTGCTGATTTGAATATTCATAAGGATTGGTAAAGAAATGTTTTCCGAAAAAAGTTAAATTTTAAAATGTCATATCTTCCTTATTTCTTATCTGATTTTTGTCATTTTTGTGTCGTTCTGTAGGGAATATTTTCTTCTTTCATTTGACGTGTAATTATTTTGGGGTTGCATGATTTCCTCTTTAACACACACTGGACATGATAATGCAGCAGGCAATATCGACATCATCCTATTGATGCTACCTTCTTTCTTTCTCTTTTTTTTTAATCTATGAAAGCCAGGTGCATGCAGTTGGACATGATAAAACGTCGTAATTCTAAGTTTTTTCTCTTATCTGTCTTCATCAACATGACAATGTCACCAGTAAAAAGGACAGGGCAGGCTGATTGACAACAAGAATGATTATGGTCGTCTAGCCATTCCCTGCAATGTGTTGATAAGCGCAACTGTATTTTACTAGACAGTATCTTGCATATTTGCTGATTTGTTTTCTAAGAAATGAGAATGATTTGCATCAGATTGCGTGTGAGTTTTATAACTATGGAAATGCTTGACTGCCTGTCCCTGATGCCATCTTGAAAACATATAAACAATGTAGTGTATTTCAATAGTTGATATACAAACACGATGACAAAACGTCTCTATTTTGTAAGGTGATAGAAACTAAAAGCAGTCATGATGTCATGTCTGTATTTGAACCTTTAAAGGGATGGTGTGGTTTTGGTGGAGATTGGTATTCAGGTTTTTTAACTTTTTTGCGAGATAATAAAAAAAAAACGACTTATGAAATATTTGAGAGCATAAAATTCAAAGCTCAATTTAAAGTTTATTTGATGAAAATTGGTTTCGAAATGGCTGAGATATCCAAAAACAAACTAAAACAAAGTGGTCCTAATAAAAGGTGGGTCCCACCTTTTATTAGGATCTCTTTGTTTCTGGATATTTCAGCCATTTTAAAACCGATTTTCATCAAATGAACTTTAAATTCCTTTAAAATTTTATGATCCTTGTGATTTTATCTAAGTGGTCTCTAAATATCTTGCAAAAATTAAAAAAAAATCTGAATCCCCAACTCAATCAATACTATGCCAACCCTTTAACTGTGACATCTTTCAATTTTACTTCCGCGTTGTAATTTAGCACGTGACAAAACTAATTAACACTGTATGTCTTTTCGCTTATTGCACCTCATGTGTTTTGATGGACAAAGACTGGTGATCACATTATTACACAGAAAGGGAAACCAAACGAACAATAAGACGCAACAGCAATTCTCTAGGGTGAGCAAAAATCTATAACAGATCCAGGACAGAACAACAATACAATAAGAACGTTTTCAGGACAGGACACTACAGAGTGGCTTTGCAATTACAGTGAAGATTTTGTAACAAAAATTAAGATATGCAGCAAGAATGGAATTGAAACATGTAGTTTATAGAAGTAAAAACAATGCTACAATAGTGATAGTTAGGTGAAGGAAGGATGCTAATTCAGTAAATAAGTAAATAAGACAATAGTGGTAACTGGTCATGCTTGTCAACAGAGTAGACACACAAACAAAGATATTGCATGTATGCATGTAAGTATGTATAAGTATGTATGTATGTAATGTACATCGGTTTTGCCGTCATATTTTTATATGACAGATCATCAAAGAGAGCGATCTTAAATACAAAACAAACACGTTAAACAAGAAGGACGGCACTGCAGTGCTTTGCGAGACATACAATTTTTAACATGGATATGGAGAGCACACTATCAAGAGAAATTCCTTTGCACTGGAAGGTACGGCAACAGCGAGGAAAGATTTGCAGTTATCTGATGTTTTGTAAGAAAACAATACCATCAAGACAAGAGATTTCCATTCTGGCGTCATAATTAAATGATGCTAATGGTCGGTGGGGTTTCCAAACTAACTTTGAAAAATCTAACGTATTTCTGACCACAGGGAGTCAACATTATATCCGACCTCTTCGGGTTCAGGTGTAGAGTTTGGTTAGTAGGATAGAAGTGAACTATGAAGAGTTAGTAAAACATAGTCACTTAAGTCAGCGTTCACATGAAGATACCGAGACATGGCGCATAATACTATAATGTTCTTTGTAGGCTCGGGGTTTTTTTTTTTTATGTGTGTAAAATATTCCGCTTTAACTATATGCTTCAGGCTCTCTCTCTACACGTGTAACATGACATTTGACGTTGCGAACCGGGAACTATAGGTAACCCAACAGGAAATTTCCCCTGAAATCCGTACTATGAGTCACTGCCATACTGCGTTGCTTTTATACATTGTCTTAAAGGGGAATGAAACCACATTATCTATATGAATATATATATATATATATATATATATATATATATATATATACCTGTATACAGTAGCCTGGTATAATGGATTGCGTAAATGCGGTAATATTAGCAGAACACCGAGGTGACATTCTTTGAGGAAAATCTGACATTCAGTTCAAAAGTTAGAATTTTTTTAAGGTTCAGTGCCGCCATTGCTGGATAAGAAAAGTTGCTGTCGTCTCGCATGGACAACCGTATAATGAAAATATAGTAAAGAGAATTCGACAAAATTTCATAAAAAAAAATCAAAAGTGCTCATTTCTTCCTCTTGATACTGATATCCAACCCGGCAACTTAGTGAAGCGCACCAGGGAAAGCCTGACATCTTGTATTTTGCTTGTTTTGTTTGTTTATCTGTTATCACTTGTATTGTCTTGCAAATGCCGAATAAATATAATAACAAATAATAATATCAATTATGTCAAATCTCCAGTTTTCTGCAATAGCAATAAGTTTTCTGCAATAAAGTCAAGTGCTTTTTTCGGTATGTTGTATATTCTTTATTATCGTGTCTATGCGTGGCGTCACGAAATGTAGTGTCGTCATGCAATAATAGCAACTGAGGACTGTCCGATTTTTATCGAACTTCGCTGACGTGAGCTTGTTTTAATAATGATACATTCATGCACCCCACATAATCATATCTGGGTTTCATTCTCCTTTAATAGCTTATTAAAATTGACCGAATTGATACAGGTGTAGATTTTATGCACTTCAGCATGCCAGGATAACGAATGAATCTTTAAGAATCTCGGTTTTGATTGATGCGTACAACGTTATCAATGGTACCCCATGGGCCGTGAATTCTAATGGGATGACTATGCACACGTTGCAAACCAAGTCCTCCAAACCCGTTAAACAATGATAGAGACCTATAGATGGCGTGGTGGGTATTTGGCAAAGGTGATTGTTGCTTACTTTGGATGTTGATCGGGTATATAGCCGACTCGTCTAAGCGAGAAAAAATACAACAAAAACATAGATTCCAAAGTATATTTGAAGGGACAATGGGGAGAAAAGTATTTTGTATACATAATAGTGAATCATGCGATACGAAAGACAATGACATGAATACAGGGGACAGCTTTCCATGCAATGTCGAAATCAATTGTCTATTCTGAATTACATGCCAAACACATGGAAGTGAAAGTGCTATGACGTAATAATCAGATAATGTAGGATCATTACGATTGTGAGAGATATGCTGATAAATAATCTGTGCAGTCTTGTCACTTATAGATCTATTTTGGGCAGTAATTCGACAGAAATAACTTTATTTCATATGAAAAAAAAAAAGTAATCAGCAACATATCAATTATTAACGTGATAGCATAATTCAATACATGGAGTTCCAACTGGCCGTAATTGAAGACCTGAATATAAGAACGACCCAAGTCCAATTTTTGGCCAAATTTAGTTTGACATGGGAAATTGTAGCTTATGGATAGACTCATCTTGTGTATAAATGATAAATCCTAATTACCTCCGGAAGTGCCTGAAATTAATGAGTTAAATCTTATATGAATGTAAAAACAAAGGACTTTGGTCATTCTAACATTCATATTATAGCGCCCTCTCTCATCCTTCTCTCATCTCTATAGCAGAATATCTTGTATATGATTCAAAGAACGACCCAAGTCCATATGATTCAAAGAACGACCCAAGTCCATCACACAAAATGGCCTCTCCACAATTAATGTAAATGTTAATTGTCATAATATGTTCTAATTTGTATATACAATGTTGCCTTCCCATCACAGTTGAATAGAATATTATTGGATAAATAAAAAAGATATGAAGTTGTTTTTTTTTTTAAGTTTACTCGAAACGGTCTTCCATGGACTTGGGTCGTTTTTATATTCATATACTCATTTATTCAAACAATTGTCAGATTTCTATTGATGTACAAAAGAATTCCACAGGTGCACTTGTGCCTTTGATGATCGATGTTCCAAGCCGCCGTCTTGCTGAGCAATCTGAAGATTCATTTTGAACGTTATCATAATGTTAGCCATATTTTGCTTATTTATTTATTAAATGAAATGAAATTTCACTTAATAATAAAGCATGTATATAAAACAAAAGTCAATTCCGTTCAGAAATTTGCGCAAAAGTGTAAATCAGAGCTGTATTATGTGAAAATGTTTAAAACTGTACCATCCTGGAAAGCTGGTTTTATCACTTTTCGACTTAATTTCCCCAAATGAAATTAATATGTAATAATCTTCGAGTATAATTCTTTATTGATAGATATATCAGATTAGTGCCCGCATATGCCCAATCGAGTAATCTTCATCTTCATTTCAGCATTTTTTCCTCAATTTCTGTTCGCTCATCCTCGTGTCTGTACCACCTACCATTCATAAGAAGGGATAGCGAAAAGTAATTACCATCACAAAGACATATCTTCCTTTGAAAGTGGCTGGTGATTATGTAATGAGACACGAGTCAACTGTCTTCGTATCGGTGCGGCAGATAGTGTTTGGCACATGCCTCAAATATTTTTGAGCGGCGGCTTCGAACATAGATCAAAGGGAATAACTCTGTTGTTACTCCATCTCTTCAACCATAAGAAGCTGATGACTTACCCATTTCCTAGTAGAGAGGACGATTCATTCGGTGTCTGCGATATCCGCTCGTACCGATCATCGATATCGTCGTATCGATCTCGTTTTCGCCATGGGCAGCAAATGGCCATTACGCCTCGGATGGGCTGACCAAACAGGTCGTTACTCTCGTCAGATTGTTTACTTCTTGTTCGTATATAATTATCTTTTCCGTGATGCCCTTGCTGGAAACAGGCTTTTGACGACACCCTCAATCATCTGCTTTGTAATCTGTATCCAAGTTCATCAAGCTCTTCACACATTATGATATGTGGCCCTGATAATCATGTGTGATTTCTGTGTATGTTTAGAAGTTTCACACAATATTATCGTCTACAATGATACATCACACGTTAAACCATTAAAATTACAGAGTCGGCGTTGTAGAGAACCTTTAAATGTTGTTCCCTTTGATCCTCCAAATACGAAGCTTGATCGTTGTCAATTCTGATGAGATCAGTAAACGCAATGGCTTCACATTGTACATGTAGTTTGTTAAAAAGCTGGTAAACTACCAACCTACAGACAGTTCTCAGTGATGTTAGTGGATATTGTGGGATGGTAAACTTGTTACGTAATTGAGAATTCGTGAATAACAATACCTTACAAGCACACTAACACAGCCTAACAAGCCAGCCCTCAGAAGCGAGGAGTAGACGCCATTCTAATCGATGCATTCAGCTCAGTGCGGACTGGCGTGCTTCCAGGCTTTGAACAATGGTCAGTCTAGGAAGATCTCTGAGGATCGCTGATTAATCCAGTCGAGGCAGCCATTTTTTCAGACGGAGTTTTGACAGACCAGGGCGAAGACATGATGCATCCTATCATTTGAGAGATGGTGTGTCTGTCTGTTTCAATTCATATCTATGAAGGCGTTGCAACAGTCGAAAACATCAATCGATTACCAGGTCGATTCCCCACGTTGGCGCTAAGCGGACACTAGATACTCTTGGCCATAGATTTATCATTCAGTAGACAAACTGGCTTCTCATCAGAATTGCATTGGAAGTCCAATTCAACATCGACCAATGAGGTCGGAATATTTATCGCTCCATGTAGAGTCCCAAGTTGGCTACTCTAGAACTTGATGATTGACTACCGGTATACGTACTTGACAACATTCGGAGGGCGAGACAAATCAGACCCGTGATTAGCAGACAACTGACCCAGCCGCATGTTCACACACGTACTCCGGCTGACGTATCGATACTTGGTCACGAGTTACAGGTCTATATTTCAGGGGCATAGTCCAAACAAATATGCGAAGGTGATGAAGTGATCAACGAAAATCTGCGAAATCCGATTTTGGTCGCAGCAAAAATGCAAATCATTGCTGATGCAGTGCAAGTATTAACAGGCTGCATGTTCTCAAGCTTTAAGACGGATGACAATGCAGCAATGCAGCCTCAAAAGTGCACTGCCGCATACAAAACTGAACGCAAAGACGACGAGATTTAATTTGAACATTCAAGTAGACACTAAACTAAAGAGACTTTAACAAGGAAGTGGTAATAGAGAATAATAGATTCCGCGTTAACACTTGAAATGTCAGAAATTATGTGCCGGTATGATTGAATATTATCAACTTTATACGCGTGTCGCTAATTCAGTCTCTCCCTTCTAAAAGAATGATAGACCCAACAATCAAAACGCGGAAGTGAATGATGTTAAAAACGAGGCAACGTGAAACCCGATATGAAAACTGCCCGCTTGTAGTCTACACTTATAGAAGCTACCAAACAGCTTGTGTCTAGTATTTATGTTCATAACGGGTCTCGTACGAAAAGTAAAAACAAACAAGGACTTCAATTACTTTGAGGCGTTCATGGTCTAAAATTCACGTATACTTTCGCATATCAAGTATGGACTATGCTATTTTGGACTGGCTTATTATAAAACATAAGCCATAGAGCAAAAGAAAGGATGCCTTGCCTGTTACTGGTAATCTCCTTGATGAAAAATAGAAGTTAGAATGCTCCTTTACTTACTTTATAACGCGAGAATGCCATAATATTCCGATGTCCTTTTCTACCTGTGAAGAGATTTCTGAAGAAATGTGTAGTGCCGAACTCCTTCTGCGTTTTACATTTGATTGAACTCGGAAAGCACAAATTGTTGAATAATATCATAATCAAACTACAAAGTATTGTGCAACATCATTTCTTATGTGCCTTCCATGGCTTTTTGTAAAAAAAATAAAAAATAAAAAATAAAAAACAAAGACAAAAACAATCCTTGCAGGTTTCCATTATATCATATGCAATAATTTGGTAGTTAAGTGCATCATTACATACGTGTCTTTCATTTCACGCTGACATTGTTCATAATAAACATAGAGTAACGTACGAAACAAAATTAGCAACGAATTAGGACAATAAGATGGCTGCAAGGCACATGCACGAGGAAATTAAATTGACCCAAGGCAAGACTCGTATACCGTCCCTTGCCTATAGGAACTACTCTATATGTCACATAGAAAAGCTGTATCGAAAAGAGGACAAGGGTTAATGTTCGAGCATGCCTGCATGGCGTTCAAGAGCGCAAGGCAGTATCGCCTCAAACTTCAAACTTTGTCTACCGCCAGAGTGGGAACATTCGAGGTCGAGAGATCAGCGAACGTGATCATGACCAAAACTGTGTTTACTTATATTACTCCTATCATTATCTCAACAAGTCCGTTCAAAGTCCACGAGTAAGACATATCTACTCTGCGGTGAATGGAAATACCCAGTTTCCGTTTAGCAAAGAGAAATTCACACTTAAAGGAATTTCGCTAGTTCTTGATACAGAACAGGCTGATTGAGTAAAATGAACTTGATGCTAACGTCGAGCTGTCAAAACTGATTTTATAGTTCGAATGTCGATACCATCTCCCCCTCCTAACGCCATATTTCATGCCACTATTTTACTTTATTTTTCTTTCTATATACTACTATCACGATACATCTTCTTGATACTCGCTTTACTCTGTTGTGACCCCATCTCTTGCACAACAAACTATACCTTTACGATTCCACCCGCTGTTACCAGCTAGAACCTATGTTTACACACCACCTCTTCTGTCATCTCAGTTCTACCCTCTCACAATTCTTTTATGAAAAACTGTATTCACATGCATACTGGTCTGCAAACCCACATGGTTGCATGGACATTATCTTGATTAACTTTGTAATCAAACCTATGAATAGTGAATTGTTTTCCTGCCTAGAGAACTATTGTCAACTCTGGTTTGACCACACCAAAATCATGCAAGACAGCACATTTCAGTGACTTTTATCCATACCTTGTCTGTTACAAGATGACTACAAACAGTTTCGTAAGAGACCCTCCATCATATCGCTAAACTCTTAAAACCTCAAATTATACATTTTTTTAAGCTAAAAAACTCAATGAATGAATGCACAGCAGATGATGATTTAATTCATTTAAAAAGTTTTTTATAAACACATAAATTAAACAACATCTTATAAGCGTTCATATACATACACATTAATTTTGCTAATCAAATTTTAGGATAAGCTTTACAAATAAATGTACACACACAAATGATCTCTTGGTGAGAGAGATATTTTTACAAATAATGATACAATGCATATCACCGACATGATGACAGTGACAAAACACACACGAACATGCACACACACACAAACACACACACACATATATATATATAATTATATAATTACATATATATAATTATATAATTACATACATATAATATGTATATATATTTGCTTGATGTGTGCGTGTGTGTGTGTACAACATGTAATGATGCTACCAATATACGTTTCTCTATTTGTAACTGGTTATCCTCTTCGTCTTCACATCCTTAAGAAGCTATATAACTGTTAAAAGTATAATGAATAAGTTTGAATAAACTTAATATTGATGACGTTTGGTTTTAAGTACTAGTAGTCATTTCGAAACAAGATGAATGTAAACACCTTGAGAATGTATTGACGTGAAGTATTATACAGTACTCATTGTAAAGTTTGTTACATTTTCATATTTTCAAGACTTTTTTCTCTTTTATTCTCATCCTGAATCAACTGCTTGTTTGTTTGTTTGTTTGCTTGCTTGCTTGCTTGCTTGCTTGCTTTACAATGCCTCAAGTGTATGCTAAAAACAAGCTGGGCATACGGTTTTATATGAAGTATCGATAATGTTTATGCTTCACTGGGGTGTTTATTTCATAAGACTTTTCCTTACTATTCCCTTTAAAATTCAATTCAATTTTCGAAACGAATTGAATGAAAGGTTGGCTGAGATTGGCCAAGTAGTTGTAAAGAAAAATTCAGTATATTCCACTATTAAGTCCACAATCATCTTTTAAATCTAATCTGGGTAAGAAACAAACAAACAAACAAACAAAACCAGTTACTAGGGTCATGACATGAACAACTACATCCTTCAACGTCTCAAGAAATATTAGCACTGAACATGCGCTGAAGAAATAGTCGTTATTTCTACTCCATGTAAGCTTGACCATATTGCACCACTTTTTTTTTTTTGCCGGAAAATGTTTTTATAACATACAATGTCTTTTATGTCAGAATGACCATTATTATCATCTCTCATGGCCAAAAACGAGCATTTAACAGTGATAGACAAAGATTTGATCGACCCCAAAATATTATATGGGTACAGTGAATGCAGAAATATTAGAAGAAGACATGAGTAAAGGTTGGGGAATCACACGAAGGGTTCAAACGCAGTGTGTTAAAAAAAAACAGTTCAAAGCCATGTGCCATCATTGATGAATAAGAAATCCACAAACTCAGTGTGATATCAAATTAAAGGACATCATATTTCTCTGATTTTGATATAAACCAAATACCGTTATCATCATTGCATGTAGGCCTACATGTGTGTTTTTGTCTGTTTGCAAGCGGAAAAGTAAAATGATTAGTGCTCTTTATACTAACAATATTGTTTTAACCACTAGTGAGAAATGTGAAAAAGAAAATATGAAAATAAGAGAAAAATACGTCTGTTAACACGATATGTCAGTTATAAGTCGAATGAATGTGCATCTTCATAAAAAAAAAAATCAAATACATTATGTAGACTTCTCTTGGTATTTTTTGTATCGTACCCCTACCGTGATACCACCGACTATTGTAACCTTCTTATCAAACGATGACATGGATTTAACGCAAACTGTACAAAATTTCCATTCCAACGAATTGTCTGATTTGTACCAAACCTCACAAAGATGTTAGTCTTCTTTCACTGAATGCACATGCATTGTATTATATCTGGGGTAATTCCCTTCAAAGTACCAACGTACAGACTTGACAAGTTCACAGGTAAAGAGGCATTAATAATCGAACAACTTAAGTGGTCCCTGTTCAACAGATGAATAGGTTAGGGGAATCAAAGGAACTTGACGGCACTGATAATTTGTATACAATGTACTTGCATTGAGTTTTACTATTTTCATTCTTGCCTCTGGGGCTAATTAGAAAAAAAAATATTCATTTTCTACTGAAAGGTGTAAGAATAGTCCAAAGAGAATATCACAATTATACTCACATCGCATTTTCTCCATGACTGGAAAACTAAAAGATGGGTTCTCTCTGAAAATGAGTATTAAGAGCTGAAATTAACTAAGAAAAGAGTAAAGAGAAATTTGCAACGGGAGAAAGAGAGAGAAAGAACGAAAGCAGTAGAGAAACATATACACAATACAGGCAATAACAATGACCCAGATGGAGAAAGAGAGAGTGTGTAATAGAAAGAATGATACCCGATAAATCCGAATAATAATATGATTGACGTTTTACATCAGTTTCTTTCACTTCTTGTGTTTATATAACGCAATATAGACTACAAACGCCTCGTCCCTATCTTGTTACACTCATTTCCATCCACGCAGCAAGGACCGTCGCCCCAGTTGCATTTCTCACACAAGAGACACTTATGAGGGGGGCCTTTGCGGATTTTGTTGGTGTCCTTATTCCTTCTGATACCACGCTGACGGTCTTCCATTCTATGAAAATAAAAAGGCAACAAAGGAAACAAAGGAAACATAATAAAACATAGAGTATGAGAGGGGGGATCACAATTTAACCTAATAAATGAAATAAATCAGAAGGCCATATATTTAAAGAGACATTCTTCCGTTAATGACAGACAAGCCACACTTTTGTGCTTCCATCCCGTCTGAGACTCTTTCTTCAAAGCTTTGCCGCTATACATGAGGCATGCATCTTGTGTCTGATTAGCATACACTTGTTTTTTTCCAGTATTTATTTTATTTCCATTCTACGTACACATGCACATACTCTTTTCAGCTCTCTCAACTCAATACAAAGATTTTAAAGTTTTCTCTAGTTTCCAAAGGAACGAGCATCAGAAGTCTGAAATTCTCTGACCTTACCTCTTTAAGGCTGTCCTGGTTATTCTTCGAAACTCGTCTTCCTTCATGTTCATGTTGTAAGCATTGTCACATCTTCTGCACTTCTGTTTCCAAATAGTGACGTACTGAGGAAGTAAAGGTTGGCAAAGACATATTTCATCCGTTGTCCTATAAATCTTTCACAGACTCTCAGAATTGATGCATTGAATCGCTACAATTACAAGTAAGGAGACGCAACGACCAATCGTGAGACTGGGAACACAATTGACTAATGTAAATTCAGGAAAATCGCAAATATCACTGTATCTTGAAAATGGTTTTCAGGGATGAGAGAGCAAGCTTCTATAGTGGAAAAAAGCTTTTAATGAGACCCAGCTCCTCGTGAGAAGAAGCTTCTCATGTGTCATGGGAACAAGCTTCTGATGAATAAAAAAAAGGAGAAGCTGCCAGTGGGAACAAGCTATAGTTATGGGAATAATCTTCTAATTGGAACAAGCTTTGCAGGAAGTTTCTAATTGAGACAGGCTTCGAATGAGAACAATCTTCTATAGTAGGAATATTTTTTTTCTTTTTTAATGGGAACAAGTTTCTAGTGGGAAAAAGTTTTGGGAACATGCTTAACTCCATTAAACGAACAATCTTCTTTTGAGAAGAAGCTTCTAATGAAAAAAAAAAAACTCTTAGTGAAACAATAACTTAATAATGGAACCAAGCCTCTAATGGGACTTACTTTTTCGTTTCGTGACAAGGGCCTGAAATTGAAAGACACGCTTGTGTGATGACTGGTCCATCTGTTCTTGCATTTTCCGCATTTTCCCTCTCCCTTTCCCTTGATGTCGATCTTGGCGTTCTTTTTGGCGATATTTGCAAGCTTCAGTGATTGACTATCCTCCCATGTAGCAATCTCTTGGTGTATTATCTCTATGTAGTCCATTCTAGAACAGATAGAATAGCAATACAAGTTGCAAATCTTCTTCTGATTGCCTTTTGTCAAATTCATTGTCAAAGGTGATCTCGTCTATTTTACACAACACCATGTCCTCTGTCATATTTAACGTAAAAATTATTGCCGGAAGCAAATTGAATTAAATGTTACACACGCACATACATGCATACATACAAAGACATACAAACACCTTTACGTTAATGTCACTAGATAAAACGAGCTCGATAATCGCACATGTAGGATTGTACAATTACACAAATAAGATTATAACTGAGACTAATAAGTGTTCATAATTATCACCATCAAAATTGGACCATTTGTTCTTTGTGATATTGTCAACTTTCCCTGAAAATTTTCTTCAAAATAACTCATTACTCTTTGACAGCACCGGCAACAATATAACCTGCTTGACGGTGGTAAAAAGGTGAAACATAAATAATATTATGTAAGTTCATTACTAGACCTGAGAGCTTAATTCTGTCACCCTCAATGTGTATTCGGGACTAATATATGATATCATTATGCAGCGTAAAGAAAAGAAACTGCAAAGTTGTTTTATTTTCCGGTCTTGATGAATCCATTACCATTCCAGCCAGTTGATTTTACTCCATTAAAAAAGGCCAACTTAATTGAACATGGTACAGTGTTACACTTAGAGCTTAGATTTTTTCAACAACCACAGAAGGTCATTGGGCGCCCTAGCATGCCTAGAACTAACTGTTTTGGTGACACCAGGCCAGATGTACTTGAGTTTGGCCTATTGCATATGCTTAATTAGTATAAATCATTTTTGTTTTCCTTTCATGGTAGTGCATGCATACAATCCTCAGGGAAACTGAAACTGAATTAAAAAAAGGTATTTTTCATAATTATTATGTCCTTTTCACAACAGAAACGGTACAAAAAAAAAAAAGCATTTCATTTCATTTCATTTCATTCATTTATTTATGCACGGCACATACTTCAGCCCCGAAGGCTGTTCTTCCGCAGGTCCGTGCGGATAAAAAATACAACATAGATATACATTTTATACAGAAATGAACAAAGAAACCAAACAAACAAAAACAAAACTCATATTTAAAAACCGAAAAAAAAACATATAGAAAAAACATATAGAAAAAAAAAACATAATAACATGTTGATGAAACTGCGGCACACATTTCGACAGAAACAAACATGATCAATCAAAGATAACCATGTACGATTATACAAATGATCGCCGTAGTTTAAAATGAAAGAGACAAAAAAAAATGAGAGTTCAGGAGAGAGAGAGAATGAGCAAGAGTGGATGCACGTGACGTTTTAATTTAATTTCCACAATTTCATGATATATACTCATGATAATGTTTATAACGATGTTACAATGATTAAAAAAGGACAAGAAACACAATAAGAATAACTGTGATGATGATGCTGATGATGCTATATTATTCTCAATTAAGCTACCAACACAACTAATTTCCGCACATTTTCTCCGCACAATGTGAAATACAACTATACAGAGTCGATCGGAATAATGAACCATAACGCTGGTTGAAAAAAAATGTTATGCTGCATGTGTTGATATGTTTTGCTTATTTGTTTGTTTGTGTGCGTGTCTGTGTGTGTGTTTTATTATTTTTTTTATTGCTAACTAGCTATAAGTCGCTGTACACGCACTGAACTCAATAACTCAAGAACTGAATACACAACCATGTGACCGAGGCAGAAGGGCACAACAGTGACTTCATCTAAACTGATAAACAGACGACTGGAACAACAACTTTAAACCAGACAGCTAAAAACAAATTGGAGACAGTGTTCCTTCTTCCAAAACATTATAGGAACTGAGAGTCAATACATACACTCATATCAAATATCTGTTCTGCTACTTTTCTCCAACGTAATATTATTATACAATGCATCAGTCATATCAGCTTCAAATACATCCATGCATGCAAGGTATCATAATGTAAAACAGTCATGCCGTCTATTTTAGTGAGATGTATTTACATTTAATTAGTTAGAAGATATCGCCATTTCCACAGGAAAAACACCATGGCAATCTATAGTCCCCCGTGATTAAAGGTTAAAACACATTCGGCTAACTCTGCAGTCTGGTATTTTTCGTTAGTCTTTCTTTTCCTTTTCAGTAAACTAAAGTCACCTCTTTGCTGAAGGCACGTGCTGGTTGGAACAGCTCTTCGAGATGTCGACTTGTGGCACAGATTGTCCCGACTTCTTCGTGGTCACTTCAGCACGAAAAACAGACTCATCTGTCGAAGAAGAAGAAATGCCATTTTTATGAACCATTATTGAAAGGATGTTAATAAGAATGATGATGATGTTGATATAGGTTTTCCGACTAATTTCGCACTTTCTCAGTCCATTTTATAGAAGGTTCATTCAATTTAGAAACAACACCTTGTTATCGCACAGTCTGTTATTCAAAACTGCAACTTGTGCGTTCAATAAATTCGTAAAATGGGCTTTCAAATTGGCTGGTACTCTACGTTCCTTCTAATTCGCCACCACTCGCCGAAAAGGGTACTTGAGTCATTCATTTTCGCGTATGAGCAGTCAAATTCCGAACATTTTCATTCAAATTAACGTCATGTTATTTCTTTTTTTTAATAGACATGATAGATAAGAACATTTAAATGTGTGCATTTTTACATCCACGCACTGTTAAGCACTAAAAGAATCACTTTTTGACCCGACACAACTCGAGTTTGTTGTTCTGTGACTCCCCTTTTCTTTCATACATATAGGCCTATCTGTACCAACACTACAGATCAATTTCATCTTTTTACAGTCATGACAGAACAAGTTTGATACAGACGTATATTTCGAGAAGACAGAGAAAGAATTATAGGAACATTTAATGATCATAACCTTGACTTCCTGGAACTGGCCGACACACTCGGGGTAAAGCGCTCAACTGCCAGATAAGTTGTGGCCACATGCACTACCTTCGGACTGGGAGACTCAATAAGCACGTTGAAAAAAAAAAAAGCTGTTGAAAAAATCTTCAAAATAAATACGAAAATACGAAGTGTATTATGACTGCAAAAGATGTTCAATTGGATGCCCAAAAACGAATTCGAATGAACGAGCGCAGCATATATACGTGATCACATCATTCTATATTGAATGAACGAATAACGAAATGGTGCTTGTTTTACTAACTTAAATTCAAAAGTGTTAATTAGAATGAGGTTAAAGGTAAGGTTAAATGCTCCAAAATGAATTTGAATGAAGAGATCATAAAATTTGAAATATCGAACATGTCATCTACGCTAAATTTTGCTAAATTGAATGCAGCAATAAGGAATTGGACTGACATAAGTGCGAAATTGGCCGGGAAAATCTAACAATACTGTTTCAACAATCACAGCTGCTAAGTGGACTGTGAGCCGCCCCCACTTCTGACATAAGTATTATCCACAAAAAAAAAAAAGATACCCACATGAGATATATACACATAAAAAAGGAAAAAATGCTTTTTTAAATCTCTTGAAAACGATGCCTGATATTGCGTACAGTTGGTCCGCACGAAGACCTATGTAATAAGTATTGTATTGTAGGACTGTGAGCCGCCCCCACCTCTGACATAAGTATTATAAAAAAAAAAATATCCACATGAGATATATACACATATAAAGGGAAAAAATGCTTTTCTAAATCTGCAGCACGTGACACCATGATCCTTGATTCATAGTCACAGGCCGTCTTATGGCAGGAGGTATCTAGTAATGTGGCTTGAAAACTAGCATATTATTTCTTTTTTTAGAAGTGTTTTAGGAGTAGGGACCTATTTTATTATCTAGACTTTTTGCATGACCTCTCAACGATCAGATTTGACGGAGCGCCACCTACGTCAAGTTTTCTGCTTCACGAAATGAATTGTTTTGCAAGACTGATTGAGCAGAATTCTTCCTCTAATTGCCAGCCTCATCGTTTCTTTTCATAGGCCACAACATTGTCGCTAAGTGGAATACCAATTACGTTTAAACATCTACCTATCAAATAAAAAAACAAATAAATAGATAAATAGATAGATAAATAAATAAATTATAAAATAAATAAGGCACTCATGAAGAAATTATGCTCTCTATGCCAAAGTAAATTACATTACACCGATAAATTTCTTTCATAATTTCTTAAGATAGTGGAATGACAAATTCACCCTCGCATCGCAGGGTCATGCACTGCTTGTTGCTCCACTAAAATTACTGTTTTAACTAATTAACTAATTAACTAATTCTTGTATTTATGCCCACACCAGCAACCTGTTTTCTCAGCTTCGTGTATTACCTATTACTGATTCGATATCATTTAATTTTTTAGTCTTTATGTATAAGCTTCACGCTGGTTTATTACCAAATGTGTTTAATGATTTGTTCGTATTAAATAGTTCTGTTCATTTGTATGATACCCGTCAGAGAAACTCACTGCGACAACCAAAGGTACGCACAACATTAGCCCTGAACTCATTCCAAGTAAAATTCCCAAAACTATGGAATGCTCTTCCAGAAGATATAAAGCATAGTTCTACTTTATCACGATTTAAGAGATTGTCCTTTAATTTACTCCTTCCGACGGAACATTGAAAAAAAAAATCTATTATTATCCTAGTCACACTTGTACTCACATGAATGAAAATCATTGCTTGCGAGCACTACGTCTATTGTCCATAGTCCATCTATCGCTTATATACTCCCACCTTTCCAATCATACTCACCTTGTTTTCTACTCTTCTTTCATCTCTCCTGGATTTTCGCTGTTGTTTTCCATGGTATCTGTGCATATATATGTATTTATATATGCATGCTGTTTTTTCCCTTCCCATTCCCACCAAACCAAATGTACAACCTTGAAATGTATATTAATTCTTTTGCTTGTTTGTTTTACATGTATATTGATATTTAAGCATTACTGGGGCCCCTATTTATAAGCACTGCTTCTCCTGGGGTTCCCACCATCAAGTTTAATTGTTTTCTGCTTTGTTTTTGTTTGCTTTGTATATAGTTATGTATCTTTGTATATGTTTTTTTATTGTATACTCCTAAATTGATGGTGAATAAAACTGAACTGAACTGAACAGAACTGAAGGTAGCCGTAGCTCGAGGTCGGTGGGGAAGAGGTGGGGTGAGACGTTGGGAGTAACAAACAAGCCAAATTAAAAGAAAAACAAAATAAGGCGATAGCAAAACATAACCATCTTCTTCAAACTCATGAGGTTCGTGGCAGGGTCATTCATGATTTCAGAGAATGTGTTAGTAGATCTATGAAACACCTAGGAAAATTGTTATAGCTGTGCATAAGCCTCAAGGATCAATAAATATTATTGATTCGTGCATATACCTAATGATATGAGGTACAATGTTATTGTATTCGACGAACTGTCCTTATCAGATGAATAGACAATTGAGCAATGTTTTTTTTTTTCTTCTTTGATGGAAATAAATAAACTATTGAATTGGATTGAATTGAATTGATTTACAGAAGGCACAAAGCTTTTCCATTTGATGTTGAACAATCTGACTGGTAAATGGTAGATTGGCGGCCAAACCCTTGACATTGACACTGGGTGTACTCTTTAGAGAGTATACTTCCTGTGTGACCTGCGTCTTCTATACTTGTTCAATCCGTCACACCACTTACCGTCTCTTTCATTTCATGTGTTAGACTCCACATTGGACTGTTCCAAGTCCGACCTGATGTCGATTCACAACCCGAGCCTTTTTCGCTTATCCATAATGTGAAATAAATGAAAGAATACACACGTCCATAGGCAAACTAACAAGTTGATTAATCAATAAATGGATAAATGTATTAATTGATAAAAAGAAGTCAAGACTCTGCAAAGATAATGCAGGAGTAATGTGGTAGAGTGGATAAGGTTTTGGGTTAATTGGAAACGTGTGAATGATCGAGTCAAGATGGAAATCGGCAAACCAAGTTTGTTCTTGTATTTATTATCCACTTTGGTCTACAAGTATGATGAAACGGCGCAGAAAGAAGGGGGCTTAAAGCGTGCAAAAGGCAATAATAAGCATGGTTGTTACTGTATGGGTGACTTTGCAGACCAGCTTGGACTCTCTTACCTTAAATTTGTCTTGTTATGGTGATCAATTTTAGCCCTCTTGTGTAGAGCAACTTTGCGTACCTGCTTCCGAGGAAACACATTGCTTTTGAATGGTTATTCTGTGAGACAGTCCATGGAATCTTATACCTCCTGCTCCAAAAAACAGGTTGAAATTTACTAATTGGAGGTAAAATATCGAACACTCGCCATATAAACTGGGTAGTTCTACTACGTATGTTGACACTAGACTTGGCAGCAGAGCTATAATGTGAATAAAATCATGTACAAGTTATGACAACGTGAATGGAGCGACTTTGGCGGAAGTTAAGGCACATTGAATGTCACAGCCATACTGCGGCCATATTGCGGAAACAATCGGTACAACGGACTGACTCATACTCTCTGAAAGTACGCAGCAACTGCACAAACGTACACGGGACCTAAATACACCAATCGTGATGAAAACACGATATTCTGGTCTTAATTCACACAGATTTTGTTAAATCTCGCGTTGACCTATTCCTTTCCCTCTTACGTCATGCAGTATAAACATTCTGTTAAATAGTTTAAATATTACCATTGTAATGAGTCTGAGATCTTAATCCTTTACGAATATAATAATTATGTGAAGACCAACAATTTCAAAAGTGAGTCAGAAACAAAAATAGAATAGAATTTTTTTACCTGGGATGCGATTTCAAAATATCTTGTCAGCTGGGAGTGACGCAGTTTTGTGTTGGCCAGTCAGATATTGGCAAAAATCTTTTGGGGGTTTGTTTACTGATCCGAGTCGTAGAGTTTGCGTTAATACGTGTGGGTGAGTGTGGTAACATAACTGCGACTCATCGCCCACGCACGCCCAAAGCGATTGCAAAATTTGGATTCGTGTTCTGCCAAAATTGCTCAAGAACTTTGCATCCTGAAGTCAGCGATCTTAAACATGTCAAATTTATGAGTTGCCAATTTATGACAATTTAAAGGGACTTTTTACTTTTGGTTGTGATGAGGATTCAGGTCTTAACTTTTTGCGAGATATTCAGAAATCAATGGTATGAAATATTAAAGAGCACAAAATTCTAAGAAGAATTTTAAGAAGTTTATTTGGTGGAAATTGGTGTTGAAAAAGCTGAGATATTGAGGAACAAAATGATCCCAATAGAAGATGGGTCCTTCCTTTTGTTAGGACAACTTGTATCACTTTGTTTTATGTTATCTCTGCCATTTCAAAACTGACTTTCATCAGATAAACTTTGAAGTCCTATTAGAATTATATTATGCTCGTGTGAATGGTTTCTAATAACCTTGTAAAAAGTTAAAACCTGAATCCCCATCTTAACCAAAACTAAACAAGCCCTTTTAGTCTCTCCTTTTTAAAAATTCATTTGTAAAACCCCTCACTCACACATACACACTGTTTTTTTCTTCAATGGTATAGATTATGATTATCTATTTTCATTCAAACGAAATAAGGGAATGTTAGGACAGTAATTTAAGCTGGTATTTCTGTACAAACAAAAAAAACCAAACAAACAAAAAAACAAACACAAGCACTCACCGGCGCATACAGTTACACCATGAAAGCCAAATAAATATAAAACAACACTGAATAATTACTGATTCAAACATCCGTGGGTTGGAGATTTTGCATAGTTCGTATATTTTCCAT
Organism: Diadema setosum; assembly: GCA_033980235.1. Lineage (NCBI taxonomy): Eukaryota > Metazoa > Echinodermata > Echinoidea > Diadematoida > Diadematidae > Diadema > Diadema setosum. The sequence goes on along the minus strand of CM067067.1, from coordinate 30,580,976 downwards.
CATCTCATTTTCTCGTTATTATGACGTCAGAAGAAAATTACATGATCACGCTATCATTGTCGCACTTTGCAACGTGAAGTCAAAAAAAAAAGAAAAAGAAAAAATACAGAGTTAGATCGTTAGGACCTAGTAGGAGAATAAAAACATTAAATAAGATATTTATTATATTGACCATTGAACGCAGCATTATTTTGCACTTTTGCATGTTAACGTGAGCTTAAACTTCAAACTAAGTACAACAGTCAAACTATAACGCTGACACAATCACACAAAAGAAAAACGCTATAATCGTTATCAAATCGTATATAAAATCCTAACTCGAAGAAAGCATTTTGTTACAATATTGTATTTATTATTTTTAACTATGTACAGGTAAATGTTCTCTTGTTGAATTTTTGTTGGAAAATAAATGAAAGGAAGTAAAAAAAAAAATGTTGGTTGCAACCACAGAAGAAAACTGGATGAGATGATGGCCTCAAAACTCTCACATTTTTTGGTGTACATACAAACACAGCAACTTTTTTAAATTCTTTATTCGAATTTCGTTTATTTTCATTCACAAAATTTACATTTAAAGAACAATATCACTCTTACTTTATACAAAAAAATACACAAACATTGTGCAAAAATACATTGTGACTCTTTTTCAACCAAACACACGAAATCCGTTTTTTTTTTCTTTTTTTAACACACATATAATGATTATATACATTCTCGCAAAATGCCTGCCAAAAGCTGATTGATGGTTTGCTCAAGGCAACTGGGCACATTCCATTACTTGTTTCTCGATAGAAAAAAAATCGCACACACCACACCCACACACGCCAACATGCACCCCCACCCGCCCCTATGCCTTCAGCCCTTCAAGTAATGTAGAAGTGGTGGAGCAATAAAGAGAGAAAGAGAAAAAAAAAAGAACGACAACGATGTGACATTAATTCGCAGATACGGCAAAATCAAGAGAAAAAAAAATATCTCATCCTCAGCATGCATCATTATATTCTCACGACATGATGACATTAACGAAACACAGTAAAACACACCCACACACGCACGTGTGTGTGTATATATATATATATATATATATGTGTGTGTGTGTGTGTGTGCGTGTGTGCGTGTGTAAACATGTAATAATGTTACCAATAAGTTACGTTTAAGTTATCTTTAAGTTCCTTTAAGCAAAATCTCAAAGCCAATTTTCTAAAATCCTATGTTTAATTATTTTGCCGTAATTATTTGAAAATTTCTGCATACTCAAATGATGCCTCGCTCGGATGACATCAGTAGTTTGATCAACTTGCTACTTTTCTTAGCATTTATACAATAAGTTTAATCATAAACATCACACTATACTTTGTACATTCCGTAAACTGTATAATATTCTCGATATCTTGTATTTTTGCATGTTTCGTCACTTTTGACATTGAAATACTGTACTAAAAGCCTATGATATATTCTTGGGACCCACATCCTACAAGCTTTGCTTTTTAGTGGGTTCCTCATATTACACGTCAATTATACGTCCTTATACATTTGTGCAATTTTGGTTCAAACTGACAATAAAAAAATCAAAATCAAATGGAATATAAAACTTCTATGAAATGTGGAATATGGAACATGAATTAATATATATATATATATATATATATATATATATATGCTTCTCTATAGGTAACAACGCCAGTAACTAGAGTCATGAGATGAAAAACGTCTCAAAATATAAAAAGTGAAGAGGTCGTCGTTCATTCCACTCCGTGTAATATACCTGACCATATTGCACTACTTTCTTTTCTTTTCTTTTTTTGAGCTGAAAATGTTTCTTGAATCATAAAATATTTGTTTTTCTAGAATGACCATTATTGTTATCACTCCTGATAAAAGAAAGAACTCAAAGCTAAGATCACAACTCAGAGCGGCGACCGACCGATTTGTAGCTTGCTTGGTCGCCGCTGAAATTTTAGCACCGCCCAGCAGTTTATTTAATTGTCGAGCAGGCCGTAATACCCCAGCAATGCCCGAGCGATGCCCTGTCGATCTCCCATCAGTCGATTTTAAGGCAAAAATTCTGGGAAATATGGGGGTCTCTAGGCGCAGAGACTGAGCAGTCACCGAGCAATGCCCCATCGGCAACTGGACGATCTCCCACCGGCCACCGGCCGATTTTTACGAAATCGCTCGGCTACCGACGGCGACCGATAGGTCATCTACCGGTGTCTCGTAGGCGTACCGGCGGTCTCTGCCAGAAATTTCTCACGAGATATCTGGTTATATACTCTCTAAAAATCAAGTAAAAATGTTTACTCTTCAAAGAGTCAGCGACAGAAAAGAGTGAGTCTAGAATGAAATTGGAGTGAATTTTCAGTGAAAATGGAATAATTACTGAGGTCACTCCAAAATTAGTTTTAAAAAAATGAATATTTTTCAGTCAAAAATTCATTCCAATTTTTCTCTAAACTCACTCTTTTCTGTTATTCACTCCTTCAAGAGTGAACATTTTCACTCATTTTTTTTTTTCAGGGAGTAGACAATGTGATTTGGCCACCAACAACGCTTTTGCTTTCCATCTGACAAGGCATCAAGGTCTAGATGCTCCTAATTCCTCCTCAACCACCACGACAGCGACGTTCACAAGCTCAGTACTTTTGTGAAGACATAAATACATGAAATTCTGTATGCAAATTAACAAATAACTCTCCTTCTACCATATTCTTCTCAAAATAGAATTTAATTCGCAATAAAGATTTATTTGTATAGTTTACATATTTTTTTTGTAAGTTACATAAATTCAATGCATAGAGTTTATGTTGTGTTGTGAGAAGATATTTATTTCTTTTTTTATGTTGTTGTTATTTTAAATGTCATTCGCCACACATGCTTCGGTGATGATATTGTGAGATGCTAAGAGATATTGTAAAGCGCATAGAGAATATTGATTTGTTGTGCTACAAAATCTTAATCATTAATGACTTCATAAAGATAAAACTCGAAGTAAAAGATTAAAGAATTATGAAAATAGTAACCTCACTTACGTGAAATCACATATAACTAGGAATTAGGAAATCAAATAAAGGGAAGAAAACCCAAGCGAGGGCAGCAATCATGGATTTAACCCAAACTGTATAAAATTTCTATTTCATAACGAATTGTCTGATTTTCACCAAACTTCACAAATGTGTAGTCTGATTTCATTGAATGCTATTAGGTCTGGGGTAAATTTCCCTTCAAAGTACCAACGTGCAGGTTTGACGAGCTCCGATGCCCTGTTTAACTTTGGGAGCAGTGATTTAAAAAAGAAAAGATCAAGATATCACATTTGATTCATATGTGTAGATCTATTGTATCACAAAACATCCAACCATATGATTTTTTTTTTTTGCAATAAAGTATGAAATATAAGGGGATATCAGTATTTTTCTCAATGAACCATAACTGTAGACGATTTAGTCTGGAAACATTTTTATCATAACTATTGTTGACATTCCGTGTACTTAACATCGATTATACGGATTTAAATTTTTACAGTGGTTGTTTCTTTCCCTAACTCACATTTTAGAACTATTGCTGGGTTTTTGTTTCATCTGCAATGGTAAATTATGCCTTTAATAAGAAAACAACTCAACTGGTCCCTATTAACAGTTGAACTTGTAAGGAGGACTGAAGAAAGTTTACCGCACTGATAATTTTTATTGTTGTATATTATTGTATTTTAATTTTTGCCTCTCCGGCTAATTAGGAAAAGAGCAGGCATTACAGCTATTCATTAAAAAAAATGGGTAAGAATAGTTAGAAATGAACATCATACCATAATTTCTTTTTATCCTCATAACTGGAAAACTGCAAGGTTTTTGTCTTTAGAAAATAATGAGAAGTAGGAGCTAAGATTGAATTGAAAATAGTGTCAAGAGAAATACACAAAGGAAGAGAAAGAAAGAAAGAAAGCGGGAGGGAAACATATACAATAACAATGATAGACAAGAAAGAGAGAGAGAGAAGAGGGAAAGAGGGAGGGATGGATAAACATCGAGTGTATGCAAGAGAGAATGATGCTCAATAAGATGCTCAATAAGATTCACGAATTGCATCAAGTTCTTCCATTTCTTGTGTACAATGCATTAGGGACTTCAACTTCAGCGACACGCTTTCCCATCCACGCAGCACGGTCCCTGGCCCCAGTTGCATTTCTCACATAGGGAACATTCATGACGAGGACCTTTTCGGATATTGTTGCTCTCCGTTTCCTTTTTGATTTTAAGATGACGGCATTCCATTCTATCAAGAAAAACAACAACAAAGAAAACATCAGAATATATCAGGCATCACAGGAAGTGAAATAAACACATTAAAAAAAAAAAAAACAGTACACCTATAGAGACACTACAGGTCCAAGTAAGCAGCGCTTTTGTACTTGCAATTATCCTTCTTGGTACTCTTTCTTCACTTGTTTGCCGCTGTACTTCGGTCATGCTCGTAGCTGGTTTGTTTGTTTGTATGTTTGATTTATTTTTATTCCAACACAATTTCATACATAAATCAAGATTCTTTTCAGTCATATCACATAAAATATCAGTATACAGATTACAATGTACATAATTCAAAGAAGGAAAATAAATGTGTAAATTACTTCCATTAACAAAACATATTTCTTATTACCAAATTTCCAAATACTTACACGAGAAATTATGCGGAAGAAGGACTGCCACTATAAGCAAAAGCATGAACGCGTGGCAGCCCTGGGACCTATCTGCATAATACACATAATTATATTTAGCGGAATGGGGAAATGCTACTGAATATAATACACTGTAAATGTACCATGTTTTATATTCTAGTGCATAAATACGAATAGAAATAAAATGAATGATGATGATGATGATGACAACAGGGTAATATTGAGAAAAAATGATATTGAAGATAAAAGTGATGGTGGTGATGAAGGTAATGGGAATGAAATTAAATGACAGACACAGAAACATTGCGTATATTTGTTGTACTTTTAAATCAAACCTAAATAAAAAAAAAATGTGATCATACAAAATAAAATAACTCGTTAATATTCATAGATTTTAATCTGACAGTATCTTGTATTAAAGCATGCAATTTTATTTTTCCAGTTTTTTCTTTAAATGCCATCAAACCTATTGATAAACTTTCCACCTAATTGTATAATTGTAAAAATAAAAAAATAATAATGCTAATGTCAAAGAACAAAGAATGCATATTGCACTTCTCAACAACTTTTATCAGCCACTATAGGCTACCACAAAGACTGCACTTGCACGCACGAACACGCACCACGCATGTACACACACACACACACACACACCCACACACATATACAGCAGAAGTATATTGTTGACAAAACAAAGGAGAGAATCCAGATGTGAATGGAGAACGAAGGACAGACAGATTGAGGTGTACTTTTGTATTTAATTGTAAAAAGATTACAAGGAATAGAAGTAGTTCATTACGGGTGCTGTTCGTTATTCCGAAGGTTCGCTATTCCGAAGGGTCATTATTCCGAAGGGTCGTTAATCCGAAACACGCAATTCCCTAGACCTAGAGGTTCGTTAATCCGAAAATGAAAAAGGGTTCGTTAATCCGAAAATTTGTGGCGTTATTCCGAAGGTTCGTTATTCCGAAGATTGGTTAATCCGAAAATGAAATTCGGAACAATGAACCTTCGGAATAACGAATCTTAGGAATAAAGAGCCTTCGGAATAACGAACCTTCGGAATAACGAGCTGTAACCGTTTATTACAACTCAGAATTGGTATGTGTGTCTGTTTGTTTGTTGTTGTGGTTGTTGTTGTTTTTTAAGGGGTGGATTGATTATCATAATTATTATCGTCTGTTGAAGACTTCCAAACCTGTCAATCGCTGCCTTCATGTTCATACATAACTACTTAGTCCATTCCCTGAATTGTTTTCTAAATGATTCAAGTTACGTTTCCGGGCAGTTAAGATTGTATTGCTGGCGTTGAGGGCGTAAGCTACACAATCAAGATTGCTGGTCAGATATTTTATTTTATATTTTTGATTCTTTCTTTTTTTTTCGGGCGGGGAGATCAGTGGTCGTGGGGCGGGAATATCGAGGTCTACGGGCTGGCGCGATCTGCGTGGGTAAGTGCATACAAGACCTCCTTGAGTGCATGCAGTGGTGGCAGTGGCGTATCTAGGGAAAACGGCGCCCGGGGCAAGCGCGAAAATTGCGTCCCTATAATTTCTGAAAAAGTGTTCAACCCCAACCCTATCTCGGTAGGGACTTTAAAAAGAGTCCACATGATATGCTTTTTCAAGCATTTAAAAGGGGGTCTTTTGAGGGTGATTTAAATGTAATAAATTTTGATAAATTTTGGCGAGCGAGCGCAGCGAGCGAGCCGAAAATGTTTGTATTTCAGCTTACAAAACATGGAATTCTTGTCATTTTTTTATTATTAAATCTAACAATTCTAATCAAGATATAGTGACGGCCCTATAGATAACGATTTATACCAACAAACTGAGGACTTGAAAGAAAAATACTCTAAATTAGTACGAGCGAGTAAGCCGAAATTTGTATATTTCCTCGTCATCATTACGTTTTGTTCTTATCTTGTTTGATTTGGTTTTTCTGCGTCCCCCCCCCCCCCCATGTTCGAAACCATTGGCGCCCTCTTTTGATCCAATCGGCGATCGCTTCAGAGCGAATCTTCTTTTTTACATAAATTTTGGCGAGCGAGCGCAGCGAGCGAAAATTATTGTACTTCATATTACAAAACATGGAATTCTTGTATGAACACAATAAACATTGTCATTTTGTCCGCTTCATGTTTTGTTTCGATCTTGTCCGATTTGGTTTTCTGCCCCCCCCCCCCCATTCTCCTCCCCCATACGTTGCCCGCCCCCTCCCCCTTAACTAGATACGCCACTGGGGACGTAATTACGTCAAAAATCGGCTGGAATCTGGACTAATAACTACTATTATGTAAATATAATATTGGGGCATCATGTCTAGTATACAGTTTATATATTATGCTAGGCGGTATGCTCTTCACGGCTCTCCTAAATCGACGAAAGGATTTCAAAGTTTTCTAGCGTCAGAAGGAAACGAACATAATTCTATGAACATAAGTCGGAGATTCATTAGCCTCACCTTTTCAAGGCTGCCGCTGTTATTTCTCGAAACTTGTCTTCCTTCATCTTCATGTTACAGGCTGTATCACATACTTTGCACTTCTGTCTCTAAAAAATGACGTACTGAGAAGAAAAGTTGAGCAAAGACATACATGTATTCATAAACTTCATATTCCTCACTTTGCGACTCCCTGTTTGGGCTCCCTCAGTCGCGCACAGTGTCCCGCTAATCCCATCCGTCTCTCACGCACTTTGTCAGACACTTTTGGTAATGTTCCATACAAGTCATTTTTTGTAAAAAAAAAAAAAAAAAAAAAAAAAAAGAGGAAGAAGTATTGCCACTTTCATCAGTGTACTGAAGAAGGACACAGGCCTTGATAGCATTAACGAGCTGAGGACAGCCATGTTAGATAGACAGGTTTGGAGGAATAACTATGTTTATGGAACCCGTGTTGGCATAGGCTGAAGCTAATGCATGCTCTCGAATTAGTAGTGCCAATAGTAGTAGTAGTAGTAGCAGTTTTGACTCCATTAGATGTCCTACGAATTTACCTCAGACTCGTTGAACTGATCCGTTTACATTGATAACCTGATTCGAATGTTGGCTAATTTTCTGATGGGAACACGCTTCTATATAAGAACAAGCTCCTTATAACAACAAACTTCTAAAGGGGAAAAAAAAAACTTCTGAAGGGAACAGGACTCCAGTGGAAACAAGCCCTTACAGGAAATATGCTTGTCATGGGAACAAGTTGTAATTGTGGGAACAAGTTTCTTAGAGAAACATAAACTTCTAATGGGACCAAAATACAGTGTAACGATCGAGAGTTTATTATAGACTTACTTTGTTTGGTGAGTTGGGTCTAAAGTTGAAAGAAGCGTTTGTGTGTTGACTGGCCCACTTATTCCCGCATTTTCCGCATTTCCCTTCTCCTTTTCCCTTGATGTCGATCTTGGCGTTCTTTTTGGAGATATCTGCCAGCTTCAGTGATTGACTGTTCTCCCATGTAGCAATCTCCTCGAGAATGATTTGTATGTAGTCCATTCTGAAGCCGATGAAATATCAATGCAAATTGTCAATTTTCTTCTGAAGCACCATTGCCAAAATCATAGTCAACGCAAAATCGTATTCGATTCCGGCACAAAACGCAAAAATTACAGCTGGAAACAAATTAGATTACGTTACAGACGTAGAGGCACACACTCACACATTCACACACAATATCAATGTCGTGAAGGGAGACGAGATCGACAATCAAATGTAATTATAACTTTATGAAAACAGGAAAGAGGATAAGGGATGAGAAAGTGTTGATATCACCATATCCTCATACATCTTCAGACGTTTGATCCTGGATCAAACTCAAAGTTGCGCTTGATTTTTATTACCTTCGGAAGTAAGTTCTTTTAACAAACTAACTGCATTCAAACGGGTATCTGCATTTGATTTCTCGAGTTGCCTTTAAATGCTAAATTTCTTGACTGAGGCCTATGATGTGCTCTCATACATCACCTTCTTACAACGGGCAACTATCGACTAGTCTATAGAGAACCACGTCACGGTATGCTCAGAATTACGCAATTCTACGTCATTATTGAAGTTCACTTCAATAACGATATAAAGGTAAATTACATATGTGTCAATGAATTCGCCCACTCTCATTTGGAAGAGCTTTTGCATTCTTTGAAATGAAATCAACGATACCGATGCTTACTAATGAGTACGAGTATTGGGTGGAATATTAATTTTTTTAAAATCGTCAATCAAGAAGTACGAAATTTGACTATTCGATGACATGGTTAATGGCTAAAAATTCTTGTATCTGTCACTCCTTTTTCCCCGTGTGCGTTTTCACATTGTCCTTTGATTATTCATCGTCAGTGGCATACATTTCTATGATACTTTTCATAAATATAAAAAAAAAAAATCTAAGACATCACAGACTATTCCGATGTATTAATAGGGCCTATGTGTTTTCGACTTGTGGAGAAAATTAAATCAAATTGTAAATTACATTTACATCTCTAACTGTCGTATAATTTTCCCCCTATTCAATTCAGTATATATATGTCTTTTAACAGTTGCCCCTCTCCAAATCAATTTCTTAAATACAATTATGGGAGCTGACAGTCAATGCACATAGTTACACATCAATTATCCGTTCTGTTGCTTTTGTCTGACAGTGCACCAGTTTCGCGGCGATTTAAGGTATAAGCCCTAATTGTTGTAAGGTACTATTAGGAAAAACAGCAATGATCCCCGTTTCCGTTGTAATGTAATAAAATGTAGGGCCTGATATAAATTTTGCTCGGAGATATTTCAGTTTTCAAAAGAATAACACATGGTAAACTTTAGTTCTCGTAAGCCAAGGGTGAAACACCGCCAACTATGTATAATTTGCTATTTCCGTTATACGTTGGCTAGTCTGTCTCTTCCTCGTAACAAAATAAACTTACTTCTTTGCTGAAGGCACGTTCTGGTTGGAACAGCTCATCGAGATGTCATCTTTTGCCACAGATTGTCCCAACTCCTCCGTGGTCACCTTAGCAAGAAGAACAGAATCAGCTGTCAACGAAGAAAGAAAGAAAAAGAAGAAGAAGAAGAAGAAAAAAAGACGACGAAGAAGAAATTTTATTGCTGTTACCAATATGCAAATAATGAAGAAGATGATAGTAGTAGTAGTAATAGTAGTAACAATGATAATAATGTTATATAATATTACTACTAATAATGATACAATGTAACCTTTATTCCTATGATGTGAAAAAGGGGTGAACAAAATATCGGCCATAACTAACAACAGCTAATTTCATCACTAGCTACTAAGCTTGTGAGCCTTCTCGCATTTTTTTTTTTCAAAAGTAAAACAAAAAGAATGAGTATTATGCACATTAGATTAAAAAAAAATGTTTTTCTGTTTCTCTTGGAAACGATACCTAATCATTGTTGTGTACAGTTGGTCCACGCGCAGACCTATTGTGAGCACGTGACACTCATGACAATGACTCACAGTCACAGGCTAATCTACTAGGATGTATCTAGTAATGTGGCTTTAAGAGGTAGATACTATCTATATCTTAATATCATTATTTGAATTTTAGAAAAGCAAGAGTGCATATTATACCCTTGGCTAAACAATTAGAAATACTGGGGCGCCACCTACGTCAAGAATTATATGCCTAAGGGAAGAGATTTTTTGCCAAGATTAATATTGAGCAGACTTATAGATCTGCTTTCTCTCCTCGCCATCCTCATCGGTTATTATAGTCATAGGTTTACACCAGGTTATCGCTGAGTGGGATACCAATTATGTGTATGAAAATTAGACCTGTCTACTTAAATGAATGAATAAATAATTAGCACTTATGAGGAAATCGTGCTTTCTTTGCCATATCAAAGGTGTACATTCTGCCAACGAAATTTTTTCTTTGTTTCTGCTGAGTGTAAATAACTTTGGTTCGGGGAAAACAACGACACGCATGCGAGCTCATTAACTTTTTGGCAGGTTCATTCATGATTTCAAATATTTTTTTCACTTAATCTGCACTACTTACTAGGAAAATTATTTTGTGGCTGTACTGAACTTCAAGGATCAATCGAATGATTTACCCAAGGCTTTTCCTTTTGCCTTGAAGACGCTGACTGTTGAATTGTGATTAGTGGCCTAACGGAAACCACAAACATTGCACACAGCTCAGTGTAGATACACTTTGGGGAGCATTATGATACTTCGTGTATAGTGTGTAGCTTACTTGTCCTAAACTGCGTTCTTTTCTGCCACGTTAGGGTAGCATTTCGTCCTAACATCATCCCTTTGAGCCAAAGTTTAATAGACACCATCTGGGACTGTTCCTAATCCGACCTGTTGTCGAATGACAGTCCGAGCCTTTCTATCCTTAATCATTCCTCACTCAGTAACTAAACAGATGAATTCAGAGATCAGGAAATACATAAAAAGATATCATATGATGATGAGTACACCATCATATTCACAAACATCTACATTGTGTAGTGCGCATGCTGCACGCACACAACACTACCACATAACTCTTGTCTCCCACTACGTGCCATGTATTGCAAAAATTTAGTAGAACCTCTCTTGTGAGAAGCAAACCCACGTTCAATATCCAATGAGATCGTCGGCCAAATCATGCCATGCTTATGCTGACGGTCTCCTGCTTCCTTGTTGAATCAAATGCCCTGCCATTTTATGATTTATTCAACAATGGGTATTTCATAAGAATTGTGCTATAATTACAGCCCTATAACATGAGATTTGACTATTGCTTCGTTCCTTTGTTATTTACTTTTTAGCTTCGTTTAATTCTCCACAACAGTGTAATTCTATTTTGTTTTGACTTGAGAAGCAGAATGCCAACAATAAACATGATGAAAAATAACAAATGCATAGGTAAGATACAGACATTGATGAATAGATAAATAAATACAATACACGAATATGAATAGATTAGACATGTTGGAAGGAGCTAGGACTGAGAGCGAACGTGCGAGAATCCCTATCGAGTGGATATAGGGCTCTGAATGTGTGAAGTATGAGTCCAGATGAAAGCCCGGAAGCAAAATTTCTTTCTTGTAACCTTCATCCACCTTGCTGGTCTACCAGTAATGCGACTATGCAGAAAAGGGTGTGATATAGGAAAGAATTAACATGGTTGACAAAATTATGTGTGATCATTGTAGGGCTAATTGTAGGACTCTCTTACCTGAAATTTGTCTTATGGTGGTTAGTTCTGGCCCACTCTTGTATAACAATGTGGAGTACCTGCCTCCGAGGGAACACATTGCTTTCGTGTGGCTCTGTGAGATGGTCCATGGAATCTGATACCTCCTGCTCCCAAATTCAGGCTGAAATTTACTAAATGGAGAATATACATTGAGCATTCGAGATACAAACTGGGTAGTTCTACTACGCATGTCGGCATTAGGCTTAGCACGGCAAAGCTGATGTGATTGTGTGCATGATATAATATGACAATGTGAATGGAGCGAGTTTAGCGGAAGTTCAAGTACATTGAATGTCACCCCAACTGCGGAAACAGTCGGCACAACGTGTTGACTCACAGCCCCTGTGAAAGTATACTTCAACTGCATAAACGTAAACGGGACCTAAATACAGTAGATATGATGAGAACAAGATATACTTAAATTAAGACAAATTTTGTTAAATCTCCAGATGAAATAAACCGTCTTGTCAATGGAAAAGGATGTAAGGAGAAGCTGATTTAAAGTTATAACATGTCTTTCATACTGTGTCACTCTTCGAAACGCCATGTTAGTGGTATTGAAAAAGAAAGGAGAATGGAGTGAAAGTAAGAGAGATCTTGATCCTTTACAAATAATTGTATTATGAAGACCAAATTCAAATTGGCACGTCAGTCATTCAAATTCGCCAGCACTGGCCGAAAAGGATATTTCAGTTATTCAATTTCGCGTATGGGCAGTCAAATTCCAAACATGTTTATTCAAATTAACGCCATGTTAAAGTAAAACGGACATTCAGATTGGCACGTCAGTCATTCAAATTCGCCAGCACTGGCCGCCAGTCCCGCCACGTTCCCATACAGATCCATTATTCACTAAGTATAAGATTTTAAAAATTAAAGATTTGTATTTTTTTCAACTTGGACAGTTTATGTTTAATTTCAACACAAATGTACTTCCCTGTATATTCAATTCAATGTTTACAAGGAACCAATTTTTCCATAATTATCCCACCAGACAATCTTCTGAGTTTCATCTACCCCTTCTGAGAACATTATTGGCTCAGAATACATTTATATACACAGGCCCTAGATTCTGGAATTCATTAAGTTGTGAAATAAAAAATTCTCCTTCTTTGTATTCCTTTAAGCGTAAGTTGAAATCCTTTCTGTGAAACCCTCTCTGATGTTCGTTTTTATGAACGAAGTCCCAACAACCACAGGGTTCATCATCCAACCATCAATCAATTAATCTGTGAACTCATTAATTCATGAAATAACCATCATATTCTTTACACGGCTCTATACAACCACCGGCTGTTTAAAGCATCTCTTCAATTCCCTCTTCAATTCCCTCTTTCGTTTCTTTGATCAGCGTGTAGGCATTCTCTTTCTTCATTCCTTCCTTCCATTTTCCACCTTTCTGTCTAGTCGTGTCATGTTATTGTGTGTCTCCTGTTTTGTTCCGTGTTGTTTAAATTATACTTGTGTTAAGCATATACAAATAAGTATTTCGTTACAGTTTCTTGAGTGGTTCACAATCTACAAGCTTGCTTTTTAGTGGACCTCTCAGTTCTTTTTTTTTTCCAACTGAAACATAGACTTGTATTATTTTGCGTATACATGTTATGTAACTTTATTATTGTATCATTATCATTTCCAAGTTGTGCGTATACGATTGTGATAATAACCTTATTCATACTGTGTTGTGTTCTGTTGGAAAAAGGAGAATGAAATAAAATGAAATGAAATGAAATGAAATGAAATGAAATGAAAAGGGTATTTCAGTCATTTTTTTTTTTGAAAAGGTGAGAACATTCAAAAGCGTATTTCTATGTGACTCTTTGTTTCATCCACGCACTGTTAAGCAGTAAAATTATCATAGTTTTGACCCTCTGTAACTCGAGTTTGTTGTTCTGTAACACCCCTCTTCGTTCATACATGTCATTTTAGGCCTACATGTACCAATACTACAGATTAACTTCATCTTCTTACAGTCATGACACCACAAGTTATATACAGACACGTTTCTCAAGAAGACAGAAAAAGAATTATAGGAACATTTGATGATCACAACCTTGACTTCCTAGAACTGGCCGACACACTCGGAATAAAGCGCTCAACGGCCAGGTAAGTTCTTCGAACTGGAAGACTCAAAAAGCACATTGAAGAAGAAAAAAAAAACTGTTGCCAAAATCTCTAAAATAAATACAAAATATCAAATGTAATGACGCTTGCAAAACAATAACTATGTTGAAAAAAAAATATAAAAGAACTACAGCATAAACATGCGTGCTAAATTGACTGCAAAACATGTAAAATTGGATGCCCAAAAATGAATTCGAATTCGAATTCGAATGCAGCATGTCCGTGATCACGTGACTATAACACTAAATTGAATGAACGAATAATGAAATGGTGCTTCTTTTACGGATTTCAATTGAAAAAGTGTTAATTAGAATGAGGCTAAAGGTAATTTGAATGCTTCAAAATGAATTTGAATGACGAAATCATAAAATTGAAATACCGAACATGTCATCTACGCTAAATCTTGTTAAATTGAATGCAGCTATTAGGAACTGGACTGACAAAAGTGCAAAATTGGCCGGGAAAACCTATTCTATTTTATTTCATTATTATTTTATTTTATTATTTTGGCAAAAAAAAAAAAAATCTGCCTTTGACTTGGCAAAGCCCTGTGGGCGAAAATTCGTCAAAACTACGTCTCTCACGGAGTTTTCATATTGAACTACTGTTGTGAATCAATATATATATATATATATATATATATATATATATATCTATTTATATTCATGTAAAGAGAGAGAGAGAGAGAGAGAGTGAGAGAGTCAGCACATATATTTCAGTTATGAAAAGAAAACGTAGCCAGCTGAGTTTAGCTTTTCATGATACGCGAAGACACGACTTTACAAATATGAAGATGTAACTGTAATTCTGCTCCCCTGTAGATATTGAATAACGAACAAATAAAAAACCAAGACATTATTAATCTATAGACATACAAGCAAGGGCGCCGGAAGCGGGGGGGGGGGGGGGGGGGGGGGGGCAGGGGTGGCACTTGCCCCCCCCCCCCCCCCAAACAAAATGTTGGGGGGGGGGGGGCAAAACGAGTTTTTGCCCCCCCCCCCCCCCCCCCCGTGCCCCCTGTAACAAATAATTAATCACTGATTTAAAGACCAAAATGAACAATAAAGGCATATTTCTTGTCTAAATGTTGTAATTTCATAACTGAAAATGCAAAAATTTTCGCCCCTGACGAGGCGAAAATTATAATACACTAACAACATACATTATTGTATCTATACACTAATAGTAACTCATGAGCAAATTTACTATATAGATGGTAGCTGCGTGTCCTCGAGTGTGCCCGCTGAAACATACCTTTAATAAACCTTACATTTTTCATTTTCTTCTTTGCTTTCTAGCAGTCTAAGAATATTTTTTTTTGTGTTCGAACGATGCGATCATGTTTAAGCTTTTAATGAGTACATTTCAGATAAATTGCAAAGTGAAAGTGGCTCGCTCGTTCTGCCCGTATTTATAGTAAAATGAAAAGTCTTCATAAGTTATTATCATAGTCCTTCGCAGTGATTTCTTTTACTGTGTTTAATTCCTCAGAAATTTAATCTAAAATGCTCTATAAAAGCGAGTATTATACTCTGTTTTTACAAAAAGTCCCTACCGTGGGAGGGGGTATCCCCCTCCCACACCCTCCCCCGCTCGGTCGCTTCGCTCCCTCGACGAGGATCTCACACCATCACATGATATACCCCCGTATGTTAAGTTCATATAGTCCTTCCAAGTGATTTTTGTTCAATATGTTAATTCCCTAGAAATTTGCTTTTAATTGTTCTATAAACGCGACTTTTATACTCTGTTTTTACAAAAAGTCCCTACCGAGGAAGGGGGTGTCCCCCCTCCCACACCCTCCCCCCGCTCGGTCGCTTCGCTCCCTCGCCGAAGATCTCGCACCATCACATTATTAATGTACTCCCGTATGTTATGATCATAGTCCTTCCAACTGATTTTTTCAATATGTTAATTCCTTAGAAATTTGCTTTAAATTATCTATAAACGCGACTTTTATACTCTGTTTTTTACAAAAAGTCCTTACCGTGGGAGGGGATATCCCCCTTTCACATCCTCTCCCCGCTCGGTCGCTTCGCTCCCTCGCCGAGGATCTCACACCATCACATTATTATGTACTCCCGGATATGTCATAATCATAGCCCTTCGCACTGATTAATTTTCACTATGTTTAATTCCTTAGAAATTTGCTTTTAAATGATCTATAAACGCGACTTTTGTACCCTGTTTTACAAAAGCTCCCTACAGTGGGGGGGGGGGGGGGGGGGATCCCCCTTTCCACCCCCCCCCCCCCTTGGCTCGCTTCGCTCCCGCGCCGAGGATCTCACATCGTCACATAATGTGCCCCCGTTGAGATTTTGCCCCCCCCCCCCCCTAAAAAAAAAAAAAAAACAAAAACAAAAACAGAAGTGTTCCGGCGCGCTTGCGTACAAGCAACTGACTCCCCCCTTTCTCTCGCCCTTTCTCCTTTTCTCACTTCCTTGGTAACTCGCTCAGCCTCTACCCATCCACTCACACGCAAACGCGCACTCACACATACACACACTCACACAAACTTTTTTTTTTCAATATGGCATTTATTCATTTCCATTCAAGAAAGTAACCTACTCACACGGATACACTCATGAAAGCCAAATAAAGATAAAGCAACACTTAATAACCGCTGATCCAAACTTACGTGGTCTGCAGATTCTGCATAAACTTATATAAGAATAATATTATTATTTCTATGTATAAAATATAAATATCATATTTTCCATCAGAAGAAAAAGTACACTATCACGCTACTTATTCTCGCACTTTGCAACGTAAAGTAAAAACATAAAAGAAGAGAGTTTGAAGTAGGAGAATAAAAACATGAGATACAATTATCATTACATTGACTTTTCGTTGAACATGACATTTGCACTTTCGCATACTCACGGTAGCAAATTAGTGTAACGTTCAAATTAAGTACTATACAGTCAAACAATAACGCTGATACTAAATCGGACAAAAGAAAAATGCTTAAAGTGTTACCAAATTGAATATACTAACACGAAGAAAGCATTCGTTACAATGTTGTATTGATTTTTATAACTTTGTGCACATATATATTTTACTGTAAATATGTTGGAAAATACATGAAATGAAATGGATTTAAAACAATATTGGTTGCAACCAAAGAAGAAAATTGGAAGAGGTGATGTCCTCCAAACTCTCACATACTCATACACACACACACACACACACACACACAAACAAACACACGTGTATCCACAAAATATCATTGAAACAAACTCTCTGACCCTGAAAACCATTAGTTCAAGGTTATTACAAAACTGCAATAATTTCATGCAAAACCAATGTCATACTATCGATTTCATATTATATATATATATATATATAAACAACTCACATTATCATAACGAAAGGCACCGATTAAAGCTCAGCATATTCCACACCGCTTGTTGCAAGTTGAATTGCAAAGAGATACTGCATTTATTCATCACCACGCCAATTCAACTGAACAAGCCCCTGAGAGAAAGAAAGAAAGAAAAAAGAAACAGAAACAGAGCGAGAAAGGAGACAGAGACGAAACAGATAAAAGAAAGTAGGGAAAGGGGCAGAGATATAGAGCTATGCATGTGTTTGAATTGTGTGAAAATGTATAATTCTTTGAAGTCAAATTACTTGGATGAGCGTCAAGAACATCGGCACATTGGTATCCATTTCTTTTTCCAAAATCTCACTAAAAATTACAATGGTCGTTAAGTGCATAATGTGTGACCTTTATTACATATTCTTGAGAAATCGTGTGATGCTTGCGGCTAGGAATATGTACCGTCGTTTTCCGTGTAATGTGCTACATCCTGTCATACTTTCAACTTCTGTCTTTCCCACGCATAATTCTATCTCTATGGTATGGTACTATAGCATTACAATGATTTATCTTAATTTTGATTTGATTTGATTGTTCCACATTTCAAACACAAATGTAATAATACAATTGGTAGAGTATATATAAGACAAGACATGACGTCATAATCAAGAGAAAAACAATTTTACAAACATGAATGTGAGGACCTACTAAAAAGCAAAGGTTGTATTGTATAAGTTCCTAGATGAAAATGTTCCTTATCATCTAAACATCGTAATAACCAGGCGAAAACGTCAAAAGGAAGGAGCGGGACGTAGAGGGAAAGAGAGCAAAAAGATACAAAGAATAAAACAAGAAAAACAAGCAAACAACGAGAATGCATTAGAACAAACCAAGATAATGTCGGAATGCATTCTATTTCTCATCCACTTTAGGGAAATACGTTTTATATCAGTATTTACGATATGCAGAGAGACCAATATCTATTGCAACTGCTTTTCTACGAAAGCTGACATATAAACAATGATTAATTCGAATCATTGGCATGATAACGATACAAGAAACGCACACATGTACACAGAAACTTGTAAAATACTAACCACAATCAATAAATCAATCAATCAATCAATAGCTGTAAAATGATTTAAAGTGACATTACTAACACTGCCAACATTAGAGGTTAACAATTACGTTTTATCACGACAAAATTCATAGCATCGACGTGAATGTATTCAGCAACTACTTAGTGTGTTATACCGATGTTTATACTCTCATATTCTCAATTTGTTTAATGATTTAGGTCACACACAAAATGGAAACGTTTCAATAAACTCAACTGTGAGGAATGAGGGAAGCATTTTTATATTTTTTTTTTCACCACGTTTCCGGTGCCACCGGTCTATATGCTAAACTGAGGAGGGTATATCGACTAGACAGAGCATTTACAATGTATTATTGTGCCACTCCCCTGTCACAATATACTTTCTCCAACGCTCTCTCTCTCTCTCTCTCTTCCGTTAAGGGTATTTGCCCAATAGAGATACGCCGATAAAATGCTTACTTTAAAGATCTGGTTCCGAAAAGTTGGTTGTATGTCATGTCAAATTCTCAAAGATGATGCATAGAGCATGCGCTGACCCACTTCTTCCTTTGTAGGAGATAAACTTAGAGCGAATAATTGATAGCCATAAGGTTTTCCGTCTCATGAATCAAAGAAATAAGAATATGAGTTGTTATTTTCTTTTTATTTGGAGGGGGGGGGGGAGAGAATGGCAGGTCTTCCCCAAAAAAGTTAAAGGGAACCCAAACCCAAAGAGCAATATGGATCGAGTGGTAAAAGCAGCAACATTAGTAGAACACATTCAGTGAAAGCAGCAACATTAGTAGAACACATCCAGTGAAAGCTTGAGGAAAATCGAACAATCGATGCAAAAGTTATGAAATTTTAAAGTATACGTCAAAACCTCTAGTAGTCTCCTCATCCAGCGGTTCCAACACCAAACCTTCAAAAATTCATAATTTTGCATCAATTGCCCGATTTTCCTCAAACTTCCATTGATGTGTTCTACTAATGTTGCTGCTTCTCTCAATCCTGATTGCTCTTTGGGTTTGGGTTCCCTTGAGAAGTCAGCATAAAACAAAGGAAAGTGGGAGAGAAATAAACGAAGTATACAGACAAATATCTAGACGGAAAGAGATTCACAAGTCCGTTGCTATCAAATTTCCCTTCACCAGACTCTATTATTCCCAAAGCCGCTTTAAATATTGGGTCTAGGTATTGCAAGCATTCCCATTGATGCAGCATGAACCATTTAGACAGTCCTCACACAGATGGCACAAATGAGGAGGACCTCTTCTCACACGATTCCCCACTGAGTTCCCTCCTCCCTCTCCGTAGTGTCGCTCTTCCATTCTATTAAGTATATGGAAAAACAAAGAGCCACTTTAGTTATGTTTCTAAAGACGTATTATAATTCATGTGTATATAGTTTGAGAAGAATGAATAATGCATCTTGTATATATACACTTATATCTATTTACGTATGTGTATTTCATGCCTCTACATGCATTGATATGTCTTTTGGGGCACCAAATTCATAAAATTCCTTTTTTTTTCAGTGTTCCTCCCCCCCCCCCCCCCCCCGCAACAAAAACAACAACAACAACAAAATAAAGAAACGTATGACTATGAAATCAATTAACAATATTTGTAGATGATGAAATAACCCGTGATGGTCATATAAAAATTTGCAGGTATCATAAAGTGCTCTAAATACCAAATATTTATATGAAGTATAAAGGAAGAAGACATTAAGATAATATTGTAAAGCATTAAGTTAAATGTATGAAAATATGCAGGTATAATAACTGAGTATTAAAGTCACATGAAGTGTAACATATTCAATGTTGAAATGATGCATAATTAGTTTAATGATTATCCATGACAGATATTCATGAACAAACAATATTACACATTATCATTCACAAGCATTATTATCATTCACATGCATTAAACATCAAGGCGATGTAAGAATACAAGTGTCAACTAACCTGATGATAAACTTTTAAACACGAAAATACAGTGTAATTCCTTATGTGCCGGACATGTTTTTACCCAGACATGAAAAGGAGAGTTCAGTTCTTGTTTTAGTGATACTTCTCTGTCTCACCTATCCAGTGCATCGATGGTGATGCGCCGAAACTCTTCCTCCGTCATACTCATGACATAGAAAAGTTCACAGTATTTGCAGCCTTGCGACCCAATTTTGTAAGTCTGTCAACAAATAATTCATATCACATAAGATTGTACTTAATTTTCTGCTCATTGTGCACAAATATTTCAGCAGTGATCATTTTTCATTAGTTTGATGAATGGACACATCTATAATCCTTAAACTTTTTTTTTTTTTGAAGCTACCAAACATTTCTAATTTTATAATGAATATGTAGAGAACCAGGTCTTAAAATTGAAACAGGAATACTTTGGGCCCTGAGCCCAAAGTGAGAGAGCAGCATGAACATGCTGTCAAATAACAGCTCAATTGATTTATCGATAAGTATGCGTAAAATGAACTATCCCCGGACAATCTTAGAATGTAGAACAGCAACTTTATTTGAACTTTGTCATTTGAAATGAAGTAATTTATAAACTATAAATATTTTACTTCGGTGTTGCCTTGTTATTTACAGACGTTTAAAATAGCCATTTGCAAGCCGCATGGTTGTGCAGTCTTAAAGCGTGATAAACATGATAAAGCAGTGACGGACCCAGGGAGTGCATCCCCTTTTAATTTGTCTTAGAATAAAACAAATAAAAGAAAAAATGAAAGGGGTCGGGTGCACGTAGTGCCAATACAAAATTGCGCTGAAGCCTGTTTTTTATTTTATGCATGCCAGCCGATGAAACCCAGAAGTGACACCAGAAATATCTTTTTCTTTTGCCCCCCCCCCCCTTACGGAATTCTGGATCCGCCACTGCAAAGATTTGAATCTCAATGAAATTACAAAGTGTTTTTATCATTATATCGTTAACTCAGTATGGACGCTTGCTACCCTCGAAGATTATATACGTTATAATATTTGATAATCCAAAGAATTATATAGGATTGAAATATTTCATGGAAATGGAATTGAAGAAACAAAGCAAAAAAAAAATCTGTGAAACTCACAGGAACAAAGTTTTAACGTGAACAACTAAAAATGCATGAATACTTTGTCTTCCGTCTCAGCCCTAAAGTTGAAAGACACTCTTGTGTGACGGCTGGTCCACTCGTTCCCGCAATCGATGCAACTGGCCGTCCCTTTTCCCTTCACTTTGACCTTGGCGTTCGTCTTGGAGATATTTGACAGTGTCAAATTTTGACTATCTTCCCATTCCTTGATCTCCTCGGCTACGATATACAAGTAATCCATTCTGCAGGCGAGAAAATGATATAATACTTTCTCCTTTTAATTTCTTACCGGTGAATCTAGTCCCTTTTCGACATTCTTCTTCTTGGATACACGAAACAAAAAATGAGAAGTATCAAAACATAATCTCAAATTTGTCTTATGGTGATAATTAGTTTTAGCGAACTCGTGTAAAGCAACTCGGTTTACCTGCTTCCGAGGAAACATATGCTTTTGTATTGTTCTGTGAGATGGTCGATGATGTTACACCTCAAAAATAAAAAGACTTTGAGCCGAAAACGTGCGTTTATAACTTCATGTTATTGACTTTGTTACAACGACGATATCAGATCGTGCTGGATAAAGATCGATAGTGCTGTCTTATCTCCCTTCCTTAAAAAAAAAAAAAAAAATCTTCTTCTTCTTCTTCTTCTTCTTCTTCGTTTTTTTGGTGTGTTTATGGGGATCCCAACTATATTACAAGTTTTACTGCCAAACATTGCAATAGATGATCCTCTGAGTTCTTTGCGCCGTTGAAAGCTCCACCAAATCAATGCTCATTAACAAAGTCCAATGTCTGCTGATATCATGGGTTGGAATAGGCGTCATTCTCTTCAGGCTTTTGATCAAGTGCAGTCCTCAATGCCATTCACATGATGGTTTAAATGTTCCAATGGATATGAAACAATCTTATACAATATTTTCAATCGTTTTTTTTTTTCTTCAAACAACTCAAAACAGTCTGATCTTATGCGTGTACAGTTCCACTTCTTCATATAAATCCCAAGCATTGCTGTTTTTGTTTTGTTTTGTTTTTTGTTCTTGGTTGCTATTGGCTGTTATTGTGCTTTCTTTTCAAACTATCCACGGACAAACTGCTGAACTACGCTGGAATACGGATGTTTTGCCTGATTATGATAGATTTTGTGGGCGAGATTTATTCATTGCTGCTTAGCATCGCGACTAGTGCTGGCAGACGTTTCTTTAGATGACACGCCAGTGGAGATTGTATCCAACTTCACGGACTGATGGGTTGCTCAGGTTCCTTCTCAGGGTCTAATCCGTATATGTCAGGGTCAAATATGACTTCGGACCCACTTTCTCCTTGCAGACTCCTAGTCTTCACTCTAACCTGATGGTGGGATTTGGACCCTTTCTCCAATCTCCTACTCCGGAAGGGCACTGCCGATTTGTCATACTGCTTTTTGGCGAGTTGCTTCCGGTGTATGATATTTTCTGGTACTCCCTCTACCACTTGTGGCTTAAGCAGTGCTTCAGGCGTTTGTAGGAGAGTAATCATTCGTCGTGCCAACAACTTCTGTGCTGGACAAATTCAGTAACTATCAGATGTGTTCCTCCAATCTAGGATAACTCGGAAGACATCCTCTCCTTGCCTAGCAGTTGTCTTCCCGATCATCCTTGCGATCTTTACAGCATACTCCGCCTTTCCATTGCTTTGCGCAAGCAGTGGTGACGAAGTCAGATGCTGTCACTCTCAGTTGTATACAAATTTAGCGTAATCTCGGCCGATGAATTGAGGACTATTGTCGGACGTCGGTAATGACTCTGTTTGGTCGTCCATATCTTGCGAAATGCGCTACTGACGCACATAACCAGTCACATTGTCCAGTTCTCAGTAGGCCTAGTCACTGTAATGGTCGACTGTGATGAGATAATCATCATTCTTCAGTGAGAACAGGTTCTTTGAGACAATAGAACATGTTGCGTTACCTTTTCTCTCACTGCTTCCGCTCCCAGATGGCTGCTGCGGCTTCTACTCAACATCAGCTAGTGGCCTCATTGCTCTGAGTACAATGGCCTTCATTCCCTTATACTGAATTTCGTTCTGCACAGTTATTTCATTTTTGAAGTGGTTGTATGTTCAGCCCACAACAGGCACTTCCTCTCTGATCTCCGGCAAAGTGTTCATGACAATGGATGTCAAGGTCTAGAGAACTGCATCTCTTTGTGTTTCCTTCTGTAAGTGGAGTAATGTGGCATCACTGATCCTCACATACTGACTCTGGTTGATTTGTTCCAGCTCATCATAGATCTATTTTTCCCCTTCCAGTGTCAGGCAGGTAGGCTTTGCTGAGCCAATATGCAAGCAGCATATCCTTCCCAGGGCAGCACTTAAGCAGCTGGTCAATGTCGTATTTCTGTATCCGAAGCAACATCCTCTCCAGCCGCTTCAGGGCATTTTGAAGGGCTCTCTTGAATATCGGGACCGGCAGCTTGTAGTCAGTACTTACTGTCACCTTCCTCCCCTGTATGAACAGATCGAACTTCTCTGCACTGTACACTATGGCCAGGTATTCTTTCTCAATTGAGCATAGTTTTGTTCGGTCTTTACGAGGATCGTTGAGACGAAATAGACTGGTTGTCCATTCTGGTGTAGTGATGCATCACACTGGATCGTCACGTCTTCCTTCACGTTGTAGTACTTCAGTATAGGAGCCTCTGTCAGTAGACCTGTAACTCATTGAGAGCTTTGTCATGGTCATCTCTCCATTCGAAATGGACATCTGCGTTCGTCTAGTCTCGGCAGAGATCTGGACAAGTACGTGACAGGTGACATCTCCAAGGAGACGTTGTATAGTACTCTTTTCTTGTTTGTGGGAGGTGGCATCTCTGCGTGGCATCTCCACCTCCACCTTGGCCTCCACCTTATCTTGCTCTAGCTTGAGACCATCACTCGTCAATAGATGTCCCATGTACGGCATTTTGCTGAAGCGCAGCCGCAGATTCTTCTTAACCAGCAGCTTCAGGTTGACCTTCCGTGCTCTGTCCAGGAAGTTCTTGAGATTTCTGTCACGGTCAATCAGGGCTTCCTCCTGTGTAGCTCCACTGCCAAATGCCATACAGTTCTTTGCTACAACTTCTACGCAAGTCAGTATTTTAATGATCTCAAGTTGGCGGCGCTGAAACTCTTCATGCGCTGTCGATATGTCAAAAACAAACAAACATGCGTTTCCATCGGTAACGACCGAAGGGTGATGGAAAAGCTGTCAGTCCACTGCTTCACCTACCAAAAGCCATCCTTGGCACCCAGGACTGAGAAGATCTTCGCTTTTTTACATGTCTTCCAATAGGTTGGATATCTTTCGCCGTCTCCCTGAACCGCAGAATCTGCACCAATCTTTTCGCATGGTGACAGACTCTTTCCAGGATTTTTTTTTTTTTTGTCCTTGTTTTGTTTCTGCTTTGCCTAGGACTTAACTTTCCCTCCGGCTTCATCATTTCTGAATTTTGTTCGCACAAGGTGGATGCTTTCTTGAACTTGTACAACTTTCTAGGTGTAGCTGCTCTCATCTCACCCACTTCCAGAGTTGCTATGGCTTTCTTAAGGGTAAGTGTTGTGTCCTGCTCTCAGAAGAGGCGTGCTTGTGAGCCTGCTTAAACTTGCATCAAGTACCAAACTGTCTCTCATTTCCTCTTCCGGAGCTTCAATTTTCAGGATTTGGTTGGTTGTCTCAAACGAAGATTTCTAAGTTTTGGTGTTTTTTTTTTCCTTACACCTCTTCATCGCTCATTGGCAAGAAGGTATAGCCAGACTATCCTGTCCCATCATCACTGCTCGAAGAGTGGCTACTTCTCACCTAACTTTGTGGCAATAAGGTAATCGTCCCGTTATTCCTTAAATTCATTTCAGTTTGTTTCCAAATTCCCCTTGCAACACATCCACTGCGGCACAGGAATTTGACGAGACGCCATTCTCAGTAATTGGTAGGACTGCACTCCCTACGGACACTCGGGCAAAATCATAGATCGTACTTACAAGTTTATGGTCCAAGTTCCAGCACTATGCAATGGTTTTACTCGTCAAATTCTGATTCAACGTCAAATTCTGATTTTATGTCCTATCCCTCGGATAGGACATAAAATGGAGGTCCCGTGTGTGAGAGAGTCACAACTCATGCACGTAAAAGATCCCGCTTCATTCATCCATCGCAAAGAGCAGGGTGTTTAACCCGGTGAAGTGGTCCCACCTCACATCCAACTGGACCCCATGGAAGACCAGCTTAACGTAGCTGAATATGGGCTATCCAGCCATCTTCTTAGATGGAAAATGAACAAACAAACGTAGCAGCAATTGTCTTTCCAAGTGATTTATATCACTCCAGCACATCCGGTACTCCTGACACCACGTTTCGCTTTGATATGAAGAGACTACGAGACGAGAATATAACTACATGGGGTTACTGAGCTTGGTACAACGACAATACCAGACTGTGATAGGGATAAAGATCGATAGTAGCGTCACACATGGTATCTGATGGAATGATATAGATCAAGTATTGGATGAGGTGAGGTTAGGGCTTTCGACTTTTTGCGAGATATCAAGAAACCACTTATGAAGTAATACAGAGAATACCATTTTAAGAGCAATTACTTGTTTATCAGATGAAAATCGGTTTTAAAATGGCTGAGATGTCCAAAAAAAAAAAAAACAAAGTAAGACAAAGCGATCTTATTAAGGGTGGGTCCCACCTTTAATCAGCATTGCGCTGTTTTGGATATCTCTGCCATCTCAAAACCAATTTTCATCAAATAAACGTTGAAACCCTCTCGGAATTACATGCTTTTTCATATTTCATAAGGGGTTTCTCATTATTTCATTAAAAAATGTTAGAAACCTGAAGAGAGGTATCAACTAAAACTATACGATCCCTTTAACTAAACAATTTGAATGGAGATAGATATCGAGTAGATTCGCGATGCAAAATGGAAGGTTCTACTGCTCGCATGTCGGCATTGCTTGGCAGCAGAGCTAGTGTGACTACGTGCATGATATCACAACATCAATGAAGCGAGTATAGCGGAAGTTCAGCAACATTTATTGTCAGCCCTGCTGCAAAAACAAGTCACACCACGGGTTAACTCACAGTTAAAGCATGCACCCACTGCATATAGTAGAAAACGTAGGTCGGTAAAAGGGACCTATATACACCTCCGATATGTGATGAAAACAGAATGTTACTTTTGAAATTGACAGAGATTTTGGTAAGTCATCTAAGAAAAAACAAAGTGGATTGCGTATTCTTTCGTCCTATTTACACAGTATAAATGTTTTGTTAAACACCTGCAGTAAAGTCTAATCGAGTTGAGTCAATCTTCTTATCATGTCACGTACAGTATATGGGGGGTGGGGTGTTTGTTTCTTGTTGTGAAAACAAGATGGAAGAAGTGTTGAACAATAATGTGGAAATAAACCCCGACGCATGTATCATTATTTTACCTCTTTTACAGTATTTTGATAATTCTATTGCTCTTCATCAGACTTTGTCAACCCTAGAAATACCACGAATACCATAAATCATATTGATGGAATTGCACTAAAAGAGAGGATATTGGAACCAAAAGAGAGTTTAAAAGCTTTACATATCACATACGAAGACAATTATAAATTGCATCAGAACAACAACAACAAATCACTAACAACACAGAGGTAATCACCATATGTCCCCATTGATCACCTTACCTGGAATGCAGATTCAACAATCTTGTCAGCTGGGAGTGATGCAGTTTTATGCTGGCTTGTCAGACATTTGCAAAATCTTGGAGATTTGTTTATTGAGAACAGACGAGTATAGAAGCGTACGCAGTGCGCTTCTTTGCTTAGAACGTCTGCGTTTATTCTGAGCATGCTATGAATGAGCTTGACGACGTAGCTGCCAACGGCGTAAATCCGTACTGAGAAGTGGGGGGAGGGGATGATCGGCGATAGTCACCATCACCACGATTACAAGCCCATAATGCCTAGTTCACACCGACGCCGAATTGATGGCGAATTAAATCGGCGAGCAAAGCGGCGGCAAAGCGTAACAAAGCTTAATTAAAGCGTAAAGACCGTAATAGAACGTGAGAAAGCTTTGAGCAATTCGGGACATTCGGCAAGAGCTCCAAAAAATTAAACTATTTAAAATTTTTAGGCGATCTGTCACGAATTGCGTAAAGCGGGGAGAGCGTATTAAAGATTATTAAAGCGTCACACTCAAAGCGTAGGAAAGCTTAAAGGTATACTATTCTAATCTAACAATGGCCTTTCCATTGAAAATATGGGTCATATAGATATAAAAAAATGGGAAAGTTCGGTTAATAATTGTATCCATATTTTTTAGATGAATTTTTCATTTTCCATATTCTGACACTTTACCCGATGCTATGCCCCGCCCGCGAATATTTTCTTCGTACATGGACACGCTGTGGGATATGAATTATTCATAAGTTGAGCTGAAAGACTGAAGTGCGCAAGCGCGTGGGCTTGCATCAACAGACTCGACTCGCACAGGCCTACTCTCTGTGTACACATGCAGCGCACGCCCGATGCAGCGAGCTAGCTATTACTAGGACTTAGTACCTGGAGATGTGTGTGTGTGTGTGTGTGTGTGTGTGTGTGTGTGTGTGCGTGTGTGTTGTGCATGTCTACGTACGTGCGTAAACATGTCACTGCACTCACGAGGTTCGTCCGATCAACGAACAACATGCAGAAAACTGAACTGTCGCTTGCGATGGCTCTACAACACACATCACATTGCACACACATAGCACCCTGTACATCAGATACATCACGCTCACATCACGTACGTCTAATTGACTTATCAGTTTGAAAACACAGAACTAGACTCTACTCAAGTTCGGTCTACTATAATTAGTTTACATGTGGATTGGTAATGATCTTATTGTTCTAATTCGAAAGTGTACTCGAGATGCTCGAGTCACCATGTTCACTGGCAGCACTGAGAAGTCGATTGTGAATACACGTCCGCTTCATAAATCATAGCCAAGTACGGAGTAGGCCTACTGTGGTAGCGGTATATGAATACTAGTACCCGTAATCCACAAAGAGGTCGTGCAAAAGATTTCGGAAGAGCTCTAAATTGGCCATTTATGCATGTACGAATAGTGGTAATGTGGCATCAATTCCAAGCCTATATGTAGAGGTTGTGACTTGTTAAAGGGAAGATAAACCCCAAGAACAATGTGGATTGAGTGAAAGCAGCAACATTATTAGAACACATCAGTGAAAGTTTGAAGAAAATCGGACAATCGATGCAAAAGTTATGAATTTTTAAAATTTTGATGTTGGAACCGCTGGATGAGGAGACTACTGGAGGTTATGACGTATGAGTGGACAACAATACCAAGAAAATATAAAGAAAATACTACAAAAATCAATTTTTCATGAAAATCACAAATTCCATCAACTTGATATTGACATATGTTAAGGGTAGCAATTATTCCCCCTGCTTTCTGAAAGCGGTTGGTCCACTGCTCTTTCATAATTCTAGAAAAGTGAATTTTTGTTGAATTTCCTTTATATTTTCTTTGTATTGTTGTCCACTCATACGTCATATCCTCTAGTAGTCTCCCCATCCAGCGGTTCCAACACCAAAACTTTAAAAATTCATAACTTTTGCATCGATTGTCCGATTTTCCTCAAACTTTTATTGATGTGTTCTACTAATGTTGCTGCTTTCACTCAATCCACATTGTTCTGGGGTTTATCTTCCCTTTAAGTTGTACATTTCACGCGAACTACGCATGTACCTGCTCTCCTATCCACGCCGGCTGCCCTGGCTGACAATCACGATGCTCTCCGCTCCCCGCATATTTCCAGCGGGGTTACGTAGGGCGCTCATGAACTCGAACTGCGAATCGAATGCAAACTAAATAGCGAGCACGTACGTACGCATGCAGTGATCACACGTGATCATGTACTGTGTAAATATGTACAGTATGCGAGTCCGTTCATCCTGTACAAATTGGCCAAGCTATAGAATTTCAGCGTTCCACGCGCTTGCGCACTTCAAAATTTCAGCTAAACTTATGAATAATTCATGTCCCATAGCGTTTCCATTTACGAAATAAATATTCGTGCCCCGCCCCTAAAAATCAGCGATATCGGATTCACTCGATCATGTGACCTGTGACCTCACAACCAGAAGACCGACGCTCGATCCCAGTCGGTCATCGCGTATGTTACGTATGTTTCGAGTGTTGACACTTTCTGTTTCTTGAGTTGTTGTCGGATATTTAGCGAAAATGCCACAGCGATGTGTTGTTGCAGGATGCAGCAACACCACAAAAGATGGTGTTTAGTTTGCATCAATTCCCAAAGGACGAGTAAAACGTTCGCCGAATGTGGACTGCAAAAGTTAAATTGACTAGAGCAAAGTGGAGTGTGCCATCGATCGGAGAGCAGTGTGATTTGCAGTGCCCATTTCAAGGAAGACGATTTCGTCGAGAGTGGGATGCATTCCAACCAGTTTGGAATTAAAAAAGAAAAAAGAAAAAAAAAAGGCGAATGCTGAAGTCATCAGCTGTACCAAACATCCAGCTTGGAGCTGGACCTAGATTATCTGAGGAAAACACCCAGGAGAGCAGCAGTGTAAAACGAGAACGAATACGAATGAGAGTAAGTTAGCCAGGCCAGGCCGTGCCCGTGCAGTTTATACTACGACACCGTGTATAATCTCTATGTCACGGATTGCGGAGGCTGAGTTATTTACTAACGTTAATAGTACGATTGTCTACTGTATATTCGCTATTAGCTCAATTATTTATTTGTGAAAATGACTCTTTATTTAGTTATGTCAGCTTTGTCACGAACTCCAGCGGTTTGGATAGCCGAACCATACAACCCGAACGCTTCGCGTTCAGGTCGGTGCGGCTATCCTTACCGTAGCGATGACTATGAGCAGACTGGACTCAAGGTCTGGGGATGCATGCAGGCGAGGGACGGCCGGTCGGCCGGCCGGCTGGCCGGCGCGGCCCCGCGCGCAGAGCTCTTGCTTTCGCTCGAGCTCCTCCGCGCTCAGCCTCAGCCAACTGAGCCTCGTAGTCGGCTCAGCTAGGGCCTGCTATCTTCCCCCCTCACGTTGAATCCTGCTTTTTGTGTGAAGGTTGCAATTTGAATGGACTATGAATCAAATCTTGAATTTTGCTCTGGTATTCAATTGTAATAAACTAGAATTCTATCTGTTCACCACTTGAATGGTTTAGTAGAGATGTCTGCAGTTATTTGTAATGTTATTAATTTTGCCAGAATGTCCAAAATGCGAGGGTGTGGAATAATTTGCATGCAACTGTACTTATTCATAGGCCTACTATAGTGCTAATACATGTAGGCCTACTAATATCCAACGTGTACTGGGAATTATCTGCTTCATTGAAGGAATTCAGGTCCGCTTCAGGCCCGAGCTAACATCAGCATAAAATGTATCTTGATTTTTCGCTTGGTCTAAATTCAGTGACACATGCAGGGGTGAAAGAATAGAAGAAAACAAATAACGAAAGAGAGGGATTTTGCATCAAGTGTTCTGCTTTGTATGTTTACGTATGCGGTGTGTGTTTGTATGGGTAACTTTTTCCAAAACTAATGAACCAAAAGTGGTCATAAACATTTCAAGATTTTTAGGACAATTGCAATAGTCACAGTATTTACCATATGCCTCTAATGCCGCACAAAACTGAACTGAAACCAGTAGGGAAAGTGTAGCACTAATAAATTTTGCATTTGCGGTTACAAAGCTAGGTTACTATTTTAAATCCCGCTTCAAAAATGGGCTAAAGCTGGACTACAGTAAAAGGGATATCAGACATTTTGTGTGATACTCTTGCACTGAAGTGTGAATGCAATTCAAAGGAAACCTACAGTTTTTTTGAATTCCCAAGATTGATTTCATACCTTAGAGCCCCAAGAATTCATTTGCTGGAGGTAGTACCAACAACCATTTTCTCTTTGATTTGCTTCTCCAATTCATTTTTTGTTCTTGATATCCAGGTACGAAAGTCGCTGAAAAGTTGGATGACATCATTTGCAGCACAACTCTTCTCAAAGATATCAAGAAGATGTCATGTGGGCAACAAACTTCCTCTCTGGAATCATTTCACAGTGTGATCGATCAGTTTGCACCCAAGATGAAGTCACAGATACCATGGCATGCTTTGCAGGCAAGTTTATTTTTGTTTGCATTTTAGATAATCTGTGCTCTTACTGTTCCCCTGCCCTTCCAGCACCCCCACCACCACCACACAAAAAAAAAAAAGAAAGGAAAAAAATGTACTGACTTGAGTTTCCAATCTTTGTTTTACAACAAATATTTGAGTCTTCATGTGTCTTTCCTTGGTTCAAAGACAATGTTTTAATGCACTTTACAACTTCTAGTGACATATTGTTCCTTCCTACAATGACAATGGCCATGAGAATGAGAAGTAGAATATCTAAATTCACAAGGTAAAATCCAAGTGCCCCTCCCCCTCCATTAATATACCTAGCTATGCCACTTTGTCCTTTTATTTGAATGGTTGTCCCAATGTTATGTTACTACTGAACATCATTTTTTCTACATATAACCTTGTGTCCAATGGCTGAATTTCATCACCAAGTTCTTATATCATATTTCTTTTACAGGCTTCACCTTGCAGCATTGCATCACAACCCTATCAGTAACCGGCAACAAGCCACCACCAGTGAAGGAGAGCGTCGTTTCATCATCAGCAAGCCCAAATACAAGCCTGGATCAGCGACTGCGAAGCCCATCAAAGAACCTCCCACCTACTGTAAGTTAAAGCTTTGATAAGCAAAATAGGATGCTGTCTAGTTTTGTCGTAGTAAGCCTACTTTGTACATAGAAAAATTATACAGTATATCACTTGGTAATGGTAATTATAACAGTGCTTCCCCAATACAAAAAATTAAAAAAATAAAGAAATGCAGAAATAGGGAGAAATTTATCATTGAAAATAAAAGATGTACTACATTTAAATGTGAAGAAAAACATCTGTGTGTTAATGTGTTTTATATCTTCCCCCTTTTTTTTCTGTTCGATAGCATATGTTGAGGAACTCATGACTGAAGTTTCAGAGTATGACAGTGCCGAGGCATCTCCACATGCAAGACAGCCATCACCACCTCCACTGTCCAGTGAACACACTGAAGCCGTGGTCACAACTCGCCGTACTTGCAAGTGCGTGCTGTCTACTTGCAAAAACGTGGGCAAAATTTGGGGATCCGTACGTAGTAAGTACCGCCTCAGTACGGATTTTGGAGCACGCAGACACGCCGTAGCACTTTTAGGACACGAGGAACTTTCGCTGCGTTCGGGCTACGGATTCACCCTCAGTGCGGGCAACGTACGTGCCCTCTACAGCGAACGTGCGTACAACGCACTGACTCCGTGCGTCTTTTAAAAATTTCCCACCGTCACTTGCTCGACGGACGGCGCACGTAGCACGTACGTGTTGAGCACGTAATAAGTGCGCAGCCCGTGCTTATTCGACACTTCCCTGAGTTCAACTGTTCAATAGAGCACGCAGACCGTACCGAACTTGCCAAATAAGCACCTGCTCCGCACTTAAAAACGCAAGTTATGCGCAGTGATTTCTGCAATGTACACGAGCCGAGCCGACGCAAGAGTACATCATTTCGTCTCCAAGATGTCCTGATGTTGGCAATTATGTATTCATACTGTTCTCTTTCCCCTACCGGGCAGAAATGCCCTGTAAGGATTATGGGATCGAAAAAATCGCACACACACACACACACACACACACACACACAAATTAATGATTGTTATATCACTAGAGAGGACACATAAGACACCGTCAAAAACTGCTTGAAGAAGCAAAGCATATAGAAATCTTGAGCTCTAAGTGGTCAGTACATGAAGTGACCAGGTTTTTGGAGTTTTGAAAAAGTGTTACATTTAAGAGCTGCACAAGCGTGGTTTAAAGGCATTGACCATCATTGTGTATGCAGAACAGTGATAAAGTCAGTACCATTCTCTGAAATTGAGAATGTGTATATTTTGAAATTAAGCAAGGAAGAAATTTCTGTGACAGTATATTACCTTATATAGGGCCTTAATTGCAAAGGTGACACCTTCAGACTCAGATAAAACTGCAAAACCATAGGCCTACATTCATTGTTCTAGTAATT
The DNA here is from genome assembly GCA_033980235.1 of Diadema setosum. Lineage (NCBI taxonomy): Eukaryota > Metazoa > Echinodermata > Echinoidea > Diadematoida > Diadematidae > Diadema > Diadema setosum. Next base: position 30,547,341 of record CM067067.1, on the reverse strand, counting down.
TATGCTGATAAATCTATGCTGATAAATCTTGCTCAAAAATGCCTCCATGGCTAAAATGCCACCACCTCTGAAACTGGGTATAAAGATGGTAGACTTCATAACAGCAAATCATATGCATCTCATCTCCAGTGCCAATGTGTTAGGATGTTTCAACCAAAATAATGTTATACAATGTCATTGTATACCTGATATTGACAGTAGCCTATTAGCCTACATCAGGTAATACAATGCCATTTTATGCGTGATGACATTGTAACCTATGACCTATACTTGATAATTATAGCCTATTAACCCTTTCTCTGTCAGTGAGTCAAATATGCACACATTTCACAAATTTCATTTAGTTCATTTATTTCAATCTCATTTTCTTTTAATAAAATATAAAAACCTATAGACATGAAATGAATATGACACACAGAAGGTTAAACTACCATTTACACGTATGGAGAAGACGTATGATGATACATTTGAAGAACCTCGGAAGATGGTCCTATAATTAGGCCTACCCCTAGCATCTGACGGGGAAAAAAATCATCGCACTTGCACGCACTTACAATATGCGACAGAGTAGGGATACCGTACGTGAGCAGCACGTGTAATTACAGCCTCCGCAAGAGAACGTGGCAATCGCACGCAGATTGTAAGTTGTAAGCACGTACAACTCACTTGCCACGTGCACAACGTACGATGCACGTAACCTCTCATGGCCAGGCGTGGCGTGCGGGCCACGTACTTACGCCCTGCGCAACCGTGCGAGTGTCGTGCGTTGACGTACTTCCTTCCTGCGCTAGTCACTTCCTCCCCACGTTTTTAGAAAAAACGTGAATGCCGTGGCCTCCGCCAAGAACGTACGGACCAGTGGCGCACCGTGGGTCATGACATTGGGGGGGGGGGGGGGGGGGGCACCTCATGGCAGCAACATCAGAATTGCATAACGTAACAATAAGCCAGTTCGGGGTTAGCTCATGGGCACATGGGTACAAATGACCTTTCTTCTTTCTCAGTTGATTAGGCACTCCACTAGTTTCAAGCGACAGAAGGCATGAGCTTGCCCAACGTAACAATTTATGGAATTCATCAGTCATGTTCAAATAAAGGATGAACTTGCATAGACCAGGTGACCAGAATGATCCTTCCATTGGCATTTTGGAAAGCATCCATTTCATTATTTTGCATTGAATGTATTAACAATCTCTTTCTATTGAAATTGTCAGACACCATTTTTGCTGTCAGGTGGATGTGCTGGCAAGCACCACTTATAAGGATCACTTGAATAATCATTACATTACAGATGCTTATCTCAGTGAATTTAAAAACCACCATGCTCTGCTGGTACAGATGACCTTTTTCTGCTCATGCTCAAAGTGGAACCCCGAACTGGCTTATTAAATGCGAGCGAGCGGAGCGAGCGAGCTTGAAAATTTTGACATTTTACAGTCCCCAAACTGCCGTTTGTAGCTGTATATAATAATATATGTATGTATATGTATATATATATATATATATATATATATTTGCTTTGGAAGTTAAGGGGGTTGCACCGGGCGCAACTGCTGGCAGTTGCTGGCAGTAACATCACGAGAATGGCATAACGATTGAATGCGAGCGAGCGAACAACAGTGGCGAAGGGAGCGAGCTTGAAAATTTTGACATTTTATGTTCCCAAAAACTGCCGTTTTTAGGTATATTTTTCGCTTTGGAAATTAAGGGGAGGGGGCGCATCGGGCGCAACTGCTGGCAATTACTGACAGCAACATCAGGAGAATTGCATAGCGATTAAATGCGAGCGAGCGAAGCGAGCGAGCTTGAAAATTTTGACATTTTACAGTCCCAAAACTGCCATTTTTAGCTATATTTTTTCGCTTTTGAAATTAAGGAGAGGGCCTGGGCGCACCGGGCACAACTGCTGGCAATTACTGACAGCAACATCAGGAGAATTACATAACAATTAAATGCGAGCGAGCGAAGCGAGCGAGCTTGAAAATTTTGACATTTTATAGTTCCAAAACTACCGTTTGTAGCTATATTTTTTTCGCTTTGGAAATTAAGGGGAGGGGGCGCAGCGGGCGCAACTGCTGGCAATTACTGACAGCAACATCAGGAGAATTGCATAACGATTAAATGCGAGCGAGCAAGCTTGAAAATTTTGACATTTTACAGTCCCCAAACTGCCGTTTGTAGCTATATTTTTTCGCTTTGGAAATTAAGGGGAGGGGACGCACCGGGCGCAACTGCTGGCAATTACTGACAGCAGCATCAGGAGAATTGCATAACGATTAAATGCGAGCGAGGGAAGCGAGCGAGCTTGAAAATTTTGACATTTTACAGTCCAAAAACTGTCGTTTGTAGCTACATATACATTTTTTCGCTTTGGAGGGAGGGGGCACCCGGTGCGCCCCCTGGATCCGCCACTGGTAGGTCAAGGGTGTCGATTTATGTTCATGATTGGGGGAGGTATGACCAGCGAGGGGGGCGTCGAAGTGACCAAGCGGGAGAAGGATGTCCAAAATCTGCACTTTATATAGAGCCAAGGGCGCCGGAAGCGGGGGGGCAGGGGTGGCACTTGCCCCCCCCAAACAAAATGTTGGGGGGGCAAAACGAGTTTTTGCCCCCCAAAGTGCCCCCCTGTAACAAATAATTAATCACTGATTTAAAGACCAAAATGAACAATAAAGGCATATTTCTTGTCTAAATGTTGTAATTTCATAACTGAAAATGCAAAATGGAGGTGGTATGCCTGAAAATACACATTTCTCAAGATAACCAAGTATTGTTCAAGATATAATTTTGAATTTTAAACCTGGCAAGTGTATACTTTGTAAAGTGTAAATGATGTAATGTGATTATGGGTTCATGAGGAAAAATGTCAAAGGTTACCAGGTCAATATTATATATGTGCCTGAAAATACACTGTTGTGATATGTCGAGAACTGTTTGAAATATGAACTTTTAACCTGGTAGATATTTACTTGGTATGGTGTCGATGTAATGAGTCTGTGTGGGTATGAGGTCAAACATCACAGATCAGAAACATAGAAATACACAACACTTGTTCAATTAGCAACTGTAAGAGATAGCTTTTTAGTTTAATCCATGTTTTAGATTTTGAAGTACGATTCAGCTCGTACAGTGGAACCCTGTTATAACAAGTAATGAGGGACTATGAAAATTAGTATTACCTTGTTTTATGAACTATCTCATTATATCTGGGTAGAAAAATAAATGTAAAAAGTTTGCTCTAATTTCTGTTGATATTTTAGCCATTCAAAAACTCATATTTGAACATTTGGTTAAATGTTCCTCATTAAAACGGTATTTGTATCCAGTATCATAAAACATTTCTACATGTATGTTGGTTGAATGTTGATACCTTTGAATCATCTCATAGAAGAATTCAAGCTTACTCTTCATCCATTGTGAGATGAATAAATGTAGAAGTACTACACAGCATTACATGGAAGGTGTTCTCTTGATAATTTCAGCCAAATTTTACACAAGTTGTATGTGTATATATATATATATGTGTGTGTGTGTGTGTGTGTGTGTGTGTGTGTGTGTGTGTGAGTGTGTTTGTGTGTGTTCTGAATTAGTAAGAAGTTAGTGCCCTCTACAGCGAACGTGCGTACAACGCACTGACTCCGTGCGTCTTTTAAAAATTTCCCACCGTCACTTGCTCGACGGACGGCGCACGTAGCACGTACGTGTTGAGCACGTAATAAGTGCGCAGCCCGTGCTTATTCGACACTTCCCTGAGTTCAACTGTTCAATAGAGCACGCAGACCGTACCGAACTTGCCAAATAAGCACCTGCTCCGCACTTAAAAACGCAAGTTATGCGCAGTGATTTCTGCAATGTACACGAGCCGAGCCGACGCAAGAGTACATCATTTCGTCTCCAAGATGTCCTGATGTTGGCAATTATGTATTCATACTGTTCTCTTTCCCCTACCGGGCAGAAATGCCCTGTAAGGATTATGGGATCGAAAAAATCGCACACACACACACACACACACACACAAATTAATGATTGTTATATCACTAGAGAGGACACATAAGACACCGTCAAAAACTGCTTGAAGAAGCAAAGCATATAGAAATCTTGAGCTCTAAGTGGTCAGTACATGAAGTGACCAGGTTTTTGGAGTTTTGAAAAAGTGTTACATTTAAGAGCTGCACAAGCGTGGTTTAAAGGCATTGACCATCATTGTGTATGCAGAACAGTGATAAAGTCAGTACCATTCTCTGAAATTGAGAATGTGTATATTTTGAAATTAAGCAAGGAAGAAATTTCTGTGACAGTATATTACCTTATATAGGGCCTTAATTGCAAAGGTGACACCTTCAGACTCAGATAAAACTGCAAAACCATAGGCCTACATTCATTGTTCTAGTAATTTATGCTGATAAATCTATGCTGATAAATCTTGCTCAAAAATGCCTCCATGGCTAAAATGCCACCACCTCTGAAACTGGGTATAAAGATGGTAGACTTCATAACAGCAAATCATATGCATCTCATCTCCAGTGCCAATGTGTTAGGATGTTTCAACCAAAATAATGTTATACAATGTCATTGTATACCTGATATTGACAGTAGCCTATTAGCCTACATCAGGTAATACAATGCCATTTTATGCGTGATGACATTGTAACCTATGACCTATACTTGATAATTATAGCCTATTAACCCTTTCTCTGTCAGTGAGTCAAATATGCACACATTTCACAAATTTCATTTAGTTCATTTATTTCAATCTCATTTTCTTTTAATAAAATATAAAAACCTATAGACATGAAATGAATATGACACACAGAAGGTTAAACTACCATTTACACGTATGGAGAAGACGTATGATGATACATTTGAAGAACCTCGGAAGATGGTCCTATAATTAGGCCTACCCCTAGCATCTGACGGGGAAAAAAATCATCGCACTTGCACGCACTTACAATATGCGACAGAGTAGGGATACCGTACGTGAGCAGCACGTGTAATTACAGCCTCCGCAAGAGAACGTGGCAATCGCACGCAGATTGTAAGTTGTAAGCACGTACAACTCACTTGCCACGTGCACAACGTACGATGCACGTAACCTCTCATGGCCAGGCGTGGCGTGCGGGCCACGTACTTACGCCCTGCGCAACCGTGCGAGTGTCGTGCGTTGACGTACTTCCTTCCTGCGCTAGTCACTTCCTCCCCACGTTTTTAGAAAAAACGTGAATGCCGTGGCCTCCGCCAAGAACGTACGGACCAGTGGCGCACCGTGGGTCATGACATTGGGGGGGGGGGGGGGCACCTCATGGCAGCAACATCAGAATTGCATAACGTAACAATAAGCCAGTTCGGGGTTAGCTCATGGGCACATGGGTACAAATGACCTTTCTTCTTTCTCAGTTGATTAGGCACTCCACTAGTTTCAAGCGACAGAAGGCATGAGCTTGCCCAACGTAACAATTTATGGAATTCATCAGTCATGTTCAAATAAAGGATGAACTTGCATAGACCAGGTGACCAGAATGATCCTTCCATTGGCATTTTGGAAAGCATCCATTTCATTATTTTGCATTGAATGTATTAACAATCTCTTTCTATTGAAATTGTCAGACACCACTTTTGCTGTCAGGTGGATGTGCTGGCAAGCACCACTTATAAGGATCACTTGAATAATCATTACATTACAGATGCTTATCTCAGTGAATTTAAAAACCACCATGCTCTGCTGGTACAGATGACCTTTTTCTGCTCATGCTCAAAGTGGAACCCCGAACTGGCTTATTAAATGCGAGCGAGCGGAGCGAGCGAGCTTGAAAATTTTGACATTTTACAGTCCCCAAACTGCCGTTTGTAGCTGTATATAATAATATATGTATGTATATATATATATATATATATATATATATATATTTGCTTTGGAAGTTAAGGGGGTTGCACCGGGCGCAACTGCTGGCAGTTGCTGGCAGTAACATCACGAGAATGGCATAACGATTGAATGCGAGCGAGCGAACAACAGTGGCGAAGGGAGCGAGCTTGAAAATTTTGACATTTTATGTTCCCAAAAACTGCCGTTTTTAGGTATATTTTTCGCTTTGGAAATTAAGGGGAGGGGGCGCATCGGGCGCAACTGCTGGCAATTACTGACAGCAACATCAGGAGAATTGCATAGCGATTAAATGCGAGCGAGCGAAGCGAGCGAGCTTGAAAATTTTGACATTTTACAGTCCCAAAACTGCCATTTTTAGCTATATTTTTTCGCTTTTGAAATTAAGGAGAGGGCCTGGGCGCACCGGGCACAACTGCTGGCAATTACTGACAGCAACATCAGGAGAATTACATAACAATTAAATGCGAGCGAGCGAAGCGAGCGAGCTTGAAAATTTTGACATTTTATAGTTCCAAAACTACCGTTTGTAGCTATATTTTTTTCGCTTTGGAAATTAAGGGGAGGGGGCGCAGCGGGCGCAACTGCTGGCAATTACTGACAGCAACATCAGGAGAATTGCATAACGATTAAATGCGAGCGAGCAAGCTTGAAAATTTTGACATTTTACAGTCCCCAAACTGCCGTTTGTAGCTATATTTTTTCGCTTTGGAAATTAAGGGGAGGGGACGCACCGGGCGCAACTGCTGGCAATTACTGACAGCAGCATCAGGAGAATTGCATAACGATTAAATGCGAGCGAGGGAAGCGAGCGAGCTTGAAAATTTTGACATTTTACAGTCCAAAAACTGTCGTTTGTAGCTACATATACATTTTTTCGCTTTGGAGGGAGGGGGCACCCGGTGCGCCCCCTGGATCCGCCACTGGTAGGTCAAGGGTGTCGATTTATGTTCATGATTGGGGGAGGTATGACCAGCGAGGGGGGCGTCGAAGTGACCAAGCGGGAGAAGGATGTCCAAAATCTGCACTTTATATAGAGCCAAGGGCGCCGGAAGCGGGGGGGCAGGGGTGGCACTTGCCCCCCCAAACAAAATGTTGGGGGGGCAAAACGAGTTTTTGCCCCCCAAAGTGCCCCCCTGTAACAAATAATTAATCACTGATTTAAAGACCAAAATGAACAATAAAGGCATATTTCTTGTCTAAATGTTGTAATTTCATAACTGAAAATGCAAAAATTTTCGCCCCTAACGGGGCGAAAATTATAATACACTAACAACATACATTATTGTATCTATACACTAATAGTATATACACTAATAGTATACACTAATAGTATATACTATATTCACTAATAGTATACACTAATAGTATATACTATATTCAGCACAACATGGCAGCCGTCAATGCACAGCACTACACATCACCCATGATTGTTAGCAACACACGACAGTACCATCCAAACAAGTTGCTGGCAATTCCTACCCGAACCCAACTCTATCGGAACTCATTTTTTCCACGTACAGTAACTGCTTGGAATGGGCTTCCTAAAAACGCCCTTGAAGCCACTTCATTGGAGGCCTTCAAGGGAGCTCTTCCACTCAGCATCTAGACTGAGGAACTGGATTTTTACTCGCACCATATATTTTAATGCACCAACAAGCATGCACTGCAAATGAGCACCTAAGTTCAACTCCTTAGCACTACATCCTGACTTATGGATCCTGCTGAGTATCTTCGTAGAAGTAGAAGTAGAAGTAGTAACTTATGAGTAAATTTAGTGTATAGATGGTAGCCTCGTGTCCTTGAGTGTGCCCGCTGAAATATACCTTTAGTAAACCTTACACATTTCATTTTCTTCTTTGCTTTCTAGCATTTAAGAATATTTTTATTGTTCGAACGATGCGATCACGTTTAAGCTTTTAATGAGTACATTTCAGATGAATTGCAAAGTAAAAGTGGCTCGCTCGTTCTGCCCGTACTTATAGTAAAATGAAAAGTTTTCATAAGTTATTATCATAGTCCTTCGCAGTGATTTCTTTTACTATGTTTAATTCCTCAGAAATTTAATTTAAAATGCTCTATAAAAGCGACTTTTATACTGTTTTTACAAAAAGTCCCTACCGTGGGAGGGGGTATCCCCTTCCCACACCCTCCCCCGCTCGGTCGCTTCGCTCCCTCGACGAGGATCTCACACCATCACATAATATACCCCCGTATGTTTAAGATCATAGTCCTTCCAACTGATTTTCTTCAATATGTTAATTCCCTAGAAATTTGCTTTTAAATGTTCTATAAACGCGACTTTTATACTCTGTTTTTACAAAAAGTCCCTACCGTGGGAGGGGGTATCCCCCCCCCCCCCCACACCCTCCCCCCGCTCGGTCGCTTCGCTCCCTCGCCGAGGATCTCGCACCATCACATTATTAATGTACTCCCGTATGTTATGATCATAGTCCTTCCAACTGATTTTTTCAATATGTTAATACCCTATAAATTTGCTTTAAATTCTCTATAAACGCGACTTTTACACTCTGTTTTTACAAAAAGTCCCTACCGTGGGAGGGGGTATTCCCCCTCCCACACCCTCGCCGAGGATCTCACACAATCACATTATTATGTACTCCTGTATGTAATAATGAGTCCTTCGCACTATTTTTTCACTGTTTAATTCCTTAGAAATTTGCTTTTAAATGGTCTATAAACGCGACTTTTGTACCCTGTTTTACAAAAGCTCCCTAAAGGGGTGGGGGGGGGGGGTATCCCCCCTCCCACACCCTCCCCCCGCTCGGTCGCTTCGCTCCCTCGCCGAGGATCTCGCACCATCACATTATTAATGTACTCCCGTATGTTATGATCATAGTCCTTCCAACTGATTTTTTCAATATGTTAACTCCCTATAAATTTGCTTTAAATTCTCTATAAACGCGACTTTAACACTCTGTTTTTACAAAAAGTCCCTACCGTGGGAAGGGGTATTCCCCCTCCACACCATCGCCTAGGATCTCACACAGTCACATTATTATATTGTACTCCTGTATGTAATAATGAGTCCTTCGCACTATTTTTTCACTGTTTAATTCCTTAGAAATTTGCTTTTAAATGGTCTATAAAAGCGACTTCTGTACCCTGTTTTACAAAAGCTCCCTACAGTGGGGGGGGGGGGGTATCCCCCTTTCCACCCCCCCCCCCCCCCGCTCACTCGCTTTGCTCCCTCGCCGAGGATCTCACATCGTCACATAAAATTGTGCCCCCGTTGAGATTTTGCCCCCCCAAAAACCAGAAGTGTTCCGGCGCGCTTGTATAGAGCATCCCCTAATTTGTTTTGTTTGTGAGTGTGTGTGTTTCATATAGATGGAAAAGTTAGGAAATAGCCAAGGTCAAGTCTTATTATTGGCAATGCAAGGCATTTTAATATAGACTAGTATGTAAAGCAACACTGCAAAATCAATGATCAAGCTTTGATAGCAAATGTGTACAACCTATCAAACATCACATTGCGCAACATTGCAGCGACTCTTTTTGCCATTCCGATGTTCTGAGTACACTCCGCACATCCTGCTTGTATTCAAAATGCCAACCAGGAATCACACTGAATCACAATCATTTGCCGTCTCCGGGCTTTTTGAACAATGTTTCACTATAATACCTCTTTAATTATATGGTTAAAAGAAATCTTAGAAAAATATCTTTTTTTCTTGATCATCCTTTCATGTCGATTTCAAAAGCAGTTCACTAACCCTTGAATTACCATTTTGGTAGTTTTTTTTTTCTTTTTTTTTCTTTTTTTCTTTTTTTTTTAACCAGCGGATTGGGGGGGGGGGCATGGGGGGGGGGGGCACCCATGCCCCCCCCCCCCCGTAGTTACGCCACTGGTACGGACGAAAAGCACGCACGGCGAGTTGTGACCAGGGCTTTACCCATCAAAAGAAGATGTCATTCAACAGCATCAGACCCGACTCAGTTCAGCCCATGAATGAAGTGAGGTCGAGTGGATTAGAGTTCTTAGGACACAAGGCTACAAAGAAAAAAAAAATGCTGTCCAGTGGTAATTTATCATCGGAACAACCTTTAGAATAAATAAAAAGACAAAGTGGCTTAGATAGGATATATTGATGGGCTGGGGGATGGGGTGCACCTTACATTTTTTTTTTTTTTCATTTTTTATCGAGCCCACTGAAGGGTAAGAGACTGAGGGATTGAAATGGTATTTTATCATCTACCCGTCTGTCATAACTTAGCTCCACCATGCTCAGTTTTGTCCAAACCTTTTTGGTACAGAGTTCCTAGGGACAGTGGGATTTGGATGGAGTCAAAGGTCACACAGGTCAATGACTTTTAGCCTGCTTTAAATTTTTTGTGTAAGTTTTTCTATGTGCCAGTAACTGGGTGAGACATCCTCATGAAATTTGTCATTATATTGGAAGTAAAAATATGTCACTAAAACCAAAAGGCATCAAAACAAAACATAAAAACATTTTAGAACCAAGGAAAGAGTTGATTGGATAATTGAATTTTGCAGTATATGTTGTAAAACAAATAAGCATTGTGTGCATTTATGATGGAGGACTTACATGTATGTCAAAATATGTTTTTATTTATTTAATTTTATTTATTCACTCATCAATTCATTATTTGTTGTATTTTTGTCGCTTTTTTTGTGGGGGGGGGGGGTGTTAAATACTTCAATACAGATACCCCATAAAGGGTCTCCAGAAAGACCCATGGGATGTTTTATTGCACCAAGCATTCTTGAAAGAAGAAAAATACAGTGTAGGTGTCACAGAAGCATTTTGACAGTCTAGTTGTTAAAGGGACATTCCAGACGATTTTCATAATTTCACACCATGAAGTACATAAATCGACAACTCCATGTATAGATTTGTGGAATTTATTGTGGTTCTTGACAAGAGAAACAATACTTTGAAAAACCTTAAACAAATTACACTGAACAAGGATGATGACATAGGAGGTTCACATATTTCAAAAATGTAGCAGTGTAATTCCATTACAATACTGCTTGCTTGCGAGTTCACCTGTGTACAATCAATGCATGGCTTCTTCTTTTGTTCTGTTTCCTTGAGCCCCAACTTAGCATTCTTATGGTGACTCTGTCATGTCATCGTCCTTGTTCATTGCAATTTGTTCTAAATTTTGAAAATATTCTTATTCTTCATCCCAATTATCACAAATTCCGAAACTCTGTCCTCAGTGTAACTAATTTATAGTTGTTCAAATGTAGAAATCTGAAAATCATCCGGAGGTCTTCTTTAAGCATTGTTAGTAAGTACATGCATCACCACTTTTTATATGCCTTATGGTATGGCCTGTATTGTCTGTCCGTTAGCAAATTGTTGTGAATATAACTCATTTATTGTTTGGTAAAATCCATGCATTCTTGCATAGATGGATCATATTGAAGTGTAGTTGTGTGTAAAGGTGAGATAACTTAAGTAGGTCAAAGGTCATGGAGGTGGTATGCCTGAAAATACACATTTCTCAAGATAACCAAGTATTGTTCAAGATATAATTTTGAATTTTAAACCTGGCAAGTGTATACTTTGTAAAGTGTAAATGATGTAATGTGATTATGGGTTCATGAGGAAAAATGTCAAAGGTTACCAGGTCAATATTATATATGTGCCTGAAAATACACTGTTGTGATATGTCGAGAACTGTTTGAAATATGAACTTTTAACCTGGTAGATATTTACTTGGTATGGTGTCGATGTAATGAGTCTGTGTGGGTATGAGGTCAAACATCACAGATCAGAAACATAGAAATACACAACACTTGTTCAATTAGCAACTGTAAGAGATAGCTTTTTAGTTTAATCCATGTTTTAGATTTTGAAGTACGATTCAGCTCGTACAGTGGAACCCTGTTATAACAAGTAATGAGGGACTATGAAAATTAGTATTACCTTGTTTTATGAACTATCTCATTATATCTGGGTAGAAAAATAAATGTAAAAAGTTTGCTCTAATTTCTGTTGATATTTTAGCCATTCAAAAACTCATATTTGAACATTTGGTTAAATGTTCCTCATTAAAACGGTATTTGTATCCAGTATCATAAAACATTTCTACATGTATGTTGGTTGAATGTTGATACCTTTGAATCATCTCATAGAAGAATTCAAGCTTACTCTTCATCCATTGTGAGATGAATAAATGTAGAAGTACTACACAGCATTACATGGAAGGTGTTCTCTTGATAATTTCAGCCAAATTTTACACAAGTTGTATGTGTATATATATATATGTGTGTGTGTGTGTGTGTGTGTGTGTGAGTGTGTTTGTGTGTGTTCTGAATTAGTAAGAAAATTGCTGTTTGGGTATTTCCATAATTAAGGGTGTAATTTATGAAATTGGTGTCTGTTACATCTGACAACCGCATGTTTTTGTTGCTTAGAGTACAGATACAGAGAGCTGAGAAAGATTGTAAAATGATTCTGTAAATGATATTACATCCTCACGTTTAGAATCACTTTGAAATCTCTCTGTACTATTTGCATCTGTACTCGGCACCACAGAAACATGTGGGTGTCAAATGAATCAGGGCAAGAAACATTTCAAGGGAAGGAGATGGGTTGCTATGTAAAACCAAAAAAAAAAAAAAAAAAACATCTGTCACTCAAGAATACTTGTCACTGCATTGCAACACTTACATTTATTGTTTGATCATATCTAGATGTGTAACGTGTGAGAAAGCCATTACATAACTATAAATAATGCTCAACTTATTGTGAATAAATAATGCTCCACAAATCTACATTTTCATGGTCTGCAACTTTCACAACATATCGACGCTGGAAAAAAAAAAGCACAACGTACAAGCATTTCATGAGAACACAAAACTTGTCATTTCCCCACTTCAAAATGTCATAGGAAAATAGGAAATGGATATGAATAGAAACAAGCTACATTAGTGGCAAAAATATGATTTAGAGCTTCATGACCTATCACTCTCATGAGGTATTTCCAAATTTATGCACGTTCAGTCTATATGCTCTGCTTGAGTAGCATAAACATACTAGTATTGAATTATGATTACACCAGATTAGGACAAGATAAATACTATGTATAATAACCACACGTAGGAGATGTAAATCAAAGCTACAAGAAAAGAGACAAATGCGGCACTATATTTGAACACATTTAAATTTGTATCACTGCAATACTCTCAAACTCAATAGTTTGTTCTAAAAATAGATAGTAAGATACTAAGTAAAACAGAATACATGACAAGCATCCAGAGTCTTGTAGAAATTGTTTCTTAACTTGACTTTCTGGATTCTACTCAGAGGTGTAGAGCCATAGGTAATACAATGCAACATACAAGAAAATAATCCTAATCCCAGTCCCTCAAATGTCACACTTGAAGATCCAAGAAACAAATTTTATATGTCCTCGAATCCCCTGTACACCTCGGATGGATAAGAGTTGCGGATGGTTGTGACGACACATGAAGGAAGGCGAACACGAACCCTCCTGCCCAGAAAACCCCCAACACCACTGAGTCAGCTGGCTGTATGCAATGTGCCTTGATCGCCTGCGCAGAAAATAGGAAATACCAGAAAGACATGGGGGTTAGCAAGCATGTTAATATATTATCTCAATACTTGAATGCATAGGCATAGAATTGTTTTCCCCCCTTTTAATTTGTTCATGAATACATTGTTCTCTAAACATTTCTACATCACAGGATTTGATGTCATAGCATTTTACATGTAATTACCGAAAAGGCTTGAGGCTATAACATAGCTACAGACAGAGAAAATCCCCCCCCCCAAAAAAAATAAATACATAACTAAATAAAAAATAAATAAAAAATGAAAAAAAAAATGAACAGGTCCTAAGGAGGACCATGGAACCATGAAAATTACTTTGTTATATTATAGTACAAAAACAAAAATTTTCATATAAAGAGCTGGGACCTGCAAAATTTTTAGATATTAGCGTTTTGTATTTTTTTTTCCAACTAAATGAAGTTCCACTGTTCAACCTTATAACATGGTTTATGAATTATACTCTAACTTATCAGCAGTTATTTGCTATGAAAAATGTAACTAAAAGTGTTCATTGTTGTTTCCAACTACTTCCAATTTGGGGACATGTAAATAACATTTTTTATTTTATTTATTTATTTTTTTACTGATGATACATAACTCTGTTATAGTGTAAACCATTCTCACAAATCTGATAAACTTCTAAAGTTCAATAGCATGCATGTAGTAGCACATTTGCACTAGTATAGGTACTCACTCATTCTCAGTTACATCCCTCTGGTGGTGACCCTCATACTGCTGTACATACTGAAAATACGCTGTATCCAGTACCCACTTGTCTAGACATACTGGCCGGAATCCTGGGTGCTCCGTGATGCAATTCAGGTCCTCCTCACCGTCAGTGTAATCATTCATCTTCCTCACCAGTACAGGAATTCTTTGCAGCATAACACGTATGGACTCCCTCACTGACTGCATTGGGATACACCCACCATTGCATGAACACCTGATGTATTATCAAAATACAAAGCATGAATATAAAAGTGATGCTAAAAGGGGTTGTTTGTATGTAGTTACTTCTGCAACAGTGAATTGTCTGCACAAATTAACACATGAAATAGCCATGCGAGCATGTACATACATGCAGCATACATGTACATGTAACATTGCTTGGATGCCATCCAGAGGTTGAGATGACCTCCGCAAGATGTTGAGTTATACACGCAAAATTTCTACAAAATAAGTCTATCACTATATACCAGAGGCGTCTCCCACAAAAACACCCCATTGTTTGTGAACGATGGCTTGCCACCCCATGGCAATGCTCAGCTGCTATATGTACATGTACTGTATAGAGTTTGTGGTAATCATCCACTTTAGTGGAATGTATTAATTTTTGGTTGCCTGGCTTATTTCAGTTGAGGGTTTATTCCATTCAAGTTTACCCAAGAGCTAAGGCTAAATCAGCAACCAAACATATCCCACTAAAGTGAATGATTGCCATAATCTCTATGCAGTAAATAGCAGTTATTGGCACTATCACAAAATATAGAGCTTTGTCACTCCAGTGCTGTGTATTTTCTGCTTCAGTGGCAATATTTATACATGATCTAGTGATTTGGAGACTCTACTTCATACTTTTACAAGAAGATAATCATAAAAGTTACTTAGGAAGAAATTACATCTAACGTTATAGCATAGGTCTATCACAAGTACCTGGTAGACCTCTACTAGTAATAGGCCTAACGTTAGGCTACTGTTCTTCTTTGTGTCACCAGCAGCCCACTTCCGAAGCTTCTTTCACTTTTGTTCTGAATAATATCTCACTTTACACTATAATGTACAAAATAAGACTTAGGCCCTATGTTGTCCTTTTTCAAAACATAATTTCAAACTTTCAAAAGATATGTAACAAACGTTAGACTATAGATTAACAAATGAGCATAATATATTTGAAACTATGACTGGTAATGAGAAGTACAAGTTAACTTTAATTTACCAGTTTATTTCCCAGTCTCACAGTAGACGGCTCCTGCAGCAGCAGGCGCAGGTGCGTCGCCGTCAAGATCAGCGGCACGAGCTTCAGCATCTTCCCCGAGCCCGCCCGGAGGCGCGTCCACCAGCTCGGCCTCAGCCTGGCATGGGGCTCCACCTCTGCAAGCGGCTCAAACAAATAGGGCCGCTGGCTCGTCTCCACTGTCGTCATCTGATTACTCCATCTCAGATTCGGGTTCAGACCACCAAATCCGACTCAAGCCCCAGATCCATTGTCAAGAAGCAGCGTTTTCTCAAATTTTCAAAGCTACAAATTCAGTCCGAACGCAGACGCTAACACGTTAGTTGTTGTTGTTGTTGTTGTTGTTGTTGTTGTTGTTGTTGTTTTGTGTTTAGTGGCGTTTTCCGTTCTCTTTAGAATATTTACGCCAAACACTTATCTATAAATTTCTTTTCCTTTTATCATTTAAAAAAAAATATTGTAATGAGTATCCTTGGTCAGCTGTCGGTATGTCTATTTGCCTGCTTAAAATATCATATCTTCTGGCCAATCCGGCTCATTGTCTCGAGCAGACTTCTCAGCCGTTATTAGCGGCCTAGGCCCCTCCGATATGCAGGCAGTAGAGTCCGATGCTTACCAGCACAGGAACCTCGATTGGTCCGATTCAGAGCCAAACAAAACAAACAAGCAATATTAATAAAATACAAATATATATAGTAATCACACATTTTTTTAGTAAAGTAAGCAATCTCTGGGCTGTGGTGCGCATGCCTCTTCAGAATACCTCGAGGCAGAGTTAGTGCAAACTATGTACACTCATAACATGCATGAAAGTTTATCTAAAATCGTTGTGATCTTTTAACATTTAACACAAGAGCTCTTTGGTATACTGGGTTAGTTGAAATTAGTAAGCTTTGAATGCTGTTCTCATGAATTTTTGTTTCAGCTAACATCATAGCTCTGGGTATAATATATCTGGGGCAGAACATAAGAAAATGATCAACTGTTTCTGGGACGTTACAATATTCACACATACCCGACACATGTTGGTTTATTTGAAACAAATTGTCATTTAAACCTACGTTCCCCATCCTGAGGCGATGTACAATTGTGAATCCAACAGTTGTGAGTCCAACAACGCCAGTCGCGCTAGTCAGTCGTATATTGATCAAACTATTGTGTACGCAAGACAATGCCCGTGTTAATAAGTGCCCGAGTATTAGAGCGGAGAAATAAAACGCCTGTATTGACGTCTACGTATGCAACACATTTTCGCACTAACAGGTTCGGGAAGAATAAAACAACGTTGACTATAAATAAGATAAACTGGGTAAAATATGGGCCCAAATCAAAATACATCGTATGTGTATGTAGAGTAATGTTCAAATTCCTTAAACATGGGCTTTTCCCCTTAGTTTACAATTTCAATACTTCATAATTGTGCTTTCAAAAGAGGGCAAAATTATCACTCACACGTATTTTTTAACACGCAGTGCAATGCAGATATGTGAGCTCCTTCGAAGCCGAGTTGGCTCGTATATTCTGGTTGTGACGTATACACACATCTGTTAATCACCCGCCGCTGAGCCGGATTTTTTTAGGGGCGTTCCCGATAGACTTGGGTTTTGGCATTTTTTCGTGAAAATGAATCATATTTTTGAAAATCCAATGACGGATTCGAACTCGGACGTACACAATATAGTAATTAACCTTTGTTTACATGTTAAAATAGTATACCTTTAAGATAACATTTATAGACTGCTCAACTAAATCTCTCTCTCTCTCTCTCTCTTACAAATAATGATACAATGTATATCATCGACATGATGGCAGTAACGAAACTGTAATACACAAACACACGAACACACGCACGTGTGTGTTTGTATGTGTGTGTACGTGCGTAAACATGTGACGATGTTACCAAAATATGCTTCTCTATTAGGTAACTGATTTAGAGTTTTCTTCGTCTTCACATCATTAAGAGGCTATTTCTGCAAAAAGTAAAATACTTTAATAATCAAGTTGATGACACTTGATTTGATTTTGATTTGATTTGATTTATTTATCCTCTGTGTGGTATCATTTACAATTCCTTTTTAAAGAAATATAATCAAACATACATACATGAAACTACACACTTTTTGGTTTTGAGTATAGTAGTCATTTCGAAACAAGATGAATACCACGAGATTGACGAGAGCTACTCTTCAATACTCCAAAATCTGTGACATTTTCATGTTTGCAAGATTAACATTTTTTCTCTTTTTTAAGCCTTATTCAACTGTTTGCTTATTTGTTTTTATTTTCTTAATGCCTCCAGTGTATGTTAAAAACGAACTGGGTATACGGTCTTATAATAAAATGAAGTACAGAAGACATTTATGATTCACTGGGGTATTCTTTTCATAAGCCTTTTCCTTACTTTTCCCTTTAACATTGGATTTAATTTTCTTAACAGAGAGGAAATAATAGTATGATAGTTGGATGGGATGGGCCAAACAGTTGTAAAGAAAAGGTTAATGATATTAGTAGTCAACAATAACTTAATCTTATTAAAAAAATTAACCAACCAGTAACTAGAGTCACGAGATGAACAACATCTCAAAAAATAAAAAGTGAATAAGTCGTCGCTCATATGAAACATATCTGACGATATTGCACTACTTAGATGTAATGAGTTTATAAAGTTTTTTGTTCAAACCAAGTGCCATCATCGCTGGATAAGAACTAAGAAGGCTTAAAAAAATAGTTTGACGTCACAGTTAGGAACTTATTATAACTCACTTCTATTACAACTAGAACCTTTAGTTTGATGAAACCAACTACCGCTACAATCTTTGCTGTTCGCCTATATTATCTATTTTTTTTTGCAATTGACAATGTAGAATAATTTGTGCTCTTGATATCAACAGTTTTACCCATTACGAGAAATAGAATCAAACAAACTGAAATGAATTGAATATGAAAAAAAAAAAATGACAGAAGAAAAATACATCAGATAACACAATATGTCAGTTATACGACACAGGAATGTGTATTTTCATAAAAACTAAATTGTGCAGAATTCTCTTTTTATTTTCTTTGCATCGTCCCCGTGTACTGTGATACCACTGCCTGTATTATCGTAACCTTCGCATCAAGCGAGGACAGCAAAAGGATTTAACGCAAACTGTAAAAAATTCACAGTGATTTGTCTGATTTTCACCAAATATATTTGCCTGCATTAACTGAACGCACCTAGCCTGTGGTATGTTTCCCTTCAAAGTACCAACATGCAGGCTTGACGAGCTCACGTATAAGAGACATTAATAATGGAACAACTTAACTGGTCCCTGTTCAATATCATAATAGGTGAGGAGAAGTAAAGGAAGTTGTATTGATAATTCACATACTTGCACAGACTTTCACTATCTTCGTTCTTGCCCCTGAGGCTAACTGAAGAAAAACAGCTATTCATTTTCTAGTAAAATGTGTAAGAATATTCAAAAGCGTATATCACACATATCGCATTTTCCTCATGACTAGAAAATTAAAAGGTGGTCTGTTTGCGTAAATGAGAATTAAGAGCTGAAATCAAACTGAAAATAGAGTAATGAGAAATTAGCAAAGGCAGAGAGAGAGAGAGAGAGAGAGAGAAAGAGAGAAAGAGAAACGAGAAACAGAGAAAGCAAGAGAGAAACGCATAGGCAATAACAATGACCCAGATAGAGAGATAAAGAGAGAGTGTGAAAGAGGGAGAATGATACTCGATAAGACAAAATATGTTGTAATATGATTTACGTTTTGTATCAGTGTCTTCCATTTCTTGTGTCTATATAACGCAATATAGACTACAAACGCCTCGTCCCAATCTTGTTACACTCATTCCTATCCACGCAGCAAGGACCGTCGCCCCAGTTGCATTTCTCACACAGGAGACACCTATGAGGAGGACCTTTGCGGAAACTGTTGGGGTTCGTATCCCTTTTGGTACCATTCTGACGGTTTTCCATTCTATGAAAATTGGGAAAAAAGCAAAAAAGGAAAAATAAATATATTAAGTGTTTCGGAGGAAGAATCACAGATAAACAAACTAAATGAAATAAATACATGAAAATATTCAATACAATTATAGAGACATTCTCAGAGACAGTCGCAGGCAAGGCACACTTGTGTTTCGATCCCGTTTAGAACTCTCTAAAGCTTCGCTGCTGTTAACAGTACATGAGATATGCATCTTGAATGATAATCAGCATACAACTTCTTTTTTCTTTTCCGGTTATTGCTTTTTTTTCAAATTTCGATCCCACTCATATATTCCCCCTGAATGCATAAATATACACAACAAAAAACACGACCATGACATCTTATGTCAGAGAATTTAAAAAAAACAAAACAAAAAAACAAGAGACCCGGGGGTCTCGCGCTCACCTGAGTATCGCAAGTTCACCTTCCATGCATTCTGGCAGACTCTTACCTGAGAACATTGGAAACTTGTGGTGGGGTAGATTTCAGCGCTGGGGGCATGGTATCCATTTGCATATTCCATCATACTGGTAAAAATACCTGCAAGGTACACTGTACTTTATAGAATGTTGGACTATGTAGTTTGAAAAAAAAAAGACTTAAAGCCCTATCAATTTTGATTCTACAGAACAATATTAATAAATATTCCTTAATTTCGGAGGTGCGTTTGGATCCCCCACGGGGGGGGGGGGGGGGGGGACTGCAATGAACAAACTTGGAACTACAGTCATCAATGTACAAACTCAAAGTAACTTTGCTTTATCAAGTCTGGTTCTAGAGAAGACTCGAATTGTAAATATTCCTTAATGTGGGGGGGGGGGAGGGGGGATTGGGCCCCCAATATGCTCAGTCTTTTTCCCTTTTTGGAGTTAATAAAACCCCTTTATGTTGCTTCCAGCTAGACTTTCCTTTTTTCAATTCTCCTCTATAAAGTCTTAGGATTTTATGAGCTTGACATTGGCTACTTTTCCCCGCTAGTGGTCAGTTCCCTGCACTCTCCATCCCCAAAGCCCCATTCCAAATTACCGGAATGACGTGCTTTTGTCCTCTGATCCCTAAACATGAATGAACCTCTGAGCTGGGAGGTCGTTTTCCTGCCAGACTTTCTCTCTCTTATTTTAGTATTGTTTCGTGGAGTGGGTAAGACTGGAATTCCAAAGACAAATTCAGGGAAAACGACCCAGAACAACGATGACGTTGGATGTCATAAGGACACTATCATTCAGTTGGCTTATTATTTGCTATCTAAGAAATAATCACAGCTTGACCGGTGGTTACAGAGAAGAAGGAAATAAAGAAATTAAATGATGTTGATGATGAATCAGAGAAAATGGAGTTTCACATAAACAAAGGGAAGAAGCTAATGGAACATTCGACCAATAAAAAATTTATTTCCAGTGAACACCACACTCCAAAATAAGATTGAGCCAATGAAATGTTTTTAGGGAAAGGATACCAATAGTAAATTAGTTATAAGAGACCATGTTTGAGCCGAGAAAATACATTGGAGTTGCAAGCACAATGGGAGCGGCTTCACACTAAGTAGTGAAGCAAAGGCCCCAGAGTATTTTGGAAGTTTGAGGCACTTTGAGAATATATAGTTGGAGACCACAGAGATGAAGTCAGGAGCTCCCCATCCTTGATACATCATGCCCCCCCCCCCCACGATAAATGCACAATCGACGTAAGCTGTGAATGTGTACGTTGTGAATATGATGAGGATCTGACTGTCATGACTGAATCGGCGAGCAGCAGCACATGAGGAGAACCTGTGCATTACTATAAGAGAGAACTTTGGTTTACGCCAATTTGGAGTGCAATTGCAAACTCCAAAATATTCAACTGGTGTCATTGGAGATGGACTTGAAGCACCCTGTCAGACTGATACAAAGTTGACAGTGATGGTGACAAAGTGTTTAATGAGGTCGTGAAGGCAGACCGCTCAACGGACCCCCCAGCCACACTGAGGAGATCGACAATGACATGCAGACGACCTCATTCGTCGACCGTTACAATATCGAAATAAGTGGCCACACCAACTAGTACATCGTTTCGAAATCCCTACTAACTAATTTTTAATCCCTTCCTTTCCATGCTTTCCCATGAAATAAGACGGAATATGAAATGGTCTCAAAAGTTGTAAAAGAGTTACTTAAGTGATTCAACTAAGAAACGTATTTGTATGTTTCAAAAGTTTTCTCTAGTTTCCAAAGGAAACGAACATCAGAAGTCTGGAATTCTTTGGCCTTACCTCTCTAAGGCTGCCTGGGTTATGCTTCGAAACGTTTCTTCGTTCATTTTCATATCGTAGGCACCGTCACATCTTTTGCACTTCTGTTTCCAAATAACGACGTACTGAGAAAGAAAGGTTAGCAAATATTATATATTTCATTGGTTGTCTTATAAATTTATCTCACACTCTAGGAAGTGATGCATTTTTATGAGCTGAATGTTAATTGATTTGTTAAAACAACTACTAAAGAGACGAAACGACCATTCTTGAGACTGGAAACATAATTGATTGAAGTAAGTTCAGGAAAATCGCAAATATCACTGTATGTTGAAATTATTTTACAAATGATAATACCAATGTTCTCAAATATGACCAGACCAGAGGGAAAGGTAAAGGTAATTATGTTTGATTTGGTTATGATTTGTTCTTGTTTTTGGAGGTTTAGGTTCTAAAAATGTTTGTAACCTGCTATGAAAAGATTAATGTTTCACTTAAAAGCTGCAGGGATGCAAAAACAAGCTTCCATGCAGTGGATACACGTTTTAAAAGGTACTGTTTACCATTGGGAGTAGTGATTTCGAAATGTTCGAGATATCACATTTGATGAATAATGTGTAGGTCAATTGTATCACAAAACATCCTATCATGTAGAAATTTCCTAATCAGGCCTATAGTATAAGGAGTTATCATTATTTTCTGACTAAACTATGTAACTGTAGACGGTTTAAATTAGAAACATTTTTAATATAACTATTGTTATATTAAAAACATTTTGTATATTTAACAATTTGTACTAACATTGACATACACTGATTCAAATTTTTACATTGGCTGTTTCTATCCCTAAATCACATTTTAGAACTATTTTGAAGCACCAAAGCTGCTGAGTTTTTGTTTCATCTGCAAATGGTGAAAATGCCTTTAATGGGAACAAGCTCCTCCTGGGGACAAGCGTCTTATGGGAAGAAGCTTCAAATGGGAACACGCACCCAATGGAAACAAGCTTCCAAAAAAACAAAAAAACAACGAAGGTTTCTGTTATAATAGATTAAGCCTCTGATGAGAACAATCTTCCAGTAGGAACAGTTTTTGTTTAATGTGAACAAGCTTGAGTATAGGAAAACTTGTGGGAAAAAGCTTCTGATAGAAACAAGCACTTCATGGAAACAAACTTCATATTGGGACCTATATGCTGTGCAACGAGTGTCTGGACTTACTTTTTCGTTTTGTGAGTCATTGGCCATAAAATTGAAAGACACGCTTGTGTGATAACTGGTCCATTTATTCTTGCATTGTCCGCATTTCGCCCTTCCTTTTCCCTTGATGTCGATCTTGGCGTTCCTCTTGTCGACGATATCTACCAGCTTCTTCGATCGCCTCTTCTCCAATGCAGCAATCTCCTCGAGTATTATATTTACGTAGTCCATTCTGGAGCAGATAGAATGCCAATAAAAACTTCTTCTGATTGCCTTTGTCAAATTCATTGTCTATGTTATTATGATCTCGTCTATTTGACACAACATCATGCTCTATGTCATATCTAACGTAATAATTATTGCCGGAAACAAATTGTCTTATGTTACACACGCATACACACACGCATACAGACATGGCACATGTAGGATTGTACAATTACACATATAAAATTATGGCTGATGATAATAATTATCAACATCAAAATTTAACCATTTGTCCTCTGTGACATCGTCAACTTTTAGTGCACATGTCATCGAAAT
Organism: Diadema setosum; assembly: GCA_033980235.1. NCBI lineage: Eukaryota > Metazoa > Echinodermata > Echinoidea > Diadematoida > Diadematidae > Diadema > Diadema setosum. The sequence continues at coordinate 30,523,985 of CM067067.1, read as the reverse complement.
CCGTTTGAGTTAATTTGCAAACAGCAGACAAACAATCCAAACCGGCAACAACATAACTTGCTTGGCAGAGGTACAAAACGGAAATTTAAAGAAGATTGTGTACAATTGTACAGAGACGTGACGGCTGCTGTCATTTCGGGACTAATATGATTATGATATAATTAAGTAGGGTAAAGAAAAGCAACTGCAAAGTTTATTCTATTTCCGATCTTCAAAAAAAAATACCACTCCGGCCAGTTGATTTTACTCAGGTAAGTAAGACCAACTTGAACATGGTTTAGTGTTACACTTGAAGGTTTGTTTTTCAACAGCCACTCAAGGTCACCGGGTGCCCATAACTAATTGTTTTGGTGACACCGGGCCAGATGTGGTTGACTTTGGCCTAATTATGTGCTCATTTAGTAAAAGGTAGCATTTTGTTTTCCTTTCATGATAGTATATTCATATAAAACCCAGGGAGACAGAACAAGAAAAAAAATGCGTGGCAAGGTATTTTTCATATTATGTCTTTTTAACAACAAAAACAGTACAAAAATGCAATAAATGATGCACGTGCTGTTCTGAAATTGTCCACAATTCCATATACTCATGCATGACAATGGTCATAACGACGATGACAATGATGAGAAAAAGACAAAAAACGCAATATAAGAATGATTATTGTAATGATCCTGATGATAATAATGATATTTGTACTATTCTCAATTTATCTAGCAGCACAGTTTCTGCACAATATTTCTCGGCACAATGTGAAATACAACTACAGAGTCGATTGGAATTACGAACCATTACGCTGACCAAGGAGCTACTACAGCTGTAGTAGCTCCTTGCGCTGACTAAAAGAACGATGTGCTGTATGTGTTGACATGTTTTGTTTGTTCACTCTTGCGAACTCGCTGTGCGCGTTCTGAACTCGCACTTAATTAGGCCCCAGTCACATAATCCTCTGCGTCCGGCGTTACGTCCAAAAAAGTCAATTTTTCTGCGGACTCCCGCGGATTCCTTGCCGTCACCAGAAAATTTTACAAAACATACGGGAAAAAATGCGGGCGATACGGACAGATACGGATACGTGCGTACACTTGCGGATAATCTTACGAATTGACACGTAATTTGTTTTTTCGACTTGCGTTAACTTCCGAATACTTCTGAACACTTGCGGAGAGTTGCGAATATTTACGGAGTTTCGAATATTTTCGGATAGTTACGGATATGTACAGATTGTTGCGAATAATTATGGGCAATGTTGTTTTCTGTGCCGATCCCTGCTCAGTCAGTGTATTCATGGCAACAAGGTTATCACATATTGGATTGTCTTATGTACACTGGGGAAAACTAAAATCATATTACGAACAAGTTGTGAAGACTTTTAGTATTCATTAAATATGTTTTATAGCAATAAAAGAAAAATGAAATTTTGAACTTGAAGTTTGAATTTTGTTCAACTCAGATATTGATATATATCATTAATGAACAAAATACATAATACAATTATACCACAAATGAAATACAATATTGTTCGATAAGTTAAACAATAGAGGAAGAAAATATAATTTACAGTCACGGAATAGGCAAACTTTGGTTACGTCTTAATTGTTCATCGATATTCATGACTTAATGGGTTATGATAAGGAGACTGTTATTATAAAGTAATGCTTGATTAATTTTCAGATTAAAAAAAAATGGACTTTAGAACACCCCCTCCCCTATCCACATACAATATTAAAAAAATGTAATCCACATTCAGGAGTGTAAAGTGGCTAAGACTGTAAGAGAAATAGTAAATTCGTTCTCATTTTATATAGTTTATCGCTGTTCCACACCCTCCTCGACCAGAAAAGTAAATAAAATGTTGTCACCCCATCCCCTACCCTAAATATTGACCTTTTTTCGAAAAAAAATATACATTCAAAGAGTGTAAGAAAAAGTTCAGCACCAATGGTCAACCGATGTCATCTGTATATGGGTGCCGCCTAAAATGACCATTTATGGGAGAAATTCCATAACTCGGCCATGCGGTTTTGCCACTCCACCGCACCGAATATGTTGTAGTATTCCTTCTATTACATGCGTTGCATCTTGGCAACATGAGTGGTGTGGTTCCCATGACTCTCTGTTCCCATGGGAGTGGAAAACGGAAAACGTCAAGGGACGCAATCGCCCGCAGCATCCGTAACTCTCCGTAAGCGGACGTAAGTGTTGTAATGCGTTAACTTGCGGTTAATTTCGGATACTCACGGTGGACGCAAATGAACACAAATGGAAGGGAGGTAAACATTTTTGCGGATGGTCTACGTCCAAGCTACGGATAGTTACGTTCAGTTAGGGATAATTACGTTTAGTTACGGTTACTTGCGTAAGGCTGCATCCGTGGAGTCCCTCTGCGAAATCTTGAACATTTCAAAATTTCGCAGGCTTGGCGCCGTCATTTTGCGTTTCTTTACGGATTAGTTACATACAGTTACGCTTACATACGACCCTGCGGATGCCTGCGTCCACGCTGCGTCCCCCTGCGTCCACTCATCCGTATCTATCCGCGGCGAACGTAACCCATCGTAAGGCACTGTGTGACTGGGGCATAATTGTCTCATGGGCAACTGAGCGGGTGCTGAGCCTGACTCGCAACACAGTCGTAGTGCTCGTACTCCACTCGTAGAAACTCGTATATCACTCGGATACTTGAAGGTTGCGAGGTGGGACCCACTTTTAAAAGGACATCCTGATACAAGTTGTTTTATTTTGTTTTGGAAATCTCGGCCATTTCAAAACCAATTTTCTATAAAAAAAAATAAAAAAATAATAATTCCTATCAGAATTGCATGCTCATTAATATTTGATAGTGGTTTGAAATTATCTCACAAACAGTAAAAACCTGAATCCTCATTTCAACCAAAACTATACCATCACTTTAAAGGTATAGAGGCAGGGTACTCAATGTGTTTAAAGGGAGTATAAAATGAGTGATAATACATGATTCTTATTTCTCTAAGACCCATAAGTGAAAAAATGCATATTGTGTATTCTTTATTTCTTTTATTTAATCATTTTTCTCTGTCGCTATTATCGGCGAATAAAATTGTAACTACATGATTGAGGGTACAGATGCTTCAGAAGAGTATTATATACCTGGGGATTACGAGATTGAAGGTAATATCACAACTTTGAAGCCTGCTTCGTGTATTCGCAGTGTCACATGTTTATTGTTGTGGGAATGTTTATGATTGTGTGGAACTCCAACAACTCACACAAAGCTCTTATATCACTCCTAATAAGGTCGTGTCAACTCGTAGAGAGAGCTGCCTTACTCGTGCGTAAGTTATTGCTCTTCCATTCAAACTCGACTTCACTCGCATTACTCTATTAAACTCATATATCACTCTCTCTCGGTCTTCAATTACACTCATTATCACTCTAGTTCCACTCTATTTATAAATACTCGTACAAAATGACGGATTCATTTGCAAATCACGCGTGGAACACTGGCACTTTGCGATATTTGCAAAACTTTCTCCGAAGTTGTTACTTGTAACACGCTCGGCAATACTCCTGACTACAACTTGTCTGTGTGGGAGTGTATACGCAATGAGACCAACTGATGCGAGCGGCCAGCGAGCAGGAAACGAACAAAGAATGAGCTACAATCGCAACGTGGCGAGCAAACTGAGTCTTGAGTCGTAATGCTACATGTATGAGCACCAGCGAGCCAAACAGTACACAGTCTTTGTGCTAGCGGCACACGAGCCACCTACGAACTAACACGCAACAGTGTGACTGCTACCTAAAATATTGCCTCGTATTGCTGGGTACGACTGCGCATTGATATTCCCCGCAAAAAGCACTGCAGTACGCAACTAATGCGCAATCGTGTGACCAAGACAGAAGAACACAATAGAGAATTCATCTAAACTGAAAAACAGCCGACTGGTACAGCAACTTTAAACCAGACAACCGTGATCTTTTCTTCAAAAACATTATAGGAACTGATAGTCAATGCATACTCACACAACGGATATCCGTTCTGTTACTTTTCTCCGACATAACAATGCATCAGTCATATCAGTGCGATTTAAGATATAGACATGCAAGGTATTATGATGTAGAATAATCAGACCCTCTTTTCTGGTGTTATGTATAGGCCTACTTACATTTTGGCTGGGAGATATTGCGATTTTCATAGGAATAACATGATTATGTCAAACTTAAGGTCCCGTTTACCTTTGGAGCAGTGATTTGAAAAATGTTCAAGATACCACATTTGATTTTGATGCATATTTGTAGGTCAGCTGTATCACAAAACATCCTACCACATACAATTTTTGCAATAAAGCCTAAAACATAAGGAGACACTTTTCTCATAAAACTGTAACTGTAGTCGGTTTAGTCTGAATAGTCTGGAAACATTTTTATTATAACTATTGTTCACATTTTGTGTATTTAACAATACTTAAAATCGATTATACGGATTCAAATTTTTACAATAGTTGCTCCTATTCCTAACTCACATTTTAGAACTATATTAAAGCACTAATGCTGGGTTATTGTTTCATCTGCAAATGGTAAATTATGCCTTTAAGTTCCCATGATTAAAGGGTGACAACACAGCTAACACTGCAATCAGTATAAACACTGCAATAAGCTATTTTTTTTTCTCGTCTTTCTTTTCCTTTTCACTAAACCAAACTCACCCTTTTGCTGAAGGCACGTGCTGGTTGGAACAGCTCTCCGAGATGTCCAGACTTAATTGTGCCACAGATAGTCCCGACTCCTTCGTGGTCACTTCAGCACGAAGAACAGACTCATCTGTCAAAGAAGAAGAAATGTTCATTGTTTTAATCATTATAATGCAAATGATGTTAATGAGAATGATGATAATAATCCCAAATATAATAATGGTGACAATACTGCTTCTACTGATAACACATGTATTTTTTATTTTCTCATTCCAGGAAGGACTTTATTTCGTTGTGTAAAAAATGGTGATATTTTACTATTATCATTTTACGTCATGAATTTCCTTAACTGCAGAATTAGACAAATATATGAAAGGTAAAGACATGAAAAAATAGATAAAAACAAAACATGTAGATAGACTTAAGATGATCTTGCATTATAATGGAACATATAGATATCGGTAATCAAGTACGGGCTGCAATATGTAACAGCGTGGAAAGTACATAATTACACATTCTTATTGTTATTCTTCTGTAATTTATATAATAAACATTTCCATAAACCAGATAGAATTAGTAGGAAACAAGCATAACCATTTTCATAAGCCAGATTAAAAAAAAAAAGAAAACAAGTGGTTGGTACATAAGAGGGGGTCATAGGATGCCAGATGTTGAGTATTTTGGTATGTCATTAAAACTGACATGGATTCGATAAATGGTTTTAGGAACATGTAATGATGTCAGTCATTATTTTAATGCAGTCATTGTTTACAAAGCCATTTCAAGTAGGGTTTGACGATGAATATTTTGCAACTTTATCCCATGAAGTTGCAAATCCATTTTTGAAAGATGTATTTTATACCATGTCCCTATCATGTCGTGCAGAGGGATCTGATTTCTTAACTTACCCATTGTAGATAAATAGTTTTATTCAAATCGGGCAGAAAACTGTATTTTTCAAATCTTGGCATGAAAAAGGTATCAGGCATATCAACGATTTGGTTGATAACAAGGGAAATTTGTTGACCTTTGAAGAATGTGAACGGAAATTTTGTTGTAAACTTGATTACCTGTCATATTATTCGGTAAGTCAAATAATTAAGTGTTGGTAGGGCGGTTATTTTCATAGATGTGCATAAAAAAAAATGTATATCCGTTATTGCCGTCACGTAATAAAATACCACTGCAAGAATTTATAGGATGTAGGTATATTTATAAAGCTCTTTTTGGAAAAACAAATGTTTGCCTTTGATATGTTCTAAATGGGAAAAAACATTTGGATAGTCCCCCTGATACTGTAATAATGGAAAAGTATCACATTATGATATTTCGTTTCACTCTGGACATTGGGTTGAGATATTTTCATAATAAAATAGTAAATAGGATTTTGTTTTTTAATAAGGAACTGCATAAGAGTAGTGATAAATGCTCGTTTTGTAAAGAAGAGTTGAAAGATATTGTACATTTCTTTTATGAATGTGAAACTAGTAGGTCAATTTGGAGTGAAAATGAAAATGGATAAATCAAGGTTCTAGAGCACAGATAAAGTTTAGTCTGGAAAATATTAATTTTGGTTTAAAAGAAAAAAGAAACGACGCTCTAGATTGTGTTGTGATTTTGATTAAGCAACAACTGTTTGTACAAAAGTTAAAAAACCAAGTCCCTAGGTTTAACTCTGTGAAGAAAAAAAAATATTGAATATTATGCAGATAGAGATATTATTCTGTATCGGGTACTCGCAACAAGTTCAGTTTAAAGTGGCAGTCACTCCAACATTTGTTTGTGTAAATGTTTACGAGAGAAATGTTTTTAAAAAAAGAGATTATGGTTGAATGTTTTGAGTTGTACTACGTTGACATGGAGATAATAAAATAGTTCATGAAGGGCTAAAAAGTTTTGGAAAAAAAAAACATTTCCAACCCATTATTGCTGCTGATGTTTCCTTTGTTACTCTCGATCATTATCATACAACTTAATTTTTAATTCGCTCAATAAAAACACAAAGAAACACAAAAACAAGACAAAGACAAAGACAAATACGTACTAAGAATCTGTTGCATGGTAGAGAGAGAGAGATGGGTGAAAAAAAAAGTTAGTCTGATAAGAAAGAGTAAAATATTAAGAGTTCAACGCTAAGACTGATCGAAATTGGGTGAAAAATAAGGAAGTTATGACATTTTTAAGCTCTTGAACGGTCAATATGAATATGCAGATGGCAAAGTTTTCAATTTCAATTTTATTTTCGTATTTCTCGATGAAAAATACATGATATATAACAAAATATGATAATACATTTCCAGCTTGGATACATACATAAAGAAATAGGAATACAAACATAATACATAGTGGTCGATGTGTCATTTTCAATCAAAGTAAAGGATGCAAAGAGAAATACGATGGAACCTACTAAAAAGCAAAGCTTGTTGAGTGTAGGTCCCAACAAGCGGCCTAGTGTGGGGTACGGATGAGGAGCACGGGTACAATTAAAGACCAAAAGTAAGGATAAACAAAAGAGAATGACTATTAATACTCGGGGGTACAGAAGATTCTTCTCACATATATGTATGTGTGTGATAAAATGAGAACAAGTAACCACATGCTGCGCACTATAGCAGCTGCTCAAATAGCAATTTTGACATGGGAGTGATAGTGTGAATACGACATAAATTTAGGGTTTAAACATCCCGGCTTCCATAGACACGGGGAAAGATTCGAAAAATGGAAAACATGAATCAATTGCAATTCCTATATGTGATATACCAGCCAGCTGCAATGCCGCATAAAAAAAAGGAAAGAAAGAGGAAGGGGAAACTTTGGACGCTATGCGACACGACAGAAGGTCTTACTACTGAGAAGTGGAAGGAAAAACACCGATGGGCAGGAATTTGAGAGAGCATGTAACTAAATGTATATATGCATAAGTCTGTTCACATGGCAACAACCGAGTAGTATAACAGAACAGCCATGAGCATAATAAAAAGGAATGTTTGTGCACTTGTGTGTTGTAGCTATTCAATACATGCTGTCTGAGTTTACGCTTAAAGGATGATAATGAAACACAGCTTGTAACCTCTGTTGGGAGATCATTCCAATATTTTGGACTTGTATACGTGATTGTGTTTTTAGCGAAAATTGTTCGAGTACGTGGAAGGCGATAAGCGTCACTCTGGCGAGTTGGATAGTGGTGGACAGAATTGTTTCTTATGAACATCTGTAAAAAAAAAAAAACATCAGGAAGATCTTTTGAGGAAATTTTATACATAAAAATACCTAAGTTATAATCAAAGTCTATCAATATTAAAATCTTATTTTTCAGAAATAAGGCGTTTGTGTGAGATAAATACCCAGCATGATTAATAGTTCTGATCGCTCGCTTTTGAAGAAGAAAAAGCGAATTCAGCAAGTATTTGGATGCGTTACCCCACGCAAGAATTCCATAGTTAAGATATGGGGAAATCATGGTTGAGTATACAATCTGCAAAATATGGTTGGGCAAAAAATGTTTCAGTTTGTTTAGGATCCCAGTGTTTCGTGACAAAATTTTGCTTAAAAAAAAAATGAAATGAGTTTTCCAGGAGAGGTCGCTATCGATGTAAAGTCCTAAAAACTTGGTACTATCTACTCGGGTTAGATTAACATCATCAGGAATAACTTGCAGGGAATTGCTACATAACATAATGTGTTTTATCAACATTTAATGATAACTTGTTAGCGTAAATCCAGGACTGAACAGATTTCAATTCATTATTCATTATGCTTACAAGGGTAGTTGGATTACGGTGAAACAGAAATAAATTTGTATCACCAGCGAAACAAATAAAAGAATGAATCTGTGACGAATTTTGGAGATCGTTGATGTACAGGATGAATAAAAGAGGGCCAAGAAGAGAACCCTGAGGGACACCGCAAGAAGTTGACGTCATACTTGACTCGTAACCATTTATGTAAACAAATTGTTTTCTGTTTGTGAGATAGTCTTTAAACCACTCTAAAGCCCTCCCATGGATACCGTAATGGCTTAACTTATAAAGCAAAATGTAATGGTCAATGGTATCAAAAGCCTTCGAAAAATCGAGAAAAACACCGATGGTGTGGGAAGCATCATCTAAAGCACGAGCTACTTTATCAATGAAGGCTAACAATGCGTGAGTTGTGCTATGTACAGGAGTAAAGTGAGCATGTCATCCCCCACAACTTGCCATATAGTTTGTACATAAAATTTTGAAATTTCCAGTTTTTAATTCAAACGCAATTATGCCCGAAACTTAAATCATGGTATATCTAACTGATCATTATTTTGAATCAATTCAACCAGGAATAACATCATATTTCAAACTTCAATGACAGAAATATTGAATTTTCGTCATTTTTTTGGTACACGATTAATGGAAAATTGTGAGAGTATAATATGGTTAGCTCACTCATTTGCATATTCATATCCACTGTACGTGAACTGTTTTGAAAACTTCAAAATGTCATAACATCCATAATTATTTTTCCTCATGTATTGATCTCTTCTCGTTTAGATTTTGGTAACGTCCTTCTCTTTGGTTCGCCTTCCTCACAGTCAGCTGTCACAATTGCAAAAAGTCCAAAACTGAAGTACCAAAATAAACTCATATTACTCCTGTACTTAAATCTCTCCACCGGCTACTTGCTGTACCGCATTCAATTAAAGCTGTTATTTTTTGGCTATGATTTGATTGTTCCACAGTACAATGCTTCTCTATTATAATAGTACATTCCATGCAGTAAAATCACTCCTTTCTTGTAAACTGGCTTCCTCTTTGTTCCAGAAATAAAAACGTGTTTGGTGTCAGGTCTTTTGTTCACGCTGGATCCTCTCTGAAACAAGCTCTCTTTGCACATTTTGTGCTATCTCCTCAGTAGATTCCTTTAAGACAGCACTGAAAACATATACTTATCTCATATTATGACACTGCATCACAAAACCAATAAAAAGTCGCCACACATGGATTTTTAGTCGAGGGTAGGGATTCTGAAAGAGCAGACTCTAAGCGTTAAAATGATGTATAACTCAATCCAAATGGACTCCCCTAACCTACCTGAATACTGGATAGAAAGCATGCACTCTGGAAAAGTGTAAACTGAATTAGAATAGAGGCTCTGAAGTACAGTGTCTATTCAAGCGCTTAATCTTTCACCAAGCCACCCGCTAGCTGTGCGATGAAAGGGACAAAACACAGGATATGTCAACCACCGGAGGAACAACAATGAAGGGAATATCAGATTAAGCTGAAATTGAACATGTTCTATTAACACACTCTGTCCATGATAATGAAAAATGTCAAAGCAGTTAGCCTCATCCTTTCAAAAGCTATTAGACTTGAAAGTGAAGAGTGTACAAAGGATTTCAAGAAATGAAAAGGGCCCTCTAATACATACCTGATCATTCTACTCTCCTCCAAATAGAGGTTGTAGAAAAACTTAAGAAAACACACTTTCCCATTTGTGTTATGATCCCAAACTAAAGAATAACGTAGAAGAAAGATAGTGCTTTCAGAAAATATGAAAAACTCAAGATTAAATTGGTTGACCCATTTCACCTTTTTTGAGTCCTCACGTAAAATCAAGGGGTGCAACGTTTTGTTTGTTTTGTGATGCACGGTTATATATATATCAAAATTTATGATTAGTCAATAACTTTATTCTTTCTTTCTTTCTTTCTCTCTCGCTCATGCTGTGAGATTTTCGTGCCCTTTGATCACTCAGACTGAGTGGTAAAGGGCATTATAAATAACCCGTATTATTATTGTTATAGCTGTTGTTATCATTATAATTATCATTATTACTATTACTACTATTACGACGACGACGACGAAGACGGCAACTACTACTACTACTACTACTACTACTACTACTACTACTACTACTACTACTACCACTACTGCTGCTGCTACTAGTTATACATATTGCTATCATTAGCATTATATGCCCAACGAGCAAATTAGCACCACAAGGGTTTTGCCACCTCAGGTGGTAGTTCTACGATTACCTGGCCTTGCATATGGACTATAGGTGCATAGACGAGCAGAAGATACAAAAATATGCGCATATTGAAAACATTTTTGAATAGATAATTAAATAGATATCAATCTTCCACACTCCTGTAACAAAGATGCATTCTCTTTCGAAGAAGAGCGGGAAAGATTCTCAGGAGTCTATTTCGAGTATATACACATTTTGCGTATTATTTTGAATTTGACACACAAAGACACCGAAGAGCCAGGTTTTAGCTTTGAGTTTCTGTACGCCTCAATGACAAAAAGGCAAGGGCAGGCCTACACTGCGAGGTTGAACAGACACACACGGCGACAGAAGATTAGGGTGGGCACAGTCAGTGGGTTCGTTACCTGAATTCCAATGATCTACATTGTACATGTGAAATCCCACATTAAATACAAAGACAAACGACTACAGGGAAATGACCTACTCTAATGACTGAATGATATTACTGTAACAATGACAACCTGTAAGCTATGAACCCAGAGCATGCTAATAAATTTTGAATAACTTGACGTTTTTAGCACAACTTTAATATACCACATTCACAATGGGTATAGGAACGAAATCTTGAGGATATATCAGGTATGAAAAAGGACTAAAAGAGAAGGCCCTATAACATTAAGAGAAGAAAAAAAAAACTTTATATATTTTTGAGATTTCAGTCAAGGAAATTGTAAACAGTTTTATACTTACCTTTACCTCGAAATTTCCTTAGAGACACTTGTACGGTGTAGCATAGGAAGGCTGGACCAGCCACTCAACTTATGCATATCGCTTATAGCGCCTACGGATAGGAGTGTGGGCATGGTGGGTATCGCGAAACAGCGAAGCGTTAACGGGGATTTCCCACCGTGGGCAATTTAAATCATGTATTGTTTTGGCAAGCGGGTTTACGTCATTCAAATTCATGAAATTCTTTTACGTCAGCCAGTTATCATAATGTACTGAAAATACTTGTTATAGTATATGTACACGTGTGCACGCGTGTGCTCCATGTATTGAACAATGCCGGTATTGATCGAGTTGTTGCACGGTAGCATGGCTACTTCAAGCAAGATATTTTACTATTATGTGCATTATAATAATGACTATGACTGCATGGTGGGTGAATGTATCGGGGCGCCATGACTGAATGCTATCCATGAATGACAGGCACGGCTGCAAAGCGAAAAAACAAACAAACAACAAAAAAAAAAAAAAAAAAAAAACCAACAAACATGCTGAATTATCAGCTCGGCTACGGCTCCGTTTGGGTCTGTGACAGGCTGTAGAGCTCCTATGGACAGGTTAAAGTCTACCACGGGATGCAAAATTGGTGGCCGCTGGAAGCGTTAAGACAGGTGGCTGCTATACACAGGGTATATAACATGGCATTTCTCTTGGGGATTTTTCAGTGGCCGCTATAGACAAGTGGTCGCTAAGGTAGGTTTGATTAGTATATATACATGTAAATATAATGCAAGAGATCAATCCTGACCAAAATCATATTGCATTATTTTCTTCATATTTTATATGAGTATGTTCAATAATTGTACAAAGAATTATCAACAGTTATGACGATCCAGCTTTATATATTGTAACACTTCTGTCGACAGATCATGAGTATGTTGTGTATATCCGCACACTGATGTGATGCAAGACGCCCCACAAACTTACCACTTATACCCTAGGTGATATCACACTACCATTATTGTTACCAGCATACCTGATCCGAAAGTAGACATAATTCAGAAATTGTCTTATTATTATATTTTATTATTAATTTCCGAATGTATGACCTAGATAATATTAAATCGGCAACATAGTAATAAGCATATAATCATCTTTGATATCCGAATGCATGCTGACCTAGATAGCATTAAATCGGCAACATATGACAGTAATTAGTATGTAGGACTAATTAACTTATTGTGTTTGAAATTATGGTAAAGTATGATTATTGTATACTTCGGAAGTGTTATACAAGAATTGAATTTATTTTGTATGCTACACAACATATTTCTGTTGACGAGACGATGTTGGATTCCATTTCCGTGTTGAAGAATTTGATTGATTTGTGCAAAGGTAATATTTCAGAAGAATTATATCACACATCATCATCTCATCAAATTAAATGATATTGCACTGTCGCTGCGCGGTTAATCTGCGTGGAATGGAATTGAATGGAATGGAATCAGCTGCTATGGTAACAGCCGGATTTTTTTCACAAGGTAATTGAATAATATGAATTGCGTAATTTTGGATTATTGAACATTTTTATTTTGAAATTTGAGCTTAAATGGAGAATAAATCGAGCTCAATGCAGTATCGTTTGTCACAATCACGAAGAATTAGACTCATCTATTCGTAGATATAATGAGTACAGCAGCTGCTGTTTCCCTAATATCTTAATATAATGATCGTAATGACAATAACAATAGTAATCACGATGACAATGATGTCAGTTTATCAGCTTATGGTCTTCTTATACAAAATTGCCCCTTCAGTGTTGGCAGTGGTCGTTCGTCCTGTTACCTCTATTAATGAATACTAATATTCATACGCCTGAGACAAATGGACACTGAGAGAGAGAGAGAGAAAAGTAACTTGTCCAAGTGTGCATTTGGGGCAGGATGCCTTCCTGTTAAGAGTATCAAAGGCAGCATCAAATTTCTTGTCAGTGCTGAAATAAGCCTTGTTTCAGATATAATCTCGAACTTTAGGAACTTTTGGGTTGGGACATCTTAATGCTGCAGAACTGTCTTCTACAACTGAAACAGCACAGATATTGCTTGCAAGGGGGTTTGTATTCGGCTACAGTAAGACTGATGTTCTTTAGTTTAAGAGCGAATGATTGCTGAAGGTACCCTGACAATCATTATAAGAGACTTACCAGGAAAAGTTAGTAATGAAAAACAATTCAACCAAATATAATAACCTCAATATACTGCTGTTTATCTTCCTGGCTTAATTGAACAATATGAAAGAATTTCCTCGTGACACTTATCTAAAGATCATTATTGTTCAGAGGGGAATAATATTCTGTAATATAGAAGATGATGTCCGGGGTGGTTGATTAGAAATGATAATAATGATAATGAATAACACTTACATAGCGCTTAATACTGACGTTTCTAAGCGCGTTAAACAAATGATAAGAAACAGAAACATACACATGTAAACACTTTCACACACGCACAAACACGCACACAACCATATCATATACAATCATAATATTATATGCATATATGTTATATATATACAATATAATACGTATATATAATATAACATAATATATGTATATATATATATACATGTATATATACAATAGGCCCTGTATAGTGTGCGTGTTGGTACCAATACAGAAGAGATGACAAAGGAGAGGAGTACGGTATTTTCAAGTCAATCATTGATATTTATTTATACCAAATTTTCGACGCATTTATACGTCGTAAGTAAGATAAAAGCACCACAAGTTAAAATATTTGATAAATATCATAACAATGAGATAATAATAATAATAATAGCTGGTTTTTATATAGCGCATTTCACACTTGTTAAGTATCTCAATGCGCTTTACAGACTTTTATTACCCTGGTCACTGGATACATTATTTCCAACCAGCACTAACAGTGCTCATTCTCCACTCCCTGGGGAGCATTCCAGCCAGTCGCAGCCATTTTACAGGCGGGGACATGCTGATCAACCAACATATGCTTTCTCATCCTACCGGGTATTAGATAGAGATAGGATGTTTGTATATTTATTTATATCATTAGTAAAGTTCTTTTTTTTTTAGTGCTAAGGTTTTATGTTTAGGTTTACACAAGGAAAAAAGAATTTGAAATTTAGTTTATTGTTAGTATATGATACTATATAAGATTTGAAGTTTTATGATTTTGTATTGTTAATGGATTGTTGTTACTTTTAATGAGAAAGTTAAAGCGAATTTTTTTTAGAAGAAATTAAGAAGGTGTAAAATGAATTATGGGTAATGGAGTAAAAGAAAGGTATAAGAAAGATAGGAGTGGAAGGTAGGGAGAGAGAAGAAAGAGAGAGAGAGAGTAGCAGGGAGAGAAAGGTTAAAGAGAATGATTTATATAGTTAAAGTAAAGAGATTAAAAAATGGAATGAGATAAAGTTGCATTATTATGACAGAAAGGTACGTTTTGAAATCAAATATTGCATATTTCAATTTGTTTGTGTATAAATGTATTTTTTTTTTTGGTCAAGTATCTGTTTGTGATTATGCAACTGTACTTGTCGAGTGTGTGAGTGTTTTTTTTTTTTTGTATTTACATGTTTTTCTGTATTGTCCTATGTCTTTGCCTTGTGTCTCCTGTTTAATCCAGGAGACAACCTAGGCCTTTCATGTTACATTGTTTATTGATATAATAAAGAATGTGGAACAAAAAAAAAAACCCATGATGAATGTGTTATTATTGACAAGTATAATAAAGGGTTTGAAAAACCAAGTAAAGTGACTTCACTTTGTAAGTTCATTGAGTCTAACATATTATTTTGGTATTGAATTGAGGCATAAACATGACTTTACCTATAACAACCGATATTCATGAAATGATTACATTAATCATAGAGGTATACCTAATTCTAATTTTTGATAAAATTTGATCATAACTGGCAGAGAACACAAAAAGGGGTTAAATGCCCAACACGGACACTTTGAACCATAGAAATGCCTATCCATATCTTCACTGTGACAATAGGAAAATATTTGACGGTCTTTAGCTAGACTTGCTGTACGAATCGATAGTGATTCATTCCCAACGTATAAAAATGACACAACCGTTTCTGAAACATGAATATGAGATTCTCTTTCAGCTCAATAATACAAAGAAATATAGTCTTTTCTCTCTCCTATTAGCTAAACACGAGAAAGTAAAAGTCTGTATTTATTCACTCATTAACAACGATCTAACATAGCAGTACCGTCAGAGCTCAGTATTTGTTAGTTTGTCTGAAAGTCATGGCGTTTGTGTCCACCAGATCAAATCGAATGTATGAAGTGAACAAAAAGAAAAATGGTTAGGCAATTTGCATCATTCAAGAATCAACATATCAGCATATTCTGTAATAGAGAAAAAAAAAATCAATGTTTGAATACCATCAGGCTATGTACTGTATAAATGAAATACACCTAACCTTCAAAAGGGTCATCCCACGAGATCGACATCTGCGAGTCATACAGCCCACGAGTTCGACACTGAAAAAAAAAAAGGTTCATGTGTCATACAGCCTACGAGTTCGACACTAGGCAAATAAAGCCCACGTGTTCGACAGACACAACACGGGACTTAATGTGTCAGTCTCGTGGGCCTTGTTTGCTTGATGTCGAACTCACAGGCTGTATGACTTGTGAGCTGTATGACTTGTGAGCTCAACAACAACATCAATCTCAACATTGTTGTTATCATTTTCCATCTGTGAAGATGGCTGGATAGCCCATATTCAGCTACAATAAGCTGGTCTTCCATGGGGTCCAGTTGGATGTGGGGTGGGACCACTTCACCGGGTTAGACACCCTGCTCTTTGCGATGAATGAATGAGGCGGGATCTTTTACGTGCATGAGCTGTGACTCTCTCATACACGGGACCTCCATTTTATGTCCTATCCGAGGGACAGAGTGTTTTGCCTCTTGCTAGAGGGGACGGTATGTTTACACACAGCATTGCTCAGTCCAGACTAGGGTTCGAACCCGGGCCGCGTGATCGTGAGGCAGACGCGCTACCGACTGAGCCAACTCACCGCGCGCTGTATGACTCATGGGCTGCATGACTCGTGGGCTGTATGACTCGTGGGTGTCGGTTTCGTGACGTGCGCCCACTATCAAGAGCGACTGAAAATAGTGAGAATTTCTTGAAAGACGTTACTAATGTTCATTTTGTATGAGAAGTCATGAGCCATCATGAAAATTGCGTATCAATCACTAGACAAAATGTGGTATTTCTGGAAATTTAAGAAGCCAGTTACAAGGGCTTTCATTTTGCTGTTGTTGTTTTTGCTTGACTTTGTTTTGATTTTTATAGGGAACGAAAAGAAGAAGCAAAACATTAAGTTGTGGTTGTATTCTACACAAGAAGCTGAAAAAAGTAAAGGTTGTTGAAAAGATTTGCCTCTAAGGAGTCCATAATAGGCTACTTGTTCCGTCCCTGCTATCATGGCTATTGATCAAAATATAGGAATGCGGATGATTCAATGCGATTCCTGCAAAGACATGAAAGAAAGAAAGACAAAAGTTTCCTGAATCATGATGCAGGGTCTACACTGTTTGACTGATCTCAAAATTGTCACATTTCTACACACGATAATAACTATTGCTTTGTTCTATTCTGCACGAATTGCCATTATCCCTCAAAATCTCATTCTAGTTGGTGGTTGAAGACCTCTTTTTCCAGCACTGAGTTTTGCCGTATTCACATTTCTCACAGAGACTACTCTCATGCGGAGGTCCAGCTCGACGTCCGCCATCGCCGTCGTCGACGTCATCATCGTGCCTGAGCACTGGATTCCGGAATTTTTTCTCTCTGTGTATTGACGGGAAAAAGTCGTGGAAAGGGAGTGCAAACTGTGAGATGTTGTATGATGTACAAGCAGCTGATTCTTCTTTTTTTTTTGAGGGGGGGGGGGTCAAACGCATGAGTTTGATACAGGCATTGTGCGCATTTGTTTATGATATATATATTGTTATTGTTAAATGAATGAATATGCCTTAGTTCCATCAGCATTGATGGATTGATGGTAGTGGTATGTGATGGTTGCACTCAAAAAATCTCTTTAAATTTCAACCAAAAATTGTAATTTATGCCCTAGACTGTCATCATTCTGTTGTAAAAGTTGTTCACTCTACATCTTGCGGATCACAAGGGACTGTTTTCGCACGATTTCCATCAAGTATTTCCGCAGAACATCACCAAGTTAACACCAAGCTCAAGATTTGAAAATCAAGACCTGGATGTACCAGCCCCATATACTATCTTCTATGTTAGTGTATGCATGCAACCAACTTCTCTGAGTTTTGACTCTGAGTAAGTCAAAGAGTCCCTGTCTAATGCTTCTGACAGTGATCAATCTGCTATCCAAGTTTCCATCCTACATCTTGTGATCTAAGGGACCATCTTCCCACCAAGAGGCAAGTCTTTTAGTACTGAACATTACAAGGTTTACATCAAGATTTCCTGAGCAGCTCAAGACTGGGAGTAGATGTACCAGTCCCATATACTATATTCTATGTTACAATGTAGCATATGTAAACAAGCTGACTTCTTTACTGAGCAGGTCAAGACCTGGATGTACCAGTCCCATATACCGGTACTATCTCCTATATTAGTGTCTTATGCTTGCACGCCAACTTGTCCGAGGTCTGACTCTGGGCTTTAATGGTCAAACAACTTCTGCTTTATGATCCTGATAGCTGGATAGTTATCAATTTTTAAGTTTATAACTGAGACTTAGAGTTCAAGAGCAGCTTGAAGTAAAAGTAAAACCAGCCCCACACTTCATTATTTTGTGCCAGCATACGGTATGCAAGCCAGCCTGAGCTGAGACTGTTACACAACCATGACCTCTCCGCCTCATCCTGTCCTTACATTATTCTCACTTGTCATCAGCTTGTCTATACTGACTTCGAAGCTCTTCTTGCATGACCACAGCGATCAACCTAAACACCTAGACTGTTACCCAGCACAAGCTTCAGAAAACACCTCTCTCTGCCCTAGCTTTGATAAGTATGATGTGTGCAACTCGAGCACATTGCTGCTTCTTCAAGCTTACCAGAGGCAGCAAAAATCCACCAGTGTCCTCAACTTTCGTTCAGCTAGTCAAATTGCAATTCTCCTGCTACTAGGTGGGCAAGTTGAGAGCAATCCTGGACCAGCTTTTCCATGTGCCATCTGCAACAACAGTGTTGGAGACCATGATCGTGCTCTCTTATGTGATAGTTGCAACAGCTGGTGCCATACCTCCTGCGTTGGTGTTACAGAGGGTTCGTATGAAGTTCTCACCAAGCTCAGTAGCTTCTCCTGGGTATGCTGCAGATGCCATGGGATAAATGCCGAGTTAACCAACTCCTTTAGCCACTCCGATTTCACTTCACACAACCGTTTCTCATCTTTGGATGCAAGCGATTCAACTAATGACAGCGTAGAGCCCCCACTGACATCAACCCCAACTTCTGGAAGGCTGCCACGTCCGCATTTTTCACCTTCTAAAAATCGCAGGAAAGTTCTCAGTGGTATGGTCATAAATTGCAATGGGCTCAAAAGCACCTTGAAAGTTTCCCAATTTCAAGCGATTTTAGATGACCACAAACCAGATATTGTTCTTGGTTGTGAGTCCAAGCTTGGCAGCAACATTCCAACTTACAGCATATTTCCGAGATGTTACAATGTGTTCCGGAAAGATCGAAATGAGCATGGAGGTGGTGTCTTTATTGCAGTTCACAACTCTCTTACAATTGTGAATTGTCCGGAATTTGACTCAGATGGTGAAATTATATGGTGTAATCTACAATTTACCAATGCAAAGCCGCTCTTCATAGCTTCCTACTACCGTCCACCATCAAGCCTTAGGAAGAGTCTTGAAGGCTTGCATCTTTCCCTATCGAAACTCATGTCCAAACACAGGAGAAGTCATCCCAACATCATCATTGGCGGAGATTTCAATCTCCCTGACATTGATTGGGAGACAAATTCTACCAAAAGTTCAAATCGTGCAAGTCTTCATCAACTCCTGCTAGACACTATGCTAGATTTTTCCTTGGCGCAAGTTGTCAGAGATGTCACACGCCACACGTCAGGGAACATCCTGGATCTCATACTGACTTCAAACCCAAACCTGCTTACTAACATACATACCCAACCGGGTATCTCGGATCATGATGCTGTCATATTCACTTTTTCTGGAAGTCCTAAGTTCAGCTGTGCCCCACAGAGAAAGATCTACCAATTTCATCGCGCTAATGAAGACGGGCTCAAAGAAGCAGTAGAAGAGTTTTCCTCTAGCTTCCTACTGTCATCCCCAGAGCTCACCTCGGTTGACGGAAACTGGAAGAAAATCCTTGACTTCCTTACAGAATCTATGGAAAAGTTTATCCCATCAAAGATGAGCAAATCCAGACGGCATCTTCTCTGGATCACACCTGTCCTCAAGAGACAAATGAGAAAGAGGGATAGACTGTTCAAGAATGCTCCAAAAGACCCAAGTACTTCAAAATGGAAACTATACCGTGAACATCGAAACAAGGTAGCGAAACTTGTTCACCAGGCTCACCAAGAATATGTCAATTCTGTCATAGGAGGCAGTCTCAAAGAAAACCCCAAAACCTTTTGGAGTTATGTCAAACAGTGCAGATCAGAGAGTGTTGGAATCCCATCACTACGTACTGCCAGTGGCCTGTTCACAACCGACAAAGCCAAAGCCGAGTGTCTAAACAAATTCTTCCACTCAATACATACCGGATATCAATCCTGCCATTCTGACTCCAAGGGCACCTCTCCTTATCCTGCCATAGGCCATCTTCACATTAATAGACCTGGTGTGGCTAAACAACTACGGAATCTCAACCCATCCAAAGCTTGTGGCCCTGACCAACTTTCTCCTAGATTACTCAAGCTTGTTGCTGAAGAGATCGCACCAGCACTAGCAATTCTTTTCCAGCAGAGCATCAACACTGGAAAGGTTCCATCTGA
Organism: Diadema setosum; assembly: GCA_033980235.1. Taxonomy (NCBI): domain Eukaryota; kingdom Metazoa; phylum Echinodermata; class Echinoidea; order Diadematoida; family Diadematidae; genus Diadema; species Diadema setosum. The sequence goes on along the minus strand of CM067067.1, from coordinate 30,503,601 downwards.
CTGGAAGTACGCCCTTGTAACACCTGTCCATAAATCTGGTGATAAGTGCATCCCTGCGAACTACCGACCCATATCATTAACATGCATCTGCTGCAAGGTCATGGAGCATGTCGTGCTTAGTCACATCTCCAAGCATGTTTCTAGGTACAACATCTTCGTGAATGAGCAGCATGGATTTCGCCAGAAGCTGTCCACCAACACCCAACTTATCTCAGCAACACACGATTGGGGACATACACTCCAATGCAGGGGACAGACAGATGTGGCTTTTCTGGACTTCCAGAAAGCATTTGATCGTGTCCCCCACTGCCATTTGGAAACCAAACTAAAATTCTATGGAATCACAGGGGATACACTCCGTTGGACAATGGCACTGCTATCTGATAGGCAACAGGCAGTAATTGTCAACGGCTCCAGGTCATCATGGCTGCCAGTGACATCAGGAGTGCCCCAGGGATCCGTAATAGGACCAGCTCTTTTCTTACTCTACATCAACGACATTACCAGTAACATCCAATCTACTATGCGACTTTTTGCTGATGATAGTGTTATCTATAGGGACATCCACTCAGAAGATGACAACATCTCCCTTCAACGTGATCTTGAGGTCTTATCCACCTGGTCCAAAGTCTGGCTTATGTCATTCAATGTGAAGAAATGTGCAGTGCTCACCATTACAAGAAAGCGTAGACCCAACATGTACAACTATACACTATGCAATGAATCCATCCCTAGAGTTGACAGCTACAAATACCTGGGAATTACAGTCACCAAAGACCTCCGATGGAATGAACACTGCCAGGAAAAGGCCAGCAATGCCAGCAAAACTCTTGGCCTGCTGCGCAGAACTCTTGCACCATGTCCAAAGACTGTAAAAGAAAATGCATACAAAGCCCTGGTTCTCCCCAAACTTGAATACAGTCCAGAAGCTTGGAATCCCTACACATCACAGTGTGTTGAAAACCTTGAACGAATCCAGAGAGCAGCTGCACGTTTTGTAACCCGGGACTACCGAACGACTACATCATCTTCGAGTCTCGTGAGACAGCTTAGATGGGATCCTTTGCACACACGTCGCCTCCTTGCACAATCCACAATGTTCTTCAAAATACGGCAGCAACTTGTAAATATCTCCTTCCCAGCTTTCATAGCACCAGCCCCATACATCAGCAGAAACGACCACAGCCTCAAGCTTACAGTACCTGTGGCCACCATAGATTCCTACAAGTTTTCTTTCTATCCTCGAGCCATCCGTATATGGAACTGTCTACCACATCAAGCAGTAACAGCACAAACCCTGGCTGCTTTCCAAGAGGCTGCCCTTCCAGCCATCCGAAGGATGAAGCCTCCCATTGGTGACAGGATGCTGTAATTCAAGAGCATCTTTTACTTGCACATGTATCACGTTTTACTTGTACATATACTGATATCATCACGTGCACCATCACATACTGCCACTGCACCAACCCATCCCAGTCTAGCTGTGCTTGCAGCTGCTATAGGGATTACTCCATCAAGACTCAAGAGCACTTCTGTGTATTTCTCTTTTTTTTTTGCGGGGGGGGGGGGGGCATTGTGCGCATTTGTTTATGATATATTCATTTTTTTCATTCATTAATTCTTTTTTCATTTCAAACAGAAACATATAAATACAGTATATTACAGAAATTGAATACATAGATTTCATCATAATACAAAATAAAGGATTAGTTCACAAAATATTGTAAGTATACGGAAATGTCGGAAATGGGGAGGAATGCTAAGAAGCAGTGCTTGTAGGGTGCATTCCCCCCCCCCCCCCCACCCCACACGTAATACAAGAAGACCTCGATTGACTGATATACATAAAAAGTGGAAGAAACAAGAGAAGGTAAGACAAAAAGACCTATAACTAACCTAACTTGTAATACGAAACAAAAACCCTGAACAAATCCCTACACGAATTATATCTTTAATACAAGTGCTTTAAAATGTTCAGTCTCAGTCGAAAGATTATACCACATAATATCGTCACATCATGATAGAGTTTATTCAGCGAAATTGATTTAGGTCTCGGGAAGGTTATCAACTTCAATGTATAATGTTTTGCTCATAATAGAGGAGTTGTATACTATCCTGTAACTACTTCTTATCAATGTATACTTATTGTATATATTCTGTCTTGGCTATATGAGATGTACTTGCATACATTTGTATGCATTCCTATTTTGTGAACACGCATGAAATCTTAAATAAATAAATAAATAAGTTTATATAAGTTTAAGTAATATGAGTTTACATTATAAACTTATCTGCATGAAATTAAGAGTAAATGTACTTGAAAACGACATTTTTTTTTTCAAGTTTATGCGCTTTTGCTGGCTTGTTGTACGTGAGGGACATCAGACCGTACCAAAGTATGTGTCAAAATGATCAACAACGCTGATAACTTACTGCTCTATGGCCTTTTCGACGAGCGACTTGAAATCCACATCTTTAAAGGACATTACATTTGGCGTATCACACTTCTTGCACTTTTGCTTCCAGATCTGTATGAGAATAACGAATGGAAATTTAGGAGAATGACACCTCTCCAGCACGTATGATAAATGGATACCTATCATAACTCTATGATATTAACAACTGAAGGTGTTGAAAGCCTAAACAGGATTAATATTCCGATGTATGTTAAGAATGTATGGCCATTGATTCGTTAAACTATTGTTTTTGTTCGTGATTGTTATTACATATTATATGTCATTAACAAGTCCTCAAATAATCAGTTAGTTTATCTTTTTACGTGTATAGATAAAGGATGTACCTTTCTCAAAATAATGTAGCGTCGTATAATAAAGTAGCAGCAATCATTTCTAGTGAGTATAGGGTGGTAGATTAACTGCTGAGAACATGCTTTATATTTTGCCAAACTATACCAATTGGTAGTCGTGACGTTATGATTTCAACTCCTCTTTTCAAAGCTTTCTCATGGTTTTAGTGATTTTGATGAAACTTCTTCTACTCTGTTTGCTTAGTGTGAGATTGTACTATACATCGTGAGCTATACATACCTGACAACAGGCCGTGCCGTTCATCAACATGCAGGGTGTCGTTTATCCCCCCCCCCCCCCCCCCCAAGTTACGGGCCTGAGACTGTGTGCCATCTTCACGTCGAATGATTGCCCAATTAGCAGACTGCACCCAGCTAACGATGCCCAAACACTTATCTCGCTGGTGTGTTACCAATGCAACTACTGTACCAAGACAACTACTATTGCGACGTATTAATTTCTTGCACCCACATGTCAACAGCACATTGAGACAGACTGTACCCCTAACGTACAGAAATTTACAAACAAGTTCAAGTTAACTAAATAAGCATGGAATGCATTTTGAGAGTAAAGGATTTAAATGTTTGCCACTTACTTTGTGCACAGTCTGTCTCTTTAAGTCAATGACGACATGAGCTCGGTAGCTACTCCAGTTCCGCGCGCATCCACTGCAATGCCCCACTGCGAATCCACGGACCCCCTGCCTGGCTGTCTTCTCGGGAATCTCATCGGGAAATGCTTCCTCCGTTGCCATCACGTCTCTGATCGCATCAGAATATTGGCTGTACTCTTCCACCTCTGCCATGGCTAGCGCCCAAACTCTGGAAAAAAAAAGATCAGCAAAAATGTGATACAATGGCGTAAGCACAAGTGCCCGGGAGCAGGCCAAATTTTGTCAATACTATTCCGAGTCAATGTAAGGTGCTTTTTTGTTTGTTTGTTATACCTTGTGATAGTAACAGCTCTCAGTGACCAAGGAAAGAACCCTCAATCCTCATAAGGTAACTTAGCAAAACGCAACTTAAAACCAAGGATGATGTAATGCTCAAAAACTAGCACATCGGGTTATTAAGTAATAAAGGGATGGTACAGTCTTGGGTTGAGATGGGGTTCAGGTTTTCAACTTTTTTGAGGATTTCTTTTTATTTTTTCCATGAGAAACCTGTAATGAAATGTGAGATGAAATGTATTTCTAAAATGAATTTAAAATTTAGTTGATGAATGTTATCCTTGAAAATGCGTGGATATCCAAAAGAAAGCTATCCTAATAAAAGGTGGGACCCAAAATTAATTAGAATTACTTTCTTTTACTCTTTTTTTTTTTATATCTCAGCCAGTTGATAACGGATTTGCATCGAATAAAGTTTGAATTCCTACTAGAATCATTATGCTCTCCAACATTTCCTAAAGTTATTTCTAAGCATCTCGCAAAAAGTAAAAAGCTGAATCCTCACCTCAAACAATATTATACCATCCCTTTAGGATATGTATTCTTTTTTAATACAGCAAGCATTTTTAACGACTTTCTTACATTCGAGGGGCTTTACTTTTTCTCACTGATTCAGTCTTATTTCCTCTGATGACGCGAAGATAAGAACATGGTACCAATGTTTCCATCCAAGTTATCTTGCGTGTTGGTAAAAACGCTAAAACAGCACGTTATCTTTCGAGATGTGGTGTGTGGTATACATTCCTATGGTTATAGGCGGGGTAACTGCGACAGCCGCCACACGGCTGTGCCGTTTTCGCATCAAAGATCTAAGAGTTGTACAAAACGGGTGCCGTTGCGGCGCTATATTTCCTTAATTTTTCAACAAAAACTACTAGGAATACTTACATGGGTCAATAAAACCTAAATGATTCCAATCGGTGACTGTTTGATGCATTTCATTGCTTATGATGCAGAAAATGTTGTCTTGTAAGGCAAATATCTTTCAGCTCACCGATGCTCACTAAAACTCACAATCACTTGCACATGCGCACAGCATGCATTCAGTGCAGTGCATTGACAGCTCTATTGCTCGCTACATGATGCATATTCATTTCACCTTATATGCACCGTGCGATGATGCATTATTCATATCCTTGAGCATCAGTAACGTTGACGTCATTGTTTACGCATGCGTAGATGCGTACAAATGGATATAGCAGCGAGTCTCTCCACTAGGGCAGGCCGCTTATTACTCCTAAAAAATGTGGAAAATTTTGTAGTTTCCAGATAAATTGGTGAGAAGAACCAAGTCGATTGGGTAATATAAATTTCATTTTTTATTGTCACTGTGTTTATGATAGAAATTAAGCCATGCTTTATTAAGATAGTGAAGTCGTGGCAATTGGGACTTATTCGTGATTTTTGCTCCAGCTCAGCTGCGGGGTAGCCGCCAGGACCGCGCCTTGCGGCGCGGTTTCCGGGGCTATAGGCGGGGTAGAGTAGACCAAAAAGGGACCTACTCGGGAAATAGATTAAAAAAAAAAAAACACTTATAAACCAATGAAGAAAGCAAATCTTACGCAATTCATTCTTACCTTTCCGTTAAAATTGCCTTCCGACACTGGTGTTGGTATGGAAATGCAGGTTCCTTCGAAAGTAGTGTCCAGACACTATAATCGTAACAATCTTTCACAGGCGTCGATACAATTTGTTTATGACGTGTACGCGAGTTACAATAGCAGCTACAATGGAAGCATCGAATTGCTTGGGAATTCCCCCGTATACAAAAATAGCGGCACGTCGGCTGCTTGACGTAGTTAATTGTTGTGCGTGCACATTAGTTAAATGATTTTTTTTTTTATAGGTTTGTGGTTCCTGTGTGGTTCCTGTGGCTGTTCAGAGTTAATGGGAGCACCTTGAATCATTGCAAGAATGCATAGCAGTGTTTGTTGTCAATGTCCCACAAACAGTTGCTGAGTCATCGAGCCAATTCATTACATTTCTCATTCTAAATGGAAAGCAAACAAACAGAACAGTATTTGCGGGTCATATAGCCTTATAATATTATCATGAAATATTTTGTCTCGTCGTGTGTAAGATGCCCAATGTGCAATGCCAAACATGTTCAAAATTTTCATGTTTTCATTAAACACAGGCAAACTGGAAGAGAAAGTGACGATATCACTTCACAACTCTCCTTTAGTTTAGAAAAACATGCAAAAATCGTGTTTTTGGTCAATGATTCATTAACTGCAACTCCCCCCCCCCCCCCCCGAAGTGTCGTTACTCACCTCCTACTGAAAATCTAGATATATCCAGATGTAACAACCATCTTATGGAGCTATCGCTGCGTATTTTCTCGAATTTCGTTCTTCTTAGGGACCGCAACTGATTTGACTGAGCACCTTTGTACTCATTTCCCGCTATCTGAAGAACAAGGAAACAATATATTTGTCATGTTCACTAATTGCTACAGGAACTGTAAGTCATATGGTGTTACTTTCTATTTACATTTCTCTTCCATTGATTACTAAACAAATTTTTTTTTTCTCAAAATTACGAATCACTCAATGGGATTGATATAAATGATATATATGTATATCAAAACATGAAAGTTCTGCGTCGGTGTGTAGTAAATAGATATCAAGAGTAAAATCAGTCGTATAAACACCGCAGGAGCCAAAAAAAATGGATTTTACTCTTTACACACACACATATATATATATATATATATATATATATATATATATATATCTTTTTTGTGAGAAATCATTGAATAATCGGATCTGATTGAAAAAAAAATAGTGATGATAACGAAATAACGAACCTTATTACATTTTTGGAATACGCCACAAACGTTCGGATTAATGAACCCAATTTCATTTCCGGATTAAAGAGTCTTCGGAAAAACGAACATCACCCTCAAAATACATGTACGTAGATTGGGGCCCAAAGCATTGATATTGCTAACCTCAACGCTTATGAATTACAAAAGTGTTTACAAAGATATGAATCTAATGCGTCCGTGGTTGTGTGAGAATTTGACTTAACTGTAAAAACAGGTAGCCCTCGTGCTAATTAAAATATGAAATTGTTGTATGTAATACTTGAGCCTATACAAACGAATCATCATGATCATTCGGTCATTTCAGACATGAGTTTTGTTATTTATTCAACTAGAGCACTGCAGGAATAAGGGAGTTCACAGTTGTGATTTGTTTACGTGCAAAATAAGGTCAAACTTAATGAGAATATTATTTTGTGCTTGCGCAATTGACATTAAAACGTAAGGAATCCTCAAACAAGTGATGATCTGGAGTTTTAGTTTTGAGTTTGACACGTGTTTCAGTGATTCATCAATTATGATTAACAAAAACGCTCCATGCATTTACATTGATTGCAAAGAAAGCATGCTTCAAAAAAGAATGCTTCATCACAAGACCTTTCCATGTTGTAACATGTAACCACCACCTCATATAACCACCTTGTTGTGTTTGAAATTATGGTAAAGTATGATTATTGTATACTTCGGAAGTGTTATACAGGAATTGAATCTATTTTTTTTTTTTTTTGTATGCCAATGCTACATAACACATTTCTGTTGAGGAGATAATGTTAGATTACATTTCCGTGGTGAAGTATTTGATTGGTTTGTGCAAACGTAATATTTCAGAAAAATTATATCATATATATCATCATGTCATTAAATTATTGCACTGTCGCTGCGCGGTTAATCTACGATGGAGCAACGTGAGGTAGTGAAAGAGGCAATGAACATGGCGGGTATCTTCATTAATTGAATGGAATCAGTTGCTATGGTAACGGCCGGATTGTTTTTTTCACAAGGTAATTGAAGGAATAATATGAATTGCGTAAACATCTTTATTTTGAAATTTGAGCTTAAATGGAGAACAAATCGAGTTCAATGCAGTATGTTGGTCACAATCACGAAGAATAAGACTCATCTATGCGTAGATATAATAAGTATACATCTATTTAACTGATATCTTAATAATGATGATCATAGTGACAATGATAATAACAATAACAATCACAATTATTATATAACAATGACACTGATGTCAATTTATCAGCTTATGGTCTTCTTACACAGAGTTGCCTCTTCAGTGCTGGAACTGGTTGTTCAGATGGCCCTGTCATTCCTACTAAAAGATACTAATATTCATACACCTGAGACAACAGGGACATTGTGAAAAAAAAAAAATGAATCTCCTGTTAAGAGTATCAAGGGCAGCATCATTTTTTTTTTGTCAGTGCTGAAATAAGCCTTCTTTCAGATTGTAATCTCGGACTCCATACCTACTTTATTGTTATCCTTCCAAGCATGCATAGGTGTTCTTAATTATACTATTCATATCTTATAATATACTATACCATGCGATTAACTTTTAGTTTTGCATTTCTTTTTCCGTGAGTGAAATTAATCAAACGATGTGATTGTTTTATGCATGCTTTGTATTTAACTATTTTTGTTTCAGTCCTTGTTGGATGGAAAATGAGAACTGAATTGAATTGAACTGAACTGAACTTTGGGAACTTTTTGGGTTGGGACATTTCAGTGCAGCAGACCTTCTACAACTGAAACAGCACAGATATTGCTTGCAAGGGGGTTTGTATTCGGCTATAATCGCTCGTTCTTTAGTTTATAGAGTTAATGATAGATTCCTGAACGTCTCCGGACAATCTTTGTAAGAGCCTTACCAGGAAAGTTAGTAATGTAGAACAATTGAACCAAACATTGGCCCTAGTATACTGCTGCTTATCTCCCATCAATGTCTCTCTCTCTCTCGTTCTCTAATATCTATCTATATATATATATATTTATATATATATATATATATATATATATATATATATATATATAGATCATATCACATATATATATATACACATATCCAGGCTCGAAACTCAATTTATTTTCTTGGTGGCCGGTCCGGGCCAACAAAATCATCAAATTTCAAAGCACTTGGAAAAAAAAGAGAAAAATATTCCAATAAAACAATGAAATAAAACATCAAAACGAACGTAGGTAACAATAAATTCACGAAAACTATTGTCCCTTGGAATACGAGAAAAAAAAAACAAATTGAAATAAATTTATATGATAACTACCAGAACAAAAAGGTTATTACAAGCAATGATAGGTGTGTCAATATTGACAGGTATGATAAAGTTCTTGAAAAACCAAGTGCTGTGACTACACTTTGTAAGTTCACTGTGTCTAACTATTATTATTTGATATTGAAATGAGGCATAAACATGATTTTTCCCATGACATGCGATATCCATAAAATGGTTACCTTAAAATAGAGGTATACCTACTTCTATTTTTTTCATTAACACTTAACTCGTCACACTCCGACCTTGACATAAGGTATACTTGACATCCCATATTTGACATCCATGCCCAACATGGATACTTCACTATGAATTCGAACCATGGAAACGCCTATCCACCTCTGCTCCACTGTGACAATAGGAAAATGTTCGACGGTCTTTAGACAGACAGACCTACTGAATGTAAAATTTCAGTCGGGTAAGCAATTCATTGTCCATGTGGAGGAGTGGACACAGGCCGTATTTAAATCATGGTGTGAGATTCTAATTAAGGCGAAATTTCGTTTGTACACAACCAAAGAAAACCATTTACCTTGCGTGAGCTTTCGCCTACTGTCTGTATGCTTCATCAGACTGGCGTTGACTCGCCGTAGATGGGGTGTAGGCAGTCTTACAGTCTGAGAGTCAACGCCAGTCTGATGAAGCCTACAGACAGTAGGCGAAAGCTCACGCAAGGTAAATAGTTTTCTTTGGTTGTGTACAAACGAAATTTCGCCTTAATTAGACAATTACCAATCAGATGAACCTCTTCCAAGGTGTGAGATTCTCTTTTCAATTGACAAAGCTGAACACAACTATAGCCTTTTTTTCCCCTCTGCTATCAGAAGAAAGCAAAAGAAAGAGGTTTAGAGCTAGTACAGAATCTTTGTCCATTCGCACATGAAAGAACTAGTTCGCCCGAACATTCTGTGTGAGCTGAGTGAATGTAGCAATACAATTTGTATTAGTTAAACACACAGGTGAAAGTTTGAGGACAATCCGTTAAAAAGTTAAGAATATTTTTGAAAGTTTTTGTGCAGGTGTTGCTGCTTGAAAAGAGTGTTCGTGATGTCATGTTTGAAGAACGATGTACAGAAAACAAAGAAATTTAAATTTGCAGCATTCAAGAAACAAGCTATATATAAGCATAACTGTAATAGAGAGGGAAATGATTATTTGAATACCATCAGGGCAAACACTGTAGGTAAGATATGACACCATCCTATCAACAGCTACTAAAAATGGTGAACTTTTTTTTGAAAGACTTAAATCATTAATATGACAAAACATGATTAAAAATGAAAGTTTCGCATAAATGGTATGTCAGTGAATAGAAAAAAAGGTGGTGTTTCTTGAAAATGTAAGAACCCAGTAACATAGGATTTACGTGCTTTTGTGGCTGCTTGTTTTGCGTTGTTTCATTTAGATTTTTAAAGGGAAAGAAAAAAGGAGGTGAAGCATTTTGTTTTGGTTCTATCATAAGTAAAAAGCTGAAAAGCTTAGGTTGTTGAAAAGTTTGCATCAAAGGGTCCATATCATGTACTCTGTCCCTACTAATAATCAAAAGACAGGAATGCTTATGTGCTTCAATGCTCGGATGCAATTTGTGCAAAACTTACAGGGAAAAAACACACATTCTTGGATCATGATGTGCATAAAGGTTCACCTGATGTCAAATAAAAGAGATTTTTCGTAGTACCTATTCATTATAAGCTCTTTGGTGTCAAGACAGTCAAATTTCTACTCGCGATAATAAACCATTGTTTTGTATTCTCCCCGAATTTCCATATCCTTCAAAGTTTCACTGTCGTGAAGCTACTTGAAGGTTGGAGACCAGCACCGAGTTTTGCCGTATTTACACTTCTCACAGAGACTACTTTCATGCGGAGGTCCAGCTCGACGTCCGCCATCATCGTCGACGACGTCATCATCGTCGACGACGTCATCATCGTGCCTGTGCGTTGAATTCCGGATTTTTTTCTCTCTGTGCATTGACGGGAAAGAGGAGTGTGAAGTGGGGGCAAACTGTGGGAGTATGTGCCTGTTATATGTGCAAGCGGGGTCAAATACATGAGTTAGGTACTGATTGCGCCAAACTGCTGTGTCAAGTATCAGGTTCAGAGGTAAAGCAAATAAACAATTGATAAACATGCAAAAGCAGCTACAAATCGTGAATATAAGACAGATATCAGAAAACCTCGTAATTCTTCCGTAGAATTATGCCTATACTACAACTCATTTAACTGCGATGTATTCAATGTCAAATGAATGCTTCAATGTTCTGTAAGAAATTCTGTGTATTTTGCCCATTCGTCGCATGTATAATCTGCTATTGATTCAACTTGTTTAAACACTTATTTTTAAGTTTTGTGGGCAGATAACTCCACAGGATGCCATCAGTACACAATTACGTGTGTTATTAAACGTAATCAAGAGTTATCACCTATGAAATTTTGCTTATTTTTAGACACTTAGCTGTATGAAAATAAAGAGTGTTGAACCGGCAACATTTTGCCATTTCTAGGGATTGCTGTAATAGCGCTTGGATATTATGATGTTTCAAAATAATATGTGTCAAATAATTATCAACAATATTATAAACTTACTGCCTTAAGGCCTTTTCGACGAGTGGCCTGAAGTCTACATCTCTAAAAGTCATCACATTTTCCGTATCGCATTTCTTGCACTTTTGCTTCCAGATCTGCAAAAGAGCCACAAGGGTAATTTCGAGAGAATGACAGCCAACCTCCATTATTACGTGACAGGTGGATACCTTTTATAAAACTCTTGTTTGTTGTTTTATCAAAGATAGGGCCTGAAAACAATTTACCTCAGCCAATATTGATATCAAAATAAACGATATAAAAAATTGATATTTGAACTGCAAAAGAACCACTGCAAAAGAATCACAAGGGTAAATTCGAGAGAATGACAGCCTACCTCCATTATTACGTGACAGGTGGATACCTATTACAAAATTCTTGTTTGTTGTTTTATCAAAGATAGGGCCTGAAAACAATTTACCTCAGCCAATATTGATATCAAAATAAACGATATAAAAAATTGATATTTGAACTCATGCTAATAAAATGTCCCCATATAGTGGAGCTCACAAAAATTAACGAATGAGATTTTTAAATAGTTTCCACATGGGAGCGACGATATTAATAACTGACGGCGTCAGATGACTATTAAAAAGATCAATATCATAGTGTAAGTTTAGAATGTATGGCCATGCGACTTCTATCGCCTCTCTAATACCACTACCGCTTTGGTTCATTCCATAATTTTTTTTTTGTTCGCGACTCCTGTTACATGTTAAGCATTATACTGACCAGTCCCCATACTCAGGAATTGGTATTCTTTTCTCTTTATTGTGAGAAATAATGCACAGGTGTAGATATATGGGATGTGTCCTTCTCCTCAATTTGTTCGTAGTGTCGTAATAAACGAGCAATATTCATTCCGGATGGAAAATTGTAGTTTAACAAAGCATAGGACTTTATGACACTTTGCATAACAACCAATGGGAAGTAATGAGGTTTATATACAAGTTGTCGTCTCCTCTTTTTATTGTCAATCTTGGTGCTTTTTTTATTTCATGAAAACATGGGAAACTCTCAAATTCTCTGTTTTAATTCTTTCACTGTTTTATCAGATTCTGGGTGAAAAAGGAGTCAGTTTGCACTTTCGTTTAGCTATACATGCTGGAAAGCAAGCCTTGAATAAAGGCTAGATAGCAAGGCGATGCAAGCTTTATGAGTCGTCATCATGAATGTTTGACTATGCTGATTGCAGACTCGGCCAATGATATACCTAATCACTTACCTATAATTTATCATAAAAGTCACAACATTCAGTATACTTCGGTTTATAGTATTCACCTTGATTACATTGTTTTACTGATTTTGTGTGAGTGCGTGTATGAAAATACGTTGTATTAAACAAAATGATCTCGCTGTTGTGCTACCAATACACTTGCTGAATACCAGAGCAATATTGCGACATGTTTATTCCCTCCTCCCACAGTTCAACAAGACAGTGGGATTCCTACCTACAAAAATTCGCAAAATCAATTAAAGTCATGAAAAATTAATGAACTGATCCCATGAACCATGGAAAGCTTTTCAACAGTACAGGTTTTAGATTTTTGCCACTTACCCTAACCACCCTCTGTTTCCTTAAATGAATGACGACATGAGATCTGTAGCTACTCCATGACCACTCGCAGTGGCTGCAATGGACCACTGCGTATCCACGGACCCCCTGCCTCGCTGTCTCCTTGGGAATCTCGTCTGGAAATACACCCTCCGAATCCATCACTTCTCTGATCGCATCAGAATACTGGCTGTACTCTTCCAACTCTTCCAACTCTGCCATGGCGCCCAAATTCTGACGACTTTTCAGCAAAGACGCGATTATACAGTGACGAAGCAGACTAAGTTCGCGATTCCAGTCTTGATCATGACACTCGTAAACATACCTGCGAGTAAGACATTTTCCCCACTGAAGTATAAAATTGGGTGTAAACTGTAAAAATTAAGAAGCCTGATGTTGAGCAATTCTAACTCCGTGCACGAGAGCAAGACGAGACGTATACTCAGCAATATTTTCGAGTCAATGTGAGTTTTCTTTTTGTTTTAACACACATATCGACCGAGGGGTTAGGATAAACTTAGGAATGCCCTGCTATAAATCGGAGCAACCCTCAGTGATCAAGGGGACAAAAGCCTATTATTTTCTTCAACCCTCTGCACACGAGGTAAAATAGCAATGTAATGCTTAAGAACTAGCACAGGGTTACAAAGACATTTATAGTTTTTGAATACAGCAAAGCATTTTAAACAACTTTCTTACATTCGTATTGCGTTGTATTATATTTTCAAGAATAGACCTCAGTCTCATTTCCGCTGATTACTTACACGAAGATTTTGCAACGTGGTATCAATGTTTCCATCCAAGTTATAGGGCGTCTTCGTAAAAACAATAAAACAGCGCGTTACATCTTACAAACTGTCGTACATTTCAAGATCGTGTTGTTATCTTTGGTATAATAGGGGGTATAGGGTACACCCCAAAACAGAGGGGTCTACTCGTTAAAAAGATTTTTTTTTTTTAAATCAAAAGTTTAATCAAACTTAACTATTAAAGAATGGAGCTCTTAAACAATGCATTCTTACCGTTCCCTCAAAAATGTCTTTCGGACACTTGTAGTAGTACTATGGAATACTGTAGCAGGTTCCTTAGGAAATAATGTCCAGACAATACCGTGACAGTCTCTCACAGATATTGATACAATTTGCTTGTGTGCGAGTTATACAATACCAGCTGCAATGGAAGCATCGAAGTGCTTGGGAATTCCCCCGCACCAAAATGATCACGTAGACTTCTTGACATACAAATTGTTTGCGTATCTGTGCGTGCAATATCAGTTGAACACAACAGATCTACTTTAGACCCTTTGTCTTGACGCCAAACCAAAGCCTGAACTTTGCGCAGTATCTCAACAAAATATAGGTTTGTGGTTCCTGTGGCTGTTTGAGTTTTTGGGAGCGACATAAGTCACTGCGAGAATGCATGGCACTTGACAGTGCATGAAGAGTATTGTCAATGTCCTATAAACAGCTGCTATGTGGCATCCATCGGATTCTTTTCTGACAAACTGAAGAAGCAATCTAGTTCTCAGCATTCTAGATCCTATAATAATCATCGTCAAGCACATTCATCAAAGTTCTTAATCAAGATCCAAAGAAAACTACCAAGAACATCACTGCGGGTCATAATACAACACAGGAATATCATGAAATAAGCTGTCTCGCCGTGTGTAAGATGCGTAATATGCAATTCCGAACACGGTCAAATTGTTATATAAAAGTCGGACTTAAAGTAAGAAAGTAAAAGCATTCTAAAATATCTAATGCTTTCATTAAAACATTCAAATTGTAAGAGGCAGAGACGGGATTATTTCACAACTCTTCTTTTATTTGGACACAAAATATCATGAGAAATAGTGTTTTGGGTCAATGATTATCAATTGCAATCTCTTCCCCCTTAAAGTATTTGTTGCTCAAGTGCTACTGGGAAATATATAAAGTAATTTAGAAAACATCCAGATGTAACAACCCTGTGTAGAGCTATTGCTTCAGTATTTACTCTAATTTCTTTCTTCCCGTTCATCCTTTCATCCGATTTGATTGATCACCTTTGTACTTATTTTCCGATATCTGAAGAAAACAATTTAATGTTCACTAATTGCTAGTCATGCAATGTTATTATAAACATGGTGTTTCTATTTTGTTTTTCTTTCATGAGTTACTAAACAAATTGTTCTTCCTAAAATTACCAATTCTCAATGGAATTTTACATATTTCGTGAGAAACCACTGAATGAAATGCAAGTGTTATGAATTTTAAACCGTTACACACGTTTGTATTCGTGGTCACAAAATATTGACCGTTTATACATGTTTACTAAACTCTCTTGATATCCAACTTCAACAGTAGCATGAATTAGGCACATTTTATTCAAACTGTTTGAAGAGGTGTTGCCAATTGCGTTAAGGAACAGTTAATTTTAGAGACTTTAAAATTTAATTGGACAATTTTTTTTATTTGCCATGCCATATACGCTGCCATTTTGAAAAGAAAGTCAAGAATGATAGTCGTGGATATGTTTTGATTGAAGTCATTAGTCAATAGAATCACTTCTTATGAGCACAGTACGTATTGTACAGCTTATCACCGCATCCATACTATGTTGAAAATGTTTTATCAAATCTGGCTACTCTCAGACGAATATATTGTTGTTTCAGAGCATTTTTTCTTGCCACCGTTTCGAGTCTGGACGAGTTAATCCATCTACGTGTCACCTACATTTGCATTTTGTACAACTTGGTTAAGCCTATTTGTTCCAGTCCTTCGGCAAATGTTATTTCTTTGGCTCAAGTTTCTCTTATACAAATTGTTTTAAAACACATACTGTTGGATGTATCATTGTTCTCCCATCAGGCGAACCGACCCTGGCACACAGACGAGCCAGCCCCATCACAGGTTGTTGAAGTTTCGCCCTTTCGTCTTGATTATCTTTATGAGTCGTGTTTGTGAAAATCATGTGACTGCATGGCCAAAGTGAGAATGGGATATTAGTCAGACATAAACCGATGCCTTGATGCATGAAAAGCATCGTATTTCAGGGAATATCCGCGCCAGAAGAGTATGACTAAACAGACAATATAGCACACCCACACACACACACACACACGCACAAAATGGTTTCTGAGTTTTGATGGGATCTAGGCAACGTGAACATGATGTAGAATTGGACCTTATTTAAAGGGACTCTGCAATGCAAATGCATTTTAATTTCGATGTTGATTCATGATACCGTCAACATTACTTTATGTGGTCAAATGAATATCTTAATACGAGCCTTGTTATAACAATACTATTCTTGTACTTTTTTTCTTCAGATAGATTGGATACGCAAAAAAGAGACAAAAATAAAGAAAAGTTCCAAAACAAGATTCTGTTGGTGACGTCATTTGTCAATCATTGCTAAAGTACTGATATGATTACCATAAGACATTGGAATGCATCTTTCCGTATAGACTGAGCATAACTTGCGTATTTCCATGTTACTAAAGTAATAAATATATAACAAAAGACATGTCAGGGAGACATGCCAGCTAGACTCAGTGTATAATGGAGCGGTGCTTTCTGGTGTCTGTTGTGCAGCGTATTGATACTTTACCACTGATTGATAGGTAATGCCACTTGCAGGATCTTGGTATAGAAAGTTTCTGATCTGACGGAGAAACAATATTAACGATAACGGAATAACGAACCTTCGGAATGACTCCACAAACGTTCGTATTAACGAGCCCAATAACATTTCCGGATTAACGAACGTCGAAATATAGGGAATTTGTGTGTCTCGGAATACTTATATAATATTGACTGGCCCTGAGGGAGGTACCAGAAAATATTGCCCAAACTGAAAGCATATTGCCCGAGTCGAAGACGAGGGCAATATGTTTTCACTGCGGGCAATATTTATCTGGTACCTCCCGAAAGAAAGGCCAGTCAATATCATAATTATTACCTATCCCCCTAGGTAAATTAAGAAAATATGTAAATACGGCTATACACTACAGTATATATGATACAGATCAAGCCACATTTGACTACCTGTAGACCATCAACATGTTGAATAATTGCAAAATTGTTCATCAGTGTATATCATTCAACTCCAACTTCAAAGATACATGTAGTTGTAACAGGCAAACTTCAAACTTCTGAACGTTCTTACACTTTATTTTTACTTCTCTTTTAAAAGTTTGAGAGTTGTAAAGCTGATGGTCACTGTGCAATTACTGATCACAAATGGACTAGTCACATTGCCTAGTGCTGCTGTATGTGGTCGACCTTGTATGAGTTGATTTATCAGCGTTCTTCTGCGGTGCGTGTAACTGACACCCTGGACGTCCTGGAATGTTTTCTTTTCGTGGTCGATCGGAATGTTTACGTTTAGAGCAGGGAGGTGGGGAGAGAGATTCCACTCTTTAGGGCTTTTTACACTTGTAAAATTTTGCTTAGCCCCGGAACCAACGGTGGGGCTAAGGGGGGGGGGGGCCTTAGCCCCACCGTTGGTACGGGACTATCCTTAGCCCACTTTCTGTTTACACTCGTTTTTGCCAAAGTGGGCTAGCCCCACCGATAGTACGGTACTATCTGCCCCTGCAAAATAGCAGGGGTTAGCACCGCAATTGCGGTGCCAAGGAAGTGAGTGTAAACAGAACGAAAAAATAATCCTGGGCTAAGCGACGGAGACGAAGTACGACCCTCACTGACCAATCAGAAACGAGGTAATCAAGTGCTGCCGGTGCGTGCGTGTACGTGTACAGTACACAGCGTAATTTTGAATATTCATGTGGTTTGGAAAGTCCGGGGCTAAGAAATACGAGTGTAAAAAGGTCAATTTTCTCCTTAGCCCCGGACAGGAGATAGTACGGGACTAATTGGCGAGTGTAAAAAGCTGAAAAAATTGGT
This sequence comes from Diadema setosum, assembly GCA_033980235.1. Taxonomy (NCBI): domain Eukaryota; kingdom Metazoa; phylum Echinodermata; class Echinoidea; order Diadematoida; family Diadematidae; genus Diadema; species Diadema setosum. The sequence continues at coordinate 30,485,698 of CM067067.1, read as the reverse complement.
ACGGGACTAACGATAGTCCTGGGTCAGAGAAAGTCCGGGGTTAAGAAACACAAGTGTAAAAAGCCCTTTACTCTTCCCACCTCCCCAAACCGGAAGATTGCGCTGTTTGCACAAAGTTACTGTTCCCAGGGAGGTGAGATTCCTCTCACCTCCCTGCTGTTCCGCAGCGACGTGGCGAAAAGCATATTGCCCGCTGACCTTTTAAACCTGCAAAATATCAACTGCTGACCTTTAACCCTGCAAAATATCAACCGGAATTGCCTCGCAAAACTCCCTCGTATAGGTAATAATTATATAATATTGACTGGCCCTGAGGGAGGTACCAGAAAATATTGCCCAAACTGAAAGCATATTGCCCGAGTCGAAGACGAGGGCAATATGTTTTCAGTGAGGGCAATATTTATCTGGTACCTCCCGAAAGAAAGGCCAGTCAATATCATAATTATTACCTATCCCCCTAGGTAAATTAAGAAAATATGTAAATACGGCTATACACTATATATGATACAGATCAAGCCACATTTGACTACCTGTAGACCATCAACATGTTGAATAATTGCAAAATTGTTTATCAATGTATATCATCCAACTCCAACTTCAAAGATACATGTAGTTGTAACAGGCAAACTTCAAACTTCTGAACGTTCTTACACTTTATTTTCACTTCTCTTTTAAAAGTTTGAGAGTTGTAAAACTGATGGTCACTGTGCAATTACTGATCACAAATGGACTAGTCATTGCCTAGTGCTGCTGTAAGTAGTCGACCTTGTATGAGTTGATTTATCAGCGTTCTTCTGCGGTGCGTGTAACTGACACCCTGGACGTCCTGGATGTTTTCTTTTCGTGGTCGATCGGTGGGGAGAGAGATTCCACTCTCTCTCTTCCCACCTCCCCAAACCGGAAGATTGCACTGTTTTTGTTTTGTGTACGGTGTGTGTAACCGACACGCAGCAACGTCGCGAACCCGGCAGAGGCGAACGAATATTGCTTGCTGACCTTTTAACCGGAATTGCCTCGCAAAACTCCCTCGTATAGGTAATAATCAACCATATTTCACTTTCGGATTAACGAACCTTCGGGAAAAAAAAAAAACGAACATCACCCCCAAAATATATAGATTGAGGCCTACAGCATTGATATTGCTAACCTCAACGCTTATGAATTACAAAAATGTTTAACAAAGACATGAATCTAATGTGTCAGTGGTTGTGTTAAAATTGACTTAACTGTAAAAGCAGGAAGCCCTCGTGTTAATTAGAATATGAAATTGCTGAATGTAATATTTGAGCCTATACAAACGAATCATCATGATCATTCGGTCATTTCAGACATGAGTTTTGTTATTTATTCAACGTAGAGCACTGCAGGAATAAGGGAGTTCACAGTTGTGATTTGTTTACGTGCAAAATAAGGTCAAATGAGAATAATAATTTTTTTTTTTTTTGCATTTGCCATTGACTTTAAAACGTGAGGAATCCTCAAACAAGTGACGATCTGGATTTTAATTTTGTGTTTGAAACTTGTTAGGTGAAACGCATTTACATTGGTTACAAAGAAAGCAGGCTTCAACAAAGAATGTTTCATCATAAGACCTTTCCATGTTAGGTTAAAGTTCAAATGAGACATTCGCTATCAAAATCGTGAACTCCTCATTTATAAATAATTGCTGTGCATAAAACGCGCTTGCGCTCTCATTGTCGGCTGTGAGTGTACTGCACAATCAGAACGTAATCATTACTAATTTTTATTCATGTTTTTCATTTCATTTCATTTATTTCGTTTATTTCATTAACAACAAAAAATACATAATTGCAATAAGATATTTAAACATACATAGTTATACAAAATAAGTACAACTATTATTGTGAACTAAGGACAGTGACTTTTATGACAATGCGAGTCAGAATTTTTGGAAATGGAGGAGACTGCTAAAATGCTTCTACCAAACTTGGAATGAAGTAAAAATTCCTGACATGGAATGGAAGTACTGATAATATATAGCAAGTTTCATACGAAATACCACGGTATCGTTGCAGATGAAATGAAGGAGGACGAGAAATTTTGCTGTCGGTCCATCAGAAAGAAGAATCCGTTGCACCGATAAAACGCGTATCGTACGCTCCATGGATATTACAATTACCTGATTGCACTGGCATATAGATTGCCAGTGTATAATGGGAAAAAATTATACCCCAAACAGTTTTTTTTTTTTTAAAGAAGGAATGCTCTGTATCTTATGACAATCCGATCATCCCGATTTTCTGCATTTCGTTTTCTCAATAACGAGTTTGGAAATAATTCGTTTGTACCACAATTCCTTTATTATTCCCTCGAAAAAAAAAATAATAGTATAGTCAAAATCTTGCATGCAGTGCTGAATAGAGTCATTAGTATCAACTGGGACTTACATGTATACATATAACATAGTATTACATGTATAGTTATTTATTTATTTTGAACCTTTTGACAGCAAAATGAATTAAGTGCCGTTGTTAATCAAATAGCCCGAAACAAAAACATCATTTATTTCATAACAAGGAATGTTGTTGAAATTATCATCGTTATGATTAATTATCTATCCTTTTTATTTTTTATCATTTCCTGTGTTTTGCAGCCGCTTCAATCGCAAATATCTCGAATTAACAAGAATGGATTTAACTCGACCTGTGATCAAACTCTGCATAACATTATATACATTTATCGTAAATGATTGCACGTATCAACTTATGTATTGCATTAATGTGTTCCTGATTATATACCCGCTCATAATAACGTTTTTATACTCGTTTGGGAGCAAGATAGAAACATGCTATAGTAATCCTTCCTTTTAGACCAGTCAATTATACAATAACACAATTATGAATGTCATGTTAATGTCAGATTGGATTCATGACAATAAGGAATTAAAGCTTCAGGTTCAGGGTAGAAAATAAAAAAGGCAACAATGTCACGAAGCGTCGTAACTTTCAAACAAACGAGTGAGGAAGAGTTAAATCTAATCTGTGTGACATGTCAAACGAAACGATAAGCGACACAGTAGTTCATCCAACTATCTGGAAGGCAAATTACATTTAAAGAACGTTATATCAAAGGTTCATCACAGTCCGGAGCGGGATTTCTCTTAGAGAACGCCATCAAGTGATACGTCTGTCATAATGCCGAATGCAGAATCGTTCTAAAACACTGTCCCTCGGATAGGACATAAAAGCATGTAAAATCATGGAGGTCCCTCTTTGTAAGAGATTCACAACCCAAGCACGTAAAAAAAAAAAAAGAAAAAAAAAAGATGATCCCGCTTCACTCGTTCATCCATTGCAAAGACCAGGTACATAACCCGGTCAAGTGGTTAGCTTCGAGTACTCCCAGCTGGACCCAATGGAAGACCAGCTAGTGCAGGTGAATATGAGCTATACCAATCTATCTTGTCATATTGGGGGGGGGGGGGGGGGAGGGGGACATACCGCTATGTTAGCACCAATACCTCCAATGTTTTTATGATAATTTTTGCTACATACAATCATCTAACGCAGTTAATATGTAGATGTTATTGTCCGTTGTTTTCTACTTCACTCGTTTTCTCTCTTGATGTTGTCACTTCTACAGCGCTTAGGAAATATGACATTAGGTGCTTTGTAAATATTATACTTAATATTATTATTATTAGTAGTAGTAGTAGTAGTAGTATTGTTATTATCATTATTGTTATTATTATCATTGTTATTATTATTATTACTATTATTACTATTGTTATTATTATCATACATTAAGCAGAAACCTCGCCAGAGTCAATAGAGGATTGTCTGCGTAGATGAACTTAATTGCCAGCTCATTTTAAGTGGTATCCCGCTTAAAACCAGTAACTCTCTGAGTACGTTGAACTTCTATGTTCAGTTGAGATATGCCGTATCTATCAAAAGGGATACTAAGCATCATCGACCCTTTCAGGGACATCGTACCCAAATAGCTCAAAATCCAGTCTGTATCTCTCGTAGAGCGCCTTGATATCCTCAGCAGACAGCCGACTATAGAACTGTTCTAGCTTACTTGAGCTACCGGTAGGACTGCTTCCGTTCGCGGAAGGGAAGTCGACGAGGTCAACGAGGTTGCACAATCGTAGAATGTATTCTGCGTCTGTCGACATCGTCTCAAACTTACCGATAACATCGTAGTCGATGTCGCAAGGGGCGCACATCTCGTGCAGTTCATTCCAGTGACGATTTTGCTGTTTCCGCATCGGTTCTTTCGCCGAGAGAAAGCGTACGAAGTCGGCAAACGTCACATTATACCCTCCAGACAATCCGATCGTGTTTTCTTCATAGAAGTGTCTCGTTATTTCTTCCCCTATTTCTCTCTGCCAGTGCTTGGCTCGACTGAAAGTTGTATTCGGTGAGAGTTTGTTAAGATAGGCGGATAGCACTCGAGCGAACGGTTCACGGGCTACCATGAATTTCGTAAAGTTTGCTAAAATTGCCTCTCTCTCGGCGTAAGTCTGATTGGCGAAAAAATCGAGCCGACGTTGGAGTTTGTGGTTGACCTGGTACTGGTTGACGTCATAAACGCTCTCAACGATGCCCTTGAGGACAAGGAAGACCTTCTTCCAACTCGTGCACGCCACCTTGGGGACGAAACAGAAGAGGATCTTGTGTGGAATGTCTACGATGATGTTCTGCGGTGGATCGTGAAGAACATCGCGTTGCTGTCGGGGATGCCGACGGCAAGTTTCGGCCACTCGTTGCCGTCTCTCTGCCTGGATGGCATCTTGTATCCTCATGAAGTCATCTCCGGTAGCTGCATCAACATAGTCCTGAGTGATCCCCTGTGATGACAAAAATATTATGCGCAACAAGAGGGCAGCACATTTAGATATTTAAATGGAAGCCTGAGTAACTCATCCCCTCCCCCTCTTTACCTCACATTCATAAAGAGAGTAGAGTTTCACAGAAATTATGTCAAAATACAAGTAAGTTATGAGTTAAAAATATTTTGTTTCCATTGTGTTGCACATATAATCACGTATGCAAAACAGTATCATTGCAAAAAAAAATGATCGTTATGTCTACAATCATCTTTCTAGATTTCCTTATGTACGTGACAAAGGAATTGTGTCCTTCACAATCCATTTTCTGCAGTAAATAATGTTTATGACCCACACGTATAAGCATTATAAGCAATATCCGTCACTCGTGAGATGGGGCTTTCGATATAGTTGTCAATTATCAATAAGTTTCATTTATGTCTCATGTGTGAGGTCGTTGATGACTTGTAAAACAAATGAAATGGATTCTCCCCTTAATCTACTGATTATAACTGACACGCATTTGTTAGTGCAAATGCGTGAAACTATGCTATTGCATATTTAATTAGTGTCTTGTTCCACAATAACACCCAATCCATTCACAGAACAGTGCCAAATGCTAATTTACATGTGTCATGTTCATGGGTGTCACACATGTCACACATTCTGACAACAGAACAAATCACCACCGCCAATAATATCAAACTTTAAGTAATGGAAACTTTATTCTTCCCTCGCCTCAAACGGCATGTCCCAGTCTCGATCCATCTTCTTTTTTTTTTTTCTACGTGGTCCTAACAGCTAGCCCACACCCACTTTGTACAAATGCATATTCATGACAATATAAAAAAAATCTAAAAATCAAAAAATGGAATATATTTGAATTGAATTGAATAGGAAGATTTATCATGGAAAACATTCAGAGAGAATATAAGAAGCAGTAAAAGAACGATTATAAATGGTATTACACATACCGATAGATTGTCAGCGCCATCTGCCTTGTCTGTTGTCTGAGAGTAAGTTCTGCCACTTTTGATAAAATCTTGATGTTCAGAGTCTGCTTGAAAAAAAAAATATTATTGTATCATGATATTAACAGACACATTACGTGTATGATGCACTAAATAGCTTGATTTTATCTCGGTAGAGGTCATACTACAAAATATTCTACATTCATGAGTGTTTGCTTCATTCGACAAAAACAGAAACTTGGTAAACACTGTGTAAGAGTGAAATTTGATTTCCACCTGTTTCCATTTGTTTGCTGGTTTCATGCTTACAATGTTTACTAAGCATTCCGTTTCCAGATTTGCACTTTTCGTGTGAGTGCAATTATAACTGAGTAATCACTGGAATATGAGAAAAATTAGTCAGTGCATATAGGATGAACACGAGCACCTGCATAACGAAGAAAAGGTCTGTAAGAAAAAAAAATGAGACAGAAGCTGACAGAATTTCCAAAGGGACAGAACAGTCCATTGATGTCAAAATGCCAACGTGGAAGAATTTTATAGATAGTGACCGCAGTTTAAACGCAGTTTTTTGATGAATTATTTTTCTTTCAACCTATATAAAATATACTCTTTTTCCTTTAAATTTCTTTGGTTTGAAAAAGTGAATAATAATAAAAAAAACGTGAATAAACAAAGTCATGTGATGAAACATTGAAATGATACAAATAAACTATGATAATCATGTCACAATAGCAGGTATGATTAAGTGCTTCAAATACCAAGTAATGTATGTGACTAAGAAGAAAGATAAAAAAATCAAGAAATGAAATAGTTTAATAAAACATTTCAAAATGTATAAATCACGATAATAAAAACTGGCGGATATGATAAGGGCTATAAATAACACATACTGTGACTAACTTTGCTAAGTCGAACGAGATGGATATTGAATTAAGGCATGGAATTGCATGAAAGATCAGCTATTACAGCTGGATATGGGCTATTCAGCCATCTTCTCAGATGGAAATGAAACAAAGAAACAAAACAAAAGAATAAACATAATTTTTTCATGACGCATTTTCATGAAAGCATCATATTCAGCATACTAGTCATCCTAATTATATGATTCGGTACATAAAATTTGGCTTTCCTGAAAAGAAAAAAAAATACTCAGGTGATAGACTAAGCTCAGCCATCAAGACATCTTGCAACCCTGACCACGACAACTAGCTGAAATGCGTTCAGTTATGAAGCAATGAGCCGCGTGTTATTTGTACCCTATTCTGGCTAAGAAAAACACACAAAACACACGCACAATTTTTGCTTGCCCAACATATATTCTTGGTAGCTTTGAGCACCACTTAATGTCGAGTATTGTATATCTGTCTACATACCTTTCTATCTACATTTCACTATAGATAAAAGTGTGTACGTGTGTGTGTGTGTGTGTGTGTGTGTGTGTGTGTGTGTGTGTGTGATATTACCAATTCATGATTTTAAGAATGAGAGGATAATTGTTCAATTTCAGTATATGGATGTGGTTACGTTTGATTTAGAATTGAAGATTTTAGGGCAAAAATATAATTAAGAGATGTAGATTTATGGGAAAAGTCTTATTTCTTTACTAATAATTTGCAGAAATTTTTGTATGATTTGAAAATAAAGGATGGTCAAAATAATTTTGAGTATATATTCTGTACTTCTCTTTAGGAGCTTGCTGTTAACGCGTATTATTCTTCTTTTTTCTCTCTCTCTCTCTCCTCCTTTTTTTTTCTGCTACTTTCTCTTACTGCCAATGTCAATCGTTTGAGATGATGTATATCATAACAAGATATGAATATATTGTGGAATTTGATTGATTAAAAAAACTTTATTGAAGTACAGAGATTAAGATGTGAGCGGGGACCATGGTACTGCATGGAGAAGGGGGGTAAAGGACAGGTAGGAAGGGTATCCTTTTCGTTTTTGTTTTGGCAGATACAAGTCTATGTGTTTGAATGTAAGTTGTATTTCAGGTCACGCACCGATTGTTTATCTGTTTAATCAAAATGTTGCTGATTGTTATTGTTTATACATTCAGGAAGAATGTTTTTGATATGTGAAATTACAGAAATCAAATGAAGATCACTGAAAACCAAAAAGTGTGTGTGTGTGTGTGTTATGCAAGATATGTATAATAGAGAGAGAGAGAGAGAGAGAGAGAAAGAGAGAAGAGAGAGAGAGAGGGGGGGGGAGGGAGAGATGGGCCTGCATGTTAACAACAACTCCAACTACAAGGAACTAACTGTCGTTAGACATAGTTCTGTACCAGTGACCTCTGCTGTTTAGGCCTACTTGTTGCAGGTATGATACTGCGGGATAGGAATTTAGCTGCCATCACGCAATTCCCTATATACAAACCTGAGAGCATGGTCTTGGTAAGGCTCTGTTGTGGATTGCTGTGGACAAGATAGATTGTGATCATCATGATCATGACGACGGTCGAGGAGAGGAGGATCTTCTGGATTTTTCCTTCCGTTATGATCGGCGACGACGGATGGCGCCCGCCCAGATTTTCCGTCAACGCCATGGACGAGATCAATCGTGGGATGGGCCGGTGAGGAGTGAAGAGAGAAGCTTTCCAGAACGACGACCACGTCGCCACTGATCTCCTCCTTTCTTGAATTGTGACCGAGACAAGCCAAAGCAGATTCCACTGTGAGCAGCCCTCATCACAAACGAACCGCTCGGCACCTGTGGAACTCTGGAAAATAAAGAAAAATAACAGCCTTCAATTACTATTCGTTAACATTGAGGTTGTTAATTCCGATGCTTACTGGCCAAACGGGTTGGCTCTGAAAAAAAAAAAAAAAAACAAATATGTTCGTTTTGGAAATATTAATCTCATTACAGACATTAATCCACTGCTAGTGACGCCACGGTTCTTGCAGCACAAGTCAACAATCGGAGGGTGTGTTGAAGGAATCTGTTTAGACATGCTGCATGCGCATGCTTTATTCTCGCTTCCATCTGGATGATTCCTATATTCCACACAGCAATATAATTTATTACAAACCAATACCCACTTTTCTTTACATTTATACGTCTTCACATAATAGCAATCTGAATGATGCATAATTCATAATCTAGATATTAGACAAGGTTAACATTTTTTTACATCAAAACATTGACAAAAGACAGAACTTCACATAAACACATGGCACGAACAGATTGAATAGTTTATCATATCAACCTTGAGTGCTTCATTGTCTGTTACCATGGTTACTATGCTCTCATGTTTCATGAGTGGGTGGGACAAGTAAGAGTTTCTTTTCAAAGACCAATGGGAAAATACTTCAGATAACAAACGTCATAAAAAAAAACACGTTTGTATGGCTCTTAAAGTTGTCATTTTCATTCTTACCATGCTAACATTTTTTATCAATATGATTTGATTTATCACAGGCGATACAAAAACCACTATCAGTAAGGTTATCAACGTCAACCGAAAGAATTGGTTTTCCCCCGTTGGATGTTCAGTAAACTTATATTCTCCACTGCACAATTTTTTTTTTTTTTTTTTGCTGGTTTAATGACACACATCAGTTATACTATAGCACTGCAAAAGCTGTATAATTGGTAATCACTATTGATTAAATCAATCCTAGATATTGATTTTTATCGAAATGATAGGACTTGCATGTTACATACCAGTCATAATTCCTTATAGTCCTAGCCCTCAGAAACAATAAGAAATCTTGGTGTTATTTTTGATCGTCGAATGTCAATGTCTCAACATATTTCTCAAATTTGTAGTACTGTTACGTTTTATTGATCAATCTGCATGTCATAACGCAGTGCGTTCTTTAGTTCTATCCCGTATAGATTATTGTAACGGGCTTCTCTCTTCCATTCCTTCAACTCAATTGGATCGTGTGCAGCGACTTCAAAATTGGGCAGCCCGATTAGTGTTTCAGGTTTCTAGGGACTACCCATCTCAGCCACTTCTTAAGTCGTTGCACTGGCTTCCTTTGAAGCAACGGATAATTTTCAAACTAGTTTTGTTTGTCTATAAAATCCTCAACAATCAAGCTCCGAAATACCTGGATGCCTGTTTGACTTTATATACACCTACTAGAAATTTGAGGTCATCTAGTGATCCGCTTCGTCTCACATACTCTGTTACTCGCACCTTAGCCGGTGATAGGACATTTACTGTGTCTGCTTCAAAGCACTGGAACAATTTACCACTTACCGTTAGACAGTCTCCATCAGTCAGTGTTTTCAAAAAAGCCTTGAAAACACATCTTTTTAGTAGCAACTAGTTCGTAGCTGTAACATTTATCCAATTACATATACTGTCGTACATGCTTTGAATTGATTGTAAGCGCTTTGGGCCTTGTGGGAAAAGCGCACTATAAATAATAATAATAATAATAATAATAATAATAATAATAATAATAATAATAATAATAATAATAATAATAATAATAACAATAATAATAATAGCCCCGATATTGTATGGTAACTGTCGATAATTCCCTCTCATGAGAAACTGCGTAATTAGGATTATCCTGCGATGCAACAGCTTGAGGGAGTAAAAGTAATGACGTCGTGGACAGATAATTTATGCAGCACATTTCAGAAGTAATATGATCAACAGCAATACTGGTAGGTAAGCAGCAGCAGCAGCTAGCCCTTCGTGAGCAGCATTTGCTTCGAAAGCAGGCAGTGACGCCCATTCAAAAAGCCTCGATGATTCTGATGCACAGCAGAAGGAACACTACCGCTTTTCCTTCTGTGTGCATCCACTGATACGTGGGTTACAAGTGGCTTACTGTTGTTGAATATTCACCACTGCAACGTTGATCACTCAAACAATCACTCGAGTGCACTTAGGGACATTAGGTTGCCATTTTGCGAGGTCAAGAAGTGCGGTGGTTGGCGTTTGTATTGATCTGTAATGAAAAATCTATATCACTGTATTCTGTTGAAAATATTCAGTTGAAGCCAGTGGCCTTTGTACGCCATTAAAAGAAAGAAGGAAAGGAAATAGAGGGAAAGAATGAAATGCAAAAGTATTGATGAGATGTGATTACAATTCAACAAAGAGTTACACAAAAATAGTACCTGTATATGTTACAGGTATACGCCAATATTGAGTTCATTGTGTCAGTGAGTTTTCATTAGGACCGTTTAGGATTCCGGATCTAGCCCAGCGCGGCAAAGTGGGCCAACGTTGAACAAGAGACTATCTCATCAATGTATGTAACCTACATGAGAAGCTTTCATGAAAGCGATTAAGATAATAACAAGTACCGCATGTCTGCCCATGTAGTGACATTACCTCTCAACATTTACACTCAACAAACAACTCTAGATAATTAACTAATCATGTAATAGCATCTGTGTTTTCCCCGACTGTACGCTACCGACTGAGCGACGTGATATACTGTAACAGACCTCTCTACATTCTTCTCTGCTCCTTCTCCTTTCTCTTGTCCTCTCTTCCTGTACTTTGATTTTTAATAATGTCATTGTGCTCTCTCCCTTATACGATGTCGAGTCTTTTACATGTATTCATGTGTATTGCTTGAATATTGTTTCACTCCGTTGGATTGAAATAAAATTGGGTGGAATACGAACACGAATATTACATGAGTGTGGGCAAGCGCGTGCGTCTGTGTACTTGTATATCATATTATTGTGTGTTTTGTCACTTAATTTTCCTGGTACACGCAGTTCAATTAATAGTGTTTGTAGGTTGTAACACTGTTAGCTTTGTCATATTAGTATTTTGTATCTTCTCGTACTGTTAGAGCTACCTTTTAGATTGATGTTGTCCTTATTACCTGCATTACATTTATCAGCCTATATTTTAGCTGAATATGAATAGATTTCAGATGATACGTAGTTACACTAAGCCTATTAGGTATTGAATGATCAACGTTTTACAAGCTTTGTTTTCAGTGGACCATTCCTTGCCATCATTATACTTACTTTTCTGTCAACCTTGCAAAGTATTCCATTGCTCTTCTTGGGTATTCGACTATAAGTTGAAGATTATTTCATCATATTGGCGTACACTATGATCCACACTGTACTATGTATTTCTTACAAATTGATTTTTAAAAAAAAATGATATGTGCAATGTATTCTTTGCATTTTGTTTCATGCTTTCGTCAACTGAATTGAATTGAACTTAATGACATGTATGCTAAAGGGATTGTATAGTTTTGGTTGTGGTCCGAATAAAAGGTGGGACCCACCTTTTATTAGGACCACTTTGTTCTCGGATTATCTCAGCCATTTCAAAACTGATATTCATCAAACCACTGATAAAATATGAAAGATCATACAATTCTTAGAGGAATTCAGAGTTTATATATTTATAATGAAAATCCATTTTGAAATGGCGGAGATATCCAAAAATAAATTGGTCCTAATAAAAGGTGGGACCCACCTTTTATTAGGACCACAATCAAAACTTTACCATCCCTTTAACTCGGAGTAGAAAGTATTCCTCAAGTGGAATGGGATGCAAACGTAATTCTGTAAAATAATGCGTAGACACACGGCATATTGATAGTTTAGCTTTAAAACATACATACGCATATACAGACACACACACATACTGACACACACACACACACACACACACACATACACACACACACACACACACACACACACACACACACACAAATCACACACGTTCATGTACCCGGCCGGGTGGCGCTATAGTGCCCCATGATATGAACAGGTGTCGACACGTCATGATAAAACAAAAAGACATAAATAAAAACACAAAAGAAAGCAATTCCTTGACCCTACCAAGGCCTGTGATATAGGCCTGTACTGCTACGACGCGAATACACAAGCATTTTGACTATGGGCTAAATCTAAACTTCTTTTGGAAATGCAACATTCTAGACATGGTCTAAATGGCGTCGTATTTCACCACATCATCACTTTATGCGGTATGGATGTAGACTATGTCTGTCTTTTCATTTATTCTTAGGCACTCTATTATCCCTCTTCAACATGACACCTCGAGCAAATGTCAATAATTCAATCCCACAGAAGTCAAGAATTGCTACTGTAAATATACCTTCATCAATCATTGTCCCGGTTTGTCTAAATGTCACGCAAACACTCCAATAATGTACTACATACATACATGTTTGCTTTCACTCGAATGCTAACAAATTGCTGAAGAAGGTAATACATTCCACAGTGCTTGGAGTTTTATGTGGAGAAGATATCCCGTGTTTTATTTCCGTAGGACCACTGCAAATCTCTGTGCGTCTTTTAAAAAGTAATAGATATCTTGTCTTGAGTAGGAACTTTAACGTTTCTCTTTTTGTTTGAAGGCGAAAACAACGAAGGATACACTGCACGATTACATCACAGATTTTTTTAAAGAAATCTTTATGAGTGTTTTATCATAATGGGATATGCGTTAAAGGGTGACATATGTTCATATATAAATATTCGTATACGTATATCCGCATGTTAGGCAATGGTTTGATTAGGAGATAAGTCCCCGGGCAGATGTTTTTTTGTTTGTTTTTTATAGATGAGACAAGGCGTTATAAGTCTTCGATAACTTCGTCAACATCAACATTAGGAAGAACCCCTAATCAGTCGCGGAATCTTGTTCACCATTCGTCTGTTGTTGTGCTTCTTTTAATGAAACGTTTTCTTTGACATGGAAACAAAGTGATACCGTCCCATCAGTAAGAAGAAGCAGAAAGAAGCATGTCCGCTGGCAGACATAATGCCATGGAGAATAATTAAACGAAAATATGTCCATTTGCAGTTACACAGAATATATGAGTCTTATGTTTCCTCAAAACTGGGCTTCTCATATCCGAAGAGTTCAAAATCAGGTCGATATCTCTCATAGAGTCGCCGTAAAACCTCTGGTGAGACCTGTGAGTAGTGAGTCTTGTAGATGGCTTGATCAGAGCTGTGTGTCGGACTGCTGCCATTAGCAGAGGGAAAATGCACAACGCCATCGGCCTTGATTAGGCGAAGAATGTAGTTCGCGTCCGTCTCCAGCGTTTCGAAATGACTGATGATGTCATATTGAATGTGGCATGGCCAACAGGTCTTGTAGATTTCTTTCCAATGGGGATTGTTACGTCGATGACTCGGTTCAGACGAGTTTGTCAGAAACCTCACAAATTCTTCGAACTGCACATTGTAATCAATTATTCGGTTCTGTAATTCTATTCTTTTCGTCTTGGCGTCATACAGGTGAGAATTATTTAAGCGGTACGTATCGAGAATATGAACCCCATCGGTCTTCTGGAATGGCAAGGCACTCGGTGACGTAGACCCTGCGTAGAGTTTATTATTGTAGGCAGAGAGGAGGCGTTGGAAAGGCTGGCGTACAACCAAAAATTTCGTATAATTTTGCAAGATTTCTTTATGCTTACTAACGTCAAAGGATCGGATAAATTTAAGTTTACGTGGTCCCACTTTGTTGTTGACGACAGGCTGTGGAAGCTCATCTAGATATTTCATGATACCCTTGAGAACGAGAAAAACACGCTTCCAGCTTGTGCAAGCGACCTTCGGTACGTAGCAGTACATAAGCTTGTATTTGTCATCCACAATGATCGACGTACCCAGATTAGGACCTTCGCTCTCGACGTCGTTACCGAATGTCTGACACGCGTCTTTGAGTCGATCCCGTCGACGGCAATGGATATTTGCCTGTTCCTCCATGAAGTCTCTTTGGGCATTGGTCGGTGGCATTATGGACACAGCGGCTCTTGTAGATTGGAATGAGACGTTAGGCAAGTTAGCGCTGACAAAGTCCACAGGTGATCCTGACGTGATGAGACTGGTGCTGTGGATCCTATTTGACGTAGATACAACCTGTAAAGGGACGTGTGAATAGACATTGCAATTTGACTTTACAATCTGTACAGATCTTTATAAAGATACAGTAAAAAAATAACATTGTGTATGCCTTCCATGTTTGTCGTTTTCTCTTGTCTGGGGATGATATTGCTGTTGTTCTTTCCCATAAATATTTATAAAGATACCAGTCCCCTGGCACGTGAGTTGAAAAGATGACTTATTTTCGCAATTATTGATTATCTTGACATTTTGAGACATAGCGATTGTACGTATTTGAATATTGGTACAACACAACATGTAGGCCTACATTTTAAAGGCATAATTTACCATTTTATTTTGAAGAAGAAAACCCAGCATTAATGCTTTAAAATATTTCTAAAATTTAAGTAGGGATAGAATCAACCACTGTAAAAATTTGAATCCATATAATCGATGTTAAGTATTTTTAAATACTCACAATGTGAACATTAGTTATAATAGAAAATGTTTCCAGACCAAACCGTCTACAGTTACGGTTTAATGAGAAAAATACTGACATCTCCTTATATTTAAGGCTTTATTGCACAAAAAAAAAGAAAAAAAAAATTATATATATATATATATATATATATATAATATATATATATATAATATATATATATATATAATATATATATATATATATATATATATATATATATATATATATATATATAATATATATATAATATGTAGAAATGTTTTTGAATGGTGTACTGTACATAAAAATACCACACCAGGCCTGTCAAATAGTACGACTATATACCTTGTGGTGGACCATATTTTCGAAGAAGAAGAAGAAGAAGAAAATGATTATGGTGATTATACGCGTACGAATGTTTGCATGGTTTTAACATACTTTTTTTTTATCAAAACGACCAGGCTGATGTGAAAACATTGGATTTCTCGAAAGCGTTCGACCAGGAACTCCACGAGCGACTCCTGCTAAAGCTCAATCACTACGGCATTAGAACTAATTTTCTTGATCGGATCAGATCCTTTCTCACCATTAGGTCACGTACAGTTGATATTGACGGTGTTTCACCTTATTGTATACCCATGTTTCATCAGGAGTACCACAAGGAAGAGTTTTGGGGCCTATCTTGTTCATTTCATTCATCAATGACATCACAAAACGACAAGGCAACAAGGTAACTGTCGACACAGATCATCTTTTGACAACCATGCCCTACACAAACACTAGTCAGTACCGTCCAGACAACTTGCCATAATATTCTTTCACGGACCCAACTGCACAAAAACTCATTCTTTCCAAGGACCTTGATGGCACGGAATGCGCTCCCAACCAACATCCTGTTATTATGGTAGATGTCACAGCAAGATCGCAAAATAACATTATAAGTCTGTTTGATTTATTTTTTTTTCTCTCTTTTCCTATTAAAGATAATCATAATGAGTCTGCAGTTATCACACACTCAAACTAGTACAGCAATTGCGGTTAGTGGGATAGGAAATTATTGGTTCTATGTAGAGTACCTACTAACTGCCATCTCATATTTGCATTTCGCACGCTAGGTGCCGCTTCTTTGCCTGTAGGTATATAGATAAAAGGAGGGATAGTTTTAAGTAGAGTTGTTTTATGAACTCTTGTATTTTGCAATCATACATGGCGGGCAGGGAAAGGGGTGCGAAGTTTTTTGCACGATTTCTTTTTCATTAATAGATCTTTCCTCATGCAGTTCATCCGTGAAATAGGGCTAATTCTTCTTTGTTAACTCGATTCAAAATGACTATCTTAGTTTATAATTAGATGAAATATAGACAACTATGGAAACCACTGAAGTTATAAACGCGTTTGATGCTGAATTAGAGGGAAGAGTGTTTGTGTAAAGTAAATTGATAAAACTATCGAACAAATCTGGGTGTCACCGTATTTCAACACAACTACAACAACAACAGCAAAGAGATTCCAGATGTTCATTGAGTGTTAATTGATCATTAAAAAGTCTTTCTAAAGCACTAGAATCATCTGAAATGACATGTAATACTCTCAGTAACAAAAGCCGGAGAAGCAACGTTAGGACGAAAAAAAAAAACAACAACACAGAAGCAGAAAGTTTGATAATGGAAAAAACACGTTTTTCTGACTTGTTTTTCTGATTTTGTCCTTTCATATTGATAAATATTTCATTATAAAGTCTTATACGGATAATTTGAAATGACAGGAAGTTGTATTAATTATGACAATTATGAATGACTACAGAATAGGAGTGGAACACAACAAGATAATAGGACTACCCTGTACGGTGTTTGAAAGAAATTGTCAACACAAACTCCTCAAATATTATCTCTCATCTAGATATTTCAGCCAAGAAGGAGACTCAGACCGTAAATTAAAGACGCGTGCAATGTCTTCTGGTGTTGTCTTAGCATATAGGTCATACATTTTAAAGTCCAACATGCTAAATAACATGAATTAGAGAGAGAGTGAGAGAGAGAGAGAGAGAGAGAGAGAAACAAGCCACTTCAAATACGGTGATTTATTTAAATCCTTAGTGGCAGGATTGAAACTCACTCCAAGCAAGTTGCTACTCCTACTGAACTGCCATGCGAATTCCGATGATCAGTAAAGTATTGGATAGAGTGGAATGACAATATGTCGGCGTGTAAAACGACATCTGCGCGCAGAGTCATCTGTTTATATGGTTACAACATTGTATTCGATTCGATTTGGAGGACTTTTTACCCGGATGTTATATAATATGGAACGCACTTCCTTCCTGGTGTGGTCCTGTGTATGGTCCAAGCGAGAGGTACAGCGCATCATACTCCGTTAGAAGGAGTGCTGTCTTTTAGCTTTCCACATTCTTTGACGTAAGTAGAGAGTATTCAAAATGCATTGGACACACACTGCACCAACAGACCGGTCAATCAGTACAAAAATACACAAGGTGGTGGACTTTACAGGTACCGAAGGAAGGAGAAGAAGCTTCTTCTGGGGCGAAGTATACCACGTTCTTTCCCTAAACAGATCCATAATGTACTCATCATTAGCCTAGAATGCCTATTTGAAAATGGAACTTTCTCCGTACTTACAACTCAAGCTCAAACAGTCTCATGCCTTCATAAGCCTTATAAATTTCTGCGCAATACTTTTTTTTTCCATTCAGGCAAATTCATTTTGGAACTATGAGAACATCGGTCTCTCTGTCAAACCATATTCGTTTATCATGAGCGTTAACTTGCTAGTTAATGTAGAGAAGAGAACCAAATTAAAAACATGATATAGCTTATGATATCTAGAAATGACGGACCGAAAACATCACTTTGTGCAATATCAAAGGCAAGAAATTGTACGATTGCGTGGGATTAGGTGACAATCACAAACAAAGCGGGGGATCAAGATAAATGTTTTTAATGAAAAGAAAGTCTACTCCAATTTATCTCTATTGTCTGCTTGTGTACTTACCTTGGCAGGCGCTGGGATGGTAGAGTCTTTCTTCATTATATTTCCCTTTGCTAATCTATAAATATCTGTTACAAGGAGGTGGGAAAAAGAGATGGGGAAGATGTGTTAAATGGCGCCGAACGGAAGATGAAGTGTCATAGTGCATGGCAAGGGGTACTCATTTACGTATTAGTCAATACCCAAAGCGAAAATTCCTACGCCTATACTTTAAATCAAACGGCTATTATAGTTAACGAGACTCTCGCCGAAGTACCCTCCCTAGCCTCGTATTAATGAATCTATCACACCTTGGATATGAGCTATTGGTAACAATAATTGGCTCAAGTTTCTGATTCGAGATTAGAACTCATTTAAGATGAGAACTTAAATTTTGTTGATTTTGGAGTGTTTATAAAGGATTTTGAATAATGAAAAGATTGCATCAAATTTCATCGATTACATAAAATTAAAAAATCACAAATTTTCATTTACGAATAACATATCCAATAAATGAAGTGGAAGTAATAATTATGACACCCAAAACTTAATGTAGCACAGGATTGTCCAAAGGTCAGTCATGATGGTATGAATCCAAACAATTCTGGCACAGCTTGTCGGTAATCTCCTTGCAATTACCTCAGAACACTTTTAGTTATAACGTAGTCAAATTTATCTTGCTACTGGAAGAGCCACTGACGGCATCTGTTGCTATACGTCACCATATACGAAATGATGAAAATGAATCACTTGCTGGAAAACATGTAAACATAGGGCGATTCAAAATGTACCGATCCACTGTACAGTGGGAAGAAAGCATATACATCCCATTTCATCCTACCATCACTTCAGTAATATCAAACTCAATTTTGGGTTATGGGTTACAAAACCGTCACTCGACACTCGTGTCACGCCCATTATCGCTGTTATCACAAAATATGATGAACGACGTATTAGATAACCGCCCGTCCACGTGAATAATGGCGAAGTCGATCAGCAAAAAACTCTACTTACGAGGGGCAATGAAATCCTTCAGGCGAAAGTCCGTCGACACCCCGACGTAAGCCGTCAAGATCGAGGCTATCGCCAGCACAATAATTCCGATAAAGATCGACTTTTTCGCTGTCGAAGATGTCATTTTACTTGTTGTCGACGCCTACTCAGTGGTCCGTAGATGTATTATTTGTTGTGGTTTATATTCCGCAATCGAGACGTGACAACATTATAGTTCCAGTAACACGTGTATAACAATTTAGAAGCAAACTTGTTGCAGAGCACTAGCATAACGAGAAAAATATGTCCCAATTGTACGATTAATCTGCTATCGTTTGGGGAGGGTAGTTACCGAGAATGACGTTATTGCGCGATGACAAAGTGGGCAAAAACAACAACAACAAAAACGTAAAGGTCTAGACACGACGAACAAGTTGCAGCTGAATGACTTTTAAGTGGAGGTCAGATGGCCAACGGCGCATGCGTTGGAAAATATCATTTTCGTTGCATATCTTTTTTACGTTGGTAGGAGTACGCATGTATAGATTATGTGTGTGTGCGTGTGTGTAGTCGTGGTAGTGTATAATATGTGGTGGGTGTGCCGCACACGTGTCATTTTTTTTTTTTTTTTTAGCGCAATGGACAACTGCACTTGACCTCTCTTTCTTGTCTCTCTCTGTCTCTATAGTATTCTTCTCTCTGTGTGTTTTTCTCTCTAACTCTATGCGTCTTTCAAAAACAGTTCAATAGGACGACTATTATGGTTCTCTCTGGGTTCAGGGATTGGCATTTATTGTTGCTTCGTACAATTGCATTGCAATTAGGATATTATCCTTCAAGGCGAATTCTTTACGTTTGGTATTAGTGTGAGATCATTATAATCGCGATGCATGTACACGTACATATATGTATATATATATATATATATATATATATATATATATATATATATACATATATATAAGTAACAAAGCTGCAACAAAGTTCATGCTGTATTCACCAACGGTTTATTTCTTCACACATGAATTTGTTCCAGCTTTGTTACTTATCTTTTTATCTTGCCAACACGTGGACTACCTTATCAACATATATATATATATACATATATATATGACCCGCCACAACAAAAGGATCAGAAAGTCGACGGCGGCCGAGCACAGAAAATCATATTTGAAGTCAGGTTTTGAAGCTAAATGATCAAAGGAGAGGCAAGAAATTGGCATTTTTCCTGGGCCATGATTTTCCGACTTTCAGTGGAACAGAAACGATTTGGATTTAGCGCCGCAGAGAGACTCCGCCCCTAGCAACGAGGGAGTGATCTTATTGGTCAGTGAATGGCATCCTGGTTACTGATTGGTCGTGCGTAGACCGCTGGCGCTAAGCTTGAATGAACATCGCGGAGGTTGCTAAGGGCATATCTTCTGTTGTCAAGAGTTAAAAACTGTCTTACCTCCCCTTGACCACGAAGGAAAACTTAAAAGGCGGTTTTCTTGAAACTTTTTCTTGTCCTAGACCACTCAACATGGTCTCATAAAATCATCAATATTTCCGCAACCAATACCGAGTCACGTTACTATGAAATTAAAACGGAAGAGTACGGGAATAATGTCATGTCATTTTCAGAAAATCAACGACTTTCGGATCCTTTTTGTTGTAGCGGGTCACATATATAAACGTATATGTATGTATGTATGTATATATACATGTACATAATATAAGCGAACATGAGATAAGAGGAAGCCAAGGATGATGTACTTAAACGTATTTTAATGTTTGCACCAAATTTTCGACTACTCACGCGTCCTCTTCAGGGTTAGAGACATAACTATAACAAGGCAAATGCATAATGAACTCTCTGTCCTCCATGGATGGATTTAGGGTTGTCCATAATATGATGGTTCAGTCATAGTTGTATGACTGAAATTCAATTCAATACACGCAATCTTATTAACAATGAGTTATATGGCTTGGCTGTACAATGTGCTGATTTGTGCGTTTTGTTGGCCTACACTGCAAAGCCATTTGATGAATGTGCAATAAAGGACAGGTTACTGTCTTGCTTTAGCTTACCATAACTTGCGGTAGAAAGGTATATAATAATGATAATAATAACGTCTTATTTACCAAGGGTAGCCTTTTCAGTGTTGCCACTGCTCTACCAGAGGGCATTGCCATTATTGTTACCCTAGAGTTGCCAGGTACCAATTTATACACGTGGGTCGAGAGGGGCATGATGGGGATAAAAACATCTTGTCCAAGGACGTAAGCACTGGGCGGGATTCGAACTCGGGAGTCAAGGGTCTTATCCGATATGCCAGCGCCCCCATGTTTGTGACACTATGATTTATGTGTAGCGAATCTGTGTTTTCATTTTTTTTTTAAGTGTGCGTTCAAAATAATCATCTGGATCAAGATATAAAAGTGATATAAAAAGTAGTACACCATGTACCGAGTGAGTGTTTGTAACTAAAATGCTGATTTTCATAAATGTATCGTTAGCGTGGTGGGTGAGGCTATTAGATACATGTAGTACAACAGTCTTGTCATGAATGTTATGCACGCATTGCTATAATTGCCATGGTAACTTGATACCATCAATGTCGCACATCTTGATTAACGTTATCAATGGTGATCACTGATCTTTCATTTTCCACGTTGTTGATTGCTATTTGCGTAGAAAGGCGTTTTCTTGAGTGCGTGTGCGTTACAGCGAATAGAGTACATTAAGATTTTATCATATCAATGAACCTTTTCTCTTTTTTTAATGTAATTTCTTTCTACATAATCAATCAGATTTCAAGCGGTAATTACAGGTTGTATTTTCACTTTGTTGAAAAAGAAAGAAATGAGTTAATCAATACCATAATTATGACTAGTATCCAGTTATTATCCACCCCACATGGTGTGATATTTATCTTGAATTCAAGAATATTCTGATTGTAATTAAGAGTTTAAGGGATAATCCACCTTGTGATGTATTTCATACGTTTGTTGTGAATATCTGTATTCCTTTTCCTGCATCATAATACAAAGGACCTTATGATTCTCAGCAAGCACAAAACATTCTTGTTAATCCGAAAATAAAAAATCTCCCTTGTAAATATCAAGTTTCGCACTTCGGAGACAGTGTAGACATCTATACCGCATGGTACGCAGAACACGTACTTCTTTAAATACGAAATTGCTCAAAATGTGAATCCCGTCATTACACTATTTATTCTTTAGGATTATCATATTGCCGGCCATGAAGACAAACTTGCACAACAACCGAATGACAGCCATTCCTTTGCACTCGTTTTAGTATGAGAGCGACATTTAGCACTTGGATATCGAGCCAGAACCTTATGTGGAAAGCATTTCGAAAATGAAGATAGTGTCATTCATGTAGGCGCCCACATGATTCCTTAAACACCACCACCCCCCCCCCCAAAAAAAAAAAAAAAAACCAGACAACATTTTTGATAGTAAAACATCCCCGATACTAATCAGGCCTATGTTTCGGCGTCAATACTTTTCTTTCTTTCTTTCTTTCTTTCTTTCTTTCTTTCTTTCTTTCTTTCTTTCTTTTTTGTCACCAGCATGCAGCATGCACTGCATGTTATAATTATTATGTTCAAGCAAATTATTACGATTGCTTTTGAAGATTCCAATGCTTTCCAATTACAGTGTAGCTTGCAAAATAGATGCGTCTTGTCCTCTGTGGTAGAGTTTCATGAGTCACACAAACCTCGGCCTCTCATAGCCAAAGAGTTCAAAATCGAGCCGATATCTGTCGTAAAGTTGCCGTAAGTCCTCTGGAGAGACCTGCGAGTAGTGAGTCTCGTAGACGGCTTGATCAGAGCTGTGTGTCGGACTGCTGCCATTAGCAGAGGGGAAATTCACAACGCCATCGGCCTTGATTAGGCGAAGAATGTAGTTTGCGTCCGTCTCCAGCGTTTCGAAATGACTGATGACGTCATATTGAATGTGGCATGGCCAACAGGTCTTGTAGATTTCTTTCCAATGGGGATTGTTACGTCGATGACTCGGTTCAGACGAGTTTGTCAGAAACTTCACAAATTCCTCGAACTGCAAATCGTAACGAACTTTTCTGCCCTTCTTTCTCATCCTTTTTACCTTGCCGTTCTGAGCACGTGAATTATTTGAGCGATAAGTATTGAGAATGTGCACGCCATATGTCTTTTGAAATCTCACAGCGCTTGGTGATGTAGACCCTGCGAAGAGTTTGTTCTTGAAAGCAGACAGAATACGCTGAAAAGGTTTACGCACAACTATAAATTTGGTGTAATTTTGTAAGACTTCTTTATGCTTACTAACGTTGAATGATCGGATGAACTTTAGCTTACGTGGTCCCACTTTGTTGTTGACGACTGGTTGAGGGAGCTCATCTGGGTACTTCATGACACCCTTGAGAACAAGAAAAACACGTTTCCAGCTTGTGCAGGCGACCTTCGGTACAAAGCAATACATGAGCTTGTATTTGTCATCCACAATAATCGATGTTCCCAACTTACGACGCGTGCTGTAGACGTCGTTGCCGAATGTTTGACACGCTTCGTTGAGTCGATCCCGTCGACGATGCTGGATATTTGCCTGTTCCTCCATAAAATCCATCGGGACATCCGTAGCTGACACATCGGAAAAAGGAAGACGCTTAGAGTGCGCCAACAGAGCACGGGTGGACTGTTTGGACACCATAGACGCATTAAAGATAGTTGGTGCTGGGGTCGATTCGTTTCCTACTCCACTTTTGACACCATATGACGAATTGTCGAAAGACATGACCTGTGCATTGGAAATAAGATAGCGAGAGATTCAGCCGAGACCTGAATTACATTATGTGGAAATACGATAAGCCTTCGAGTTCATGCTACAATGCACCAGGAACCCTAGATATCCAAATCGTTGATACGGCGTAAAAACAGATTGTTCTGGTTATGATGTTCATTATCCTTACATATATTAAATACTATCAAATATATTGACATAATATGTTCCTCTTTCGTGTATTAAAAGCCCTCCTCGGGAGTCAGTTTTTTATAATCAGAATGTCATGGTATCGATGGTCTGCCTTCGTAAGGTTAAAGAAATATTTAATTTTCCCGTGATGAATTAAGTGTTGAACGACCACATTAACCTAATAATTATTATTCTTAACATCACAATGAATTTCCTCCACGATATGAATGCAGTCATTTAATAAATGTTAATTGACTTACAGAGAATTGAGCTATATGCCGACGATTCTTTGAAAATATCAATTTTTTATAAGTAGAAAACGTCAATAAAACCTACTTCATCATTGATTCTTCATAATTTGTCATGTTTCAATTTTCCATACATTAATGGCTTACTGAAGTGTGATTTTGTTATGGTTACAGTTCGTTATTTAGAAGGTTCCTTATTTCGAAAGTTCGTTATCCCGAAGGTTCGTTAATCCAAAAATGAAGTGAAGGTGCGTACTAACCATCCTCCGATAAACCGAACCCTTATTTTTTTTTTCGGATTTACAAACCGTCAGACTAATGAACCTTTTAAAAATTCATGTTCGGATTAACGAACCTTCAAGATAATGAACATTATTTTCGGGTTATCGAACCTTCTGAATAATGGACCTTCATTCATTTTTGGATTAACGAATCTTCGGAATAACGAACCTTCAGAATAACAAACTGTAACCGAAAAAAAAAATATTGTCAACCTATTGCTATTGGCGGTTATAACACAAAAATGATTTAGTATACGGTTTTCATTCATCATTATTTCAAGTATTCTCCTTAAGTTAGGTTGTTATTGGGTTGCTTCGACTCTGTGTCAACAAGTTTCAACAGTCTTTAAATGATCAGTCAAAGAGAACGAACATAATAATTATATTAATCTCTTCCCAGTGTTACCATAAACTCAAAACAGCTATCGTGGTTATGAGACAAGATCTACTACGACGAGATAACGGTATTGACTTTTTACCTGATCGGAGGAGACGATTGGTGACGTGTTCGTGAGAATATCACTCCGTACTTCAAATTGATCATAATCTATGTGAAGTAAAGAAACGAGAGATTGAGGGGAAATCAATGCTTCATGAAACACATGTGATATATTTCCTTGTTGTTGGTCTATATTTCCAATTTGGTCCGCTCTCCAAGTCGACTCACAGCATTTCGTTTACTTTAGATGATGTAATCTGTGAGACTGAATATTTATCAAAACGTTGATACTTCTTTTGTTGCCTTTAATTATTAAATTACTACAAAACTGATAATCTAAAGTAATAACGATACACATCACAACGACATCATTGTGCATACTGTAACAAACAAAAAAAAACCCGACTAATTGAGATATAACAAGAAATATGAGCCTTAGCTTACAATACGTCATGTACGTGTAAAACTAATGTTGAAAAAAGACGCACAGTTTCGTTTCTATCAATGATAGAGAGTAACGTTTCCGATGTTAATCATTTAAAGTATTTTGACTTGAATTGATTCTTTGATAATGTATTTGATTTGTTGATAAGGAAGCAACGGACGCTTACAAGCAAGCAACCAAGGGAGCAACAACTTCAGCTCAACTCCGAAGGACTAGCCAACATGGATAAAGTGGCTTGCCTATGGGCACAACCCCTGCAGCTACGGGAGTCCAACCAGTGACGTCTGATTTAAACCAGGAGGCTTCACAAAGAATCTAAGTCGAAAAAGTCAACTTAAGATTATGGCATGCTCTGTGTGCCTTCTATGTTGTTTTAACTTGCTAATGAACATGAAAATTTCGGAGACTTTTTTTTTAATAATCTAAAAGAATTTTTGTTAATGCTCCATTGCAAAACAATGATATAGATGCTTCCCCAAGTGTTAAATCACGGAGCATAATCTCGTCACCATAGTCTACGCATGTTTAAACTACGTCGGGCATTTAAGCTTATACATTAAAATATGTCGATTTGAAAACGAGTGAAAGTGCGTCACCAACTGAGAAAACAGAAAGGTCGTTTACGCAAAAAAAAAATTATGGGCACATGAGATAATTACGAACTGGCTTATTGATTGCAAAGCTGTGACAGCTGTAAAATTCACGGTCATTGCCCTAAAGAAACCCGAAGTGTTAGTATGACCTAGCTAGGGCACGAGATGCTGTTATTAAAAAGCGGTGAGCCTGTTCTCGGGCTGGCTATCTAGTTGCTCCGACGTTTGTTGTTGTCGTTGTTGTTGTCGTCGTTGTTGTTCCATATTTGATTTACGTAAGAGCAGTTTCATTTCTCCTTATCTGAATTTGTGATTGGGGTGATTTTAAATTAAACAGTTCCGCATTGATATTTCTCTTTCGAAATTAACTTATGTCTGTATCTTATAACATTAAAAGCCAGGGCATGCAATACCTGATCCATGCAAAAGAAAACAAACAAACAAACAAACAAACAAACTAAAACAATATCTGGTTCACATTAAGACTAAATTACATTTTTGACCTCAGTGGAGAGTTGCCGAAGGGACTCCTTTAAAAGAGATTTGATAATAACTAGTCTAGGTCTAGATACTGCTTCGACTCTGTAAATGCACACCAACCTTTATTGTGAATTTGGGAACCTTTAAGAACTCCCTGGTGGTTTTTTTTTTTTTTTTTTTTTTTGCTTGTTTGTTTGTTTGTTTTTTGGGGGTGCCTTTTTACATATTGTACAGCCATAGCTGTTACAGTTGTTTTGAAATGATAATAAACGTGCAATAATCATGTTATGTAAACCCTACAGAGTCAGAGAAGTTTTCCTTAAAGAAATTATTCATCAAAGATATCGCCGGTATATTACATTTACCTGATTTGATCAGTGGTTGAGCCCGTGATGTATAGATGACATCTGAAAAGAAGATTCCAACGGTCAATGCCACACCCATAATAACAAGACATATCGTCAACATTTTCCTCTTGAACGATGTAGGTCCCGCTTTAGCCATTGTCGATGCCAGCGTTTTAATCATCAAAACATATTTTGTCGTGATGATCTCTTGGCCCAATTGGCTTAATAGCGTCTTGTCCGCAAATTGGAAGAGAGTGTGTTAAACACAACAGAATGCCGTGAAAGGCCAACATCCAACGTAGAGCATGTATATTGCGCAGAACTCGGCCACGAGCCATTTCACAATAGTCATGTCATCTGCACCTTTCTAATGCAGATTTTATGCATGCTTTGTTCACAAAAATTACCCTTAATAACCACAAAGTTTGCCGGAGGCTTGCCCGACCCAGCAACAAGTAAGCGAATTCCTGTCTATGGAACTTTAAATGGGACTCCCCAGGTGAGTGAGATGCTTCGTTACTAGGCTGTTGGAAAAAGAAACATCCATTAGTGTTATAAATTTTAAAAACCGTCTACTGGAATCCAGTGTGCATGCATCAGATATCATCACATTGCCAGATTGCTGTGTCCGGTAGGCATTTAGCATGTTTAGGCAAGGTTCCTCGTTAGATCTCTAATTACAAATGCTTGTATGCAATTGTATTGACGACTCAACCGGTTCTGTAATACCGGGTGCCCCCAAAAAAGCGGAACGGTGAATTTTCAGTATCTTGGGTTCTAAAAGTGATACATTTTTTGACATCAGTAGAAAGAGCATCTTCCGCAGAAGATAATGATGCCAAAATCATTAAATTTGGTTCAGTACTTTTTATTCTAAGCCAATTTCTGTAAATGCAGTCATTTTCAAATTTCGCCGGATTTTTGCGACTTATGAGATAATAATTTGAGTTGCACACGCGTTCCATACGGTGAATTGTGTAAGCTCGTTGATACGTGTCAACAAAAGATACAGGGCTCACGCCCATAAATATTTCCCCATAGGGATGTGTGTTAAGATTCAACTTTCAAAAAATTCTGTAAAATAGCTGGGAGAAATGAGGTGTTTCAGCTTCACTAACCTGGATAAGTGACATATATCCTTTCATCCATCAAATTTCTAGGGTGGGTTCTTCAGCTCAAATTCTGTCCAAGGGTCCGCAAAGCCAGACTACAAGTTCTAGTCACTCAAAAAAATCACCTATTTTCCGTACACGTACCCAATGAAATATAGTCCCCTCAAATTCCATCAGAATAGCAAACTCAGAGTCTATAGCTATTCAACTTTTTGCCAAACTATATCATTGATTTTCAATTAATTTTTTTTTTCTTCATTTATTTTGGTATCTTTGGTACGAATTTGTGAAGGGGTCTGGGACATTCCGTTTTATCTACGGATGTGAGCCCTATAGTGGAGGTCATATTTCTCATCATAAATGTGTTTTTGATGATATTTGCCCCTACATCATATGGGAAGTTACACATTTAAGGGTTATAAAGCTTCTCAAAGGGACACTTTTGAAAATCATGCCCTTTATGTTGTTGTTTTTTTTTTCAAAAATAAATCTTGCAGTGTTGATCAGTTCTTCATAAGATGAATACACAGATGCGGGCAGTTATCCTTGATTATGGGGGTGTCATCATGACCTTATTGCCTACAACATACTTTAAAAGACTTTGGTTTGTCAAACAGACTAACTTTATGTATTTTGAGCTGTTTCAGTGGTAGCCAAAACAAAGAAATACTTTAAAATAACACAGTCATTCAAAGTTGTGTGATACTGATGACTACTATGTACAAAGATCTAGTACCACAACAACATAATAAGAAAACAAATATTGTAGCCAAGCAGAGTTGGGGGGGGGGGGGGGGTACAGGAGAGGGGTGGGGGGTGGGTAGGAAGGAGAAGGGGGGAGGGAGGAAGAGACCTGACACAATAGATCAACATAAACCAGCAGAGCTTGTATGGGATGAATACTTCCCATGGACTTGTGTGCATTGCGTGCATTCTCTATAGGGCTCACACCCATAATATTTCCCCATAGGGGTGTGTCTTAAAATTCAAATTTCAAAAATTTCTGTAAAATAGCTGGGAGAAATGAGGTGTTTCAGCTTCACTAACCTGGATAAGTGACATATACCCTTTCATCCATCAGACTAGAATTAATTAAAGGACAAGTTCACCTTCATATACATGTGGTTTGAGTGAAGGTAACAATAGTAGTAGAACACATCAGTGAAAGTTTGGGGAAAATCCGACAATCCGTTCAAAAGTTGTGAATCTTTAAAGTATCTGTGCAATCACTGCTGGAGGAGGAAGACTACTACAGTGTATGATGTCACATGCGTACAACAATATAAGGAAAATAAAAAGAGAATTTCACAAAACTTGACTTTTTGAATAAAGTGCACATTTCTTCGACATGTTACTGACTTATGTTAGGGGTAATATTATTTCCCCTGACTTCTGAAAGAGAGAAGTCGAGTGTCCTTTTATTATGTGAGAAAAGTGAGAATATCTTGAATTTTCTTTATACTTTCTTTATATAGTTGTACTCATATGACATCACAAGCTATAGTAGTCTTCTCATCCAGCCATGACTGAGCAGAAGAAACTTCAAAAATTCATAACTTTTGAACGGATTGTCCGATTTTCCTCAAACTCTCATTGATGTGTTCTACTAATATTGCTGCATTCACTCAACCTACATGTCTATGAAGGTGAACTTGTCCTTTAAAAATCAATGATGTAGTTTGGCAAAAAATTGAATAGCTGTAGTCTCTGAGTTTGAATTCCTCTACAAACTGCATTTTGGTTGGAAGATGAAAGCTATTCTGATGGAATTTGAGGGGACTATATTTCATTGGGTACGTGTACGGAAAATAGGTGATTTTTTTGAGTGACTGGAACTCGTAGTCTGGCTTTGTCTGATGTTATTCAGCTATTCAGTTTTTTGCCAAACTACATCATTGATTTTAATTATTTTTTTTCTTCATTTATTTTAGTATCTTTGGTACGAATTTGTGAAGGGGTCTGGGACATTCCATTTTATTTACGGGTGTGAGCCCTATAGCTTTCACGTTGGGCGCGCACACACACACAGACACAGACACACAGACACACACACACACACACACACACACACACACACACACACACGCACACACACTGTTTTTTCCTGGCCCGCGCCCAATGTGAAAGCTGTATCTGTTGTTGACATGGATCACCGAGCTTACACAATATTCACCGTATGGATCGCGTGTCGCACTCAAATTATTTTCTCATAAGTCGCAAAAATCCGGCGAAATTTGAAAATGACTGCATTTACAGAAATTGGCGCAGAAAAAACAGTACTGAACAAATTTAATGATTTTGGTTGCATTGTCTTCTGCGGAAGATGCTCTTTCTAATGATGTTAAAAAAATATACCACTTTTAGAACGCAAGGTACTGAAAAATCCACCGTTCCGCTTTTTTGGGACACCCGGTATATTCAGATTTATGCATGTTTTGTTTGCAAAAATGAATTGCCCTTAACAACCACGATGCACAAAGCCTTCAGGAGGCTTGTCCTACCTAGCAACAGCTCAGTGAATTCCTGCCTATAGAACTTAATGGGAGGGAGTGGGTTAATGACATGCTTCGTTACAAGGCTGCAGGAAAGGAAACATCCATAAAATAAATTATATTACATTACACACACACACACACACACACACACACACTGCAGTTTCAGGGGTATTTTCATCACCTGGTTTGAGAGGTAGGCAGACAGTTTCCTGAATAGACCGCGTAACTTTCATGTTTGCACACAGATGGATGTTTCTTTTTCTACAGCTTACGAAGTATTTCGTTCACTTGATCCCTCCAAGAAAAAAAAAAGTTCCTTACAGTCAAGAACTTAGTTGTTGCTAGGTAGGGCAAATTTCCGGCAAGCTTTGTGGCTGTTAAGGACAACCCTTAGTTGTGAACAATGCATTGCATTGAATTTGAATACAATACAGAAACGGTCTTAATGGACTCTGCAAGTGCATTGCAAGAAATAGCTCCAACTACCACTGTCAGCAATCACCATCTCCGTGGCTGCTGTGATGAAATCCAAAGTAGAACATTAGACACGTAGATTTGATAATAAGTGTTCGTTGCACGTAGCTTTAGGCTCTATAAACATTTAAATTTTGCTGGAAGATTTTATGCGCTCCCGCGGATTTTCTGGGGCAAAAAAAAAAAAAAAAAAAAAAGTTTCTTGCTGTCTGCTGTCTTGATCTGTGGGGCAAAGATTGATGATCATGAGTAAGAAGCGCCTCTATCTTGTAAAGGATTAATCCTGTTTATGTAAATAGATTCTACAATAACGTGTATACCAGACGTGTATTTGAGAGTCAATGATACTGGAATCGATCATACCTTCAATGTACGCACTCGTACTGTAATATGTGTTATAATGTATGTCAGGAAAGATATGTTTTAGTTGTCTTTGGGGTTTTGTTGTGATTTTGAAGGGGGATGGGGTAGAGTAGTAAGGGGGAGAGTGGACGGGGGTAAGGGTGGTATGGGTGGTTTTTGTGGGGGGCTTTTTAAGAATAAACTTCAATCAATGGATATTGATATTTAAAGTTGGTTAGAATGAATGTCAAAAAGAAAGTTTTTTGGGTAAGTGATTTAGATAATAAAATTTGTAAAGTAAAGAAGGAACAAAAATTAAAAAGAGAATGTGGGATTAGTAGTGAAAAAAAAATAGTAAAAAAGAGGTATGCATATGAATTGTTAAAAAATTGTATCAGAGTGTATCAAAATGTATCAAATTGATGTTAAGTGTTGGTATAAATTTTGTTTCCATTGATGAAAATGATTATGAAATATTGATTGATGTGAAGTGTTTTGTATAAATTTGTACGTTGTGTTTCCCATTGATGAAGAATAAAATATTCTTTTAAAAAAATGTTACATATTCAGCATTAAGGGAATTGTCACATTAGTGCATGTTATTTTGTATAAAATGTCTGGTCACTCTCCATTAGCTGTTCATTACAGTATTTTTTACTACAGAAATGTAACAGATTGATGCATTTGGTTGTCTAACGCCCATTTCATACGTAATGATGATATTGCAGAACTACTAAATTCTTTCTCCTACTGGGGTATCTTGGATTTACTCTGTCCTTTGTTCTTTGTCTGGTCCAAACCGGATAACACGCAATGTTAGCACCTTATGGATATCATTAAGCTGGTCCATGCCGGATAACCACGCAATGTTAGAACCTTGTGGATATCATTAATCTGGTCCATGCTGGATAACCACGCAATGTTAGCACCTTATGGATATCATTAATCTGATCCATGCCGGATAAACATGCAATGTTAGCACCTTATGGATATCAAATATCTGGTCCATGCTGGATAACCACGCAATGTTAGCACCTTATGGATGTCATTAATCTGGTCCATGCCGGATAAACACGCAGTGTTAGCACCTTATGGATATCAAATATCTCTGTCTTTTTTTTACTGCACCATCTTTTCGTTTAACTGTTCATTATTATCATGCACATCAGAAGCTTTTGCAGCGCAGAAGAATATATGTCTATAGGTTTTGCGCTTTATAAATTGATATATTATCATTATTTTTGTGCCCTACTACCTGCCCTACTACCTGTCAAGGCAAAAGGGCCCTTGGCCTGCATTCTCTCGGGCTCGCTAGGACCCTTCTACCGGACAGTGATCCTCCAAATAGCGTGAATTCTAGCAGCTGAAAATTTTGCAATGGGAGATGGGTGTGGTCTGATTTAAACTTCAAGAATGAATCGATGTGTATATTAGGTTTCCTGTACACGGTCATACATGTTGTATGTCCAGAAAAAAAAAAACAAAATTAATGAGTTTGTGTACCTGTTCTTTTGCGCTTTTTCCTGGAAGGGGGGGGGGGTATGTAGTCGACTCCAGGATGTTTGGAGAAAATGATTCTACAGAAATCGTTGGTTGCGCTCCCGTGGCTAGAGATTGAGTTGTGCCTGTCCGCATCAGCAGCTTAGCATCCTTGAAGTTTGAGATATAACCTGCGATGTTTAGGTAAATTCAAGACTATTTTCGTCGTCGTCTCTTTATATTGGTGCAATAATAAATACGTTTAAAATGCAGACAGTGCATGAATGTTACTTAAAAAACTTTTTAAATTTTGATCGTTAACAGTAATGTATAATACGCTCCGTATATGGGGGGGGGGGGGGTATTCCAATCGAAACATTATCGACATTCGGTGCTGCTTGGTAAAGGAAATATATAATCTCCTGGGGAATATGTAACTCCTGTGAGGAAGTCAGGTGTTTTGAAACATCTCTAAAACGGCAATAATAATGTATTATAGTCATAGTTTGAATTGAAGTGTTTGAATTATTATGTCTGTGTGCACGTGAGTGTGTGTTTGTGTGTGTGTGTGCGTTTGATGTGAGTGTTTGCCTTGAGCAAACTATCATGTTCCCGTTTGGCGGGCAATTTGCGAGAATATTATGTGTCTTTAAAAAGGAAAACGGATTTCGTTTCTTTGGTTAGAAAAAAGAGTCACAATATTAGAATTACATTATCTTGTACAATGTTTGTGTATACTGCATTTCGTCTTTGTATAATGTAAGATTGGCATTATTTTGTACAATATATGCGTATCATGCAGTTTGTCTTTGTATAATGTTTTGTTTTTGTTTTTGTGAACGTGAATTTTGAGATATGAAATTGAACGAAATTCGAATAAAGAATTATTTTAAAAAGTGTTCGTGGCGAATCATGTTCTCTCATAATAGGTGTGCAAAAAAAAAAAAAAAATCTGGATAATCCATGATGAAACATAATGTATTATCTAACACGCAAGTTACATTGTAAGTCAGGTTGCTTTAAGTGAAATTACCTGTACACGGCGGATTTTTTAAATTTTCGTAGTATATAATTATGCTGAATTTGATTTTTCAGAAAATTTCGCGTACTTGAAACTTCCGCAAAGTTCGGGAGAAGGCAAGATTCTCGAAAGCAAATTGCGCGCGATTCTAAACAATGCATAGAACGCCAATGGCAATTTGTTTCATAGTTTTTCAGTTTCATACAGCAAGAAACAACAACAACAACAAAGGTCGGTTCCGATTCGCTGAAATTTCATGTCGCGTAAATGACACTGTATTTATGTACATCTATAGGGGAGTATAGTAACAAAAAAGAGGTTTAGAATTGTGGTTTTTTTTTCACATTTCATGGAACTGGAAAACATGAATCCAATCTTGAATTCCATGATCAACAAAGCATTTGAAACATATAGGCGGTTGAATTAATAAGCGATTTATGAAGAGAAAATGTTGTTGAGTGATGAACGATTCCCAGGGTAGATACAATTGGGGCTTGCGCATTCAGTAATACAGCATTTATTCACTTTTCATTTTATACATTTTCATCACACATTATCTTAACTGTTCGCCCTGGAATGTAGTTTGTGGGAACAGCTGAATCGCATGATTTTTTTTTTTTTTTTTTTTTTGGGGGGGGGGGGTTGTTACAAAGGTCAGGGGTAATCCATGCTTTTTTTTTTCAACAATTCTACTTTAAAGTTAGTATGATTGCATTCATGAGAATTTTAAATCAAATAGCATTTTGCTTTCACTGTTGAATAGATACTCCCCAGCAATGTAATGCCTTGATGCACGTATGACTAGTGCTATAGATACATAATTCTCGGTATCGCCAATACCTAGGCGCCGTTGCGTGCGCAGAGCAGCATTTGAGATGCATTATGGGATAGCTCAGGGGACAAACTTACCCCGGTTTTGGCTGCACTCCGGTCACGTTTCGTCTTTATCCAGGAGTATTTTTTTTTTTTTGATTGAAGATTTCTTCGCTTACCATCATGTGACCAGCACATTAAAGCCTTGCAGTAGTGAATCGTAACTCCAGTGACCGCAAATCAGTAAAATTTGACATTTCAAACTCTTTTTTTAAAGTTTAATTCTAAGCGAAGGAGAAAGCAGCAACGAAAGAAAAGCAGACGAAAATTACATTAAATTGCATGGAAACTTAGGCATGCGCAAGACAACCGGAATTGACAATGGCACCGAGGAATCCCACAACGCATCTGAAACAGGGCTGTTCTGTGCACTGGCGATAACGATAACAGATGATTACCTTTTCAGGACTTTCAGGATTGTCTACTGTTACTACAGCTATTGATCAAAATCTAAGTGAATGGCAATTCAGCCTCGTCATGAAATCCTTTTGGGCTTATTGTACCCAAATAGTTCAAAGTCCAAATTGTATTTCTTGTACAGTGCAGACTCATAATTTCGAGGAACAGTTGCAAAATACGACTCTAAGATCTGCTTCGACGAACTGTTGGTCGGGCTGCTCCCCTTCTGTGAAGGGAACTGGACCACTGAGTCGGCGTCTGTCCTATGAAGGATGTAGGCAGCATCGTCAGATAACGTCTCAAATTTAGCGATTATGTCGAAGTCCGTGAGACACGGGTAACATTGCTTGCTTACTCTGGCCCAGTGACGGTTTTCTTGCCATTCTTGCATGGGGCCTGGTTTCGGGTCAATCAGAAATTTGACGAAGTCCGAGAAAGTGAGATCATAAAGTAAGGTTCCTTGTGAGGTTCGTATCTTCTTTGCGGCTGGACTTGGTTTGGTTCGCTTCGACTTATAACGTCGCTGAATAGAGGCGCCTGCGCGTTCTTGAAATTTGTAGGCCCGCTCAAAAGTAGAGTTTGGCTCAAGCTTGTTCCTAAATGCGGAGAGTAGCCTGGAAAAGGGGTCTCGCACTACAATAAATTTTACATAGTCTTGTAGCATCCGTTCGGCATCAGCTCGCTTGTAAAACGACAAGTACTTCAACTTTTTCGGAGCGACCTTGTTGTTGACAATGGGCTGAGAGAGATCGTAGGGGTCGTCCATAACTCCCCGCAGCACGAGGAGAACCCGCTTCCAGCTTGTTGATGCGATCTTGGGGACTGAACAGTAGATGAGCTTGTATTTTTCATCAACAATAAATCGAGAGAGGTCTTGTTGCATCAAATCATTCACTGAGCCGTTGAGACCGTATTGTCGACATGTCGCGCGGAGATGCGCCCGGCGTTCCGCCTGGATGAATTCCTGGACACTGTAGAGGTCATCGTCATGAAGTGTCGAACTGCGTACATCAGCGAAAAGCCGATTCTGCGACAGGAGAGACAAGTGACACTGCATTACAAGACTACCGGAGTCATTTCTTTTGACGGGGTACATACACTAGTCTTTGACATAAGAATAAGATTTTGGAAATTGTGTTCAAGACCAAGATAGACAAAGATTCAAGCCTGTGATTGCACACCAAACTACAGTCCTGGTTGAGGTGAGGATTTAGCTTTTAACGTTTTGCGAGATATTCAGAAACCACTCTACTGATGTCGAAGAGCATGCAATGCTAAGGGGTATCAAAAGTTTATTTGATAAAGATCGGTCTTGAAATGGTTGAGATATCCAAAAACTATGTGAAACAAAGAGATCCTAATAAAAGGTGTGGCCTGTCGCCTTTTATTATTATTATCACTTTTTTTTTTGATATCTCAGCCATTTGAAAACAAATTTTCATCAAATAAACGTTGAATCCTTCTTGAAATTACACTGTACATGCTCTTTCGTATTTCGTAAGAGGTTTCTCATCATATCACTTAGGAATGTTATAAACCTGAATCCCCACCTCAACCAGTATTGTACAGTCCCTTTAAAATATCCTGTCCATACCCCTGTAAAATTGCCGTTACTGGATAGAAGAAAGAAAAGTGGGGGCGCTGTGGCATAGTGGATAAGGCTTCTGACTCCCAATCGGAAAACCCGAGTTCAATTCCCGCCCAGTGCTTACGTCATTGGACACGTGGTTTAACCCACCATGTCTCTCTCAACCAAGGTGTATAGTGGGGTACCTGGCAACGTGAGGGTAATAAAAATGACAGGGCCCTCTGGTAGAGCAGTGGTAGCGCTAAAGAGGATACCCTGGATTATTGTTATTATTATTATCATTACTACTACTACTACTACTACTACTACTACTACTACTACTATTACTATTACTACTACTATGAAAGGCTTGAAATTAAGAAAAGGACAAATGCATATTTCGACACTTTGTCAC
Source organism: Diadema setosum (assembly GCA_033980235.1). Taxonomy (NCBI): domain Eukaryota; kingdom Metazoa; phylum Echinodermata; class Echinoidea; order Diadematoida; family Diadematidae; genus Diadema; species Diadema setosum. The sequence goes on along the minus strand of CM067067.1, from coordinate 30,448,711 downwards.
CTTGAGGCGGTGAATAATCCCAATGTCCTTCTAACACTGAGAGTAGCATTGCCCAGTATAGATGAAAGTGTCGCATTTAAAGAATAGATTCCTATTTTGCAGCCTAGTCTCAGAGGAGAGCCCAAAGCCGTAGCTTTCAGGTTTGGCAACATGGAAAATAAACTAAATCAACCACCACTACAATATGACATAACATGTCTTGCAAGCACATGAAAGTATTATCTATTAAAGCGTTTTCTTATGGTGAGGCTGCCATGTCATCATCCTTGTTCATTACAATGATATTGATTTGTTGATTGTACATAAGTCACTTATCGGTCAAGCCGAATTATTAGTATTTAAATCTCATAGACATAGTATTACTCATAATTTGCGCAGTTTTAAGGACACTCTTCTCTTACAAATTCCAACATGTAAAACAAAAGTAACATTGGGAGACAGAGCATTTGCCTGTGCAGCTCCCAAATTCTGGAATGATCTACCATTAGAAGTACGAAAATCCCCAACTGTAGCAGTCTTTAAATCCCGACTCAAAACACATCTTTTCATCTAAATGTTCATTACTATCAAGCACATCAGAAGCTTTTGCAGCGCTGAAGAATATGTCTGTAGGTTTTGCGCTTTATAAATTGATATTATTATTATTATTATTATTATTATTATTATTATTATTATTATTATTATTATCATTACAATGTTATTTTGTTATAATTTTTTAAAACATTCGTATTCCTCATCCAAAACGCTAAAAATCGAAACTTTGTACCCAGTATAACTAATTTATTGATGTTCAAATGTTAGTCTCAAATCATCCAGCGTTCACCTTTATGAGCATGACAAGGCTTTTTTTTTTTACTTTACAAAACTGAAGCACTAGATGCTCGCAAAACCACCGCGCTTCTTTTAGACTACTACGTCACAAGAGTAGTGGGGAAAAATAATGATCGAGAGGTAAAGTAAAATGTTGGTTGATCAAGGGCTTACAGAAGAAAATGAAAAGACTTGAGAAAGAAAACAAATAAGAGAGGGAGAGAAAAAAAATAATGCAAAAGGAGATTCCCGTGTAGATCAAACCAGGGAACCTAGCATCTGTTTCAAGGATATCCGGTCAATTAGATATCCGCATGAACATAAAATGGATATCTCACAAGATAAAACGATGTTATGCAGTCGTGTGTATTCACTGCAAAAAAAAAAGGCAATTTCAGTACGGATCATGTTCCTTTACACAGCTGTCTTAACCGTGCTAGTCATTACCATTCGTGAAAACTCGATGAAAACTGCCATTGCTTACCACTATTGGCATGATAGCTCATATAAAGTAAAGTACATGTAACTATCTCAATGTTGCCGTATATTGATATTCCTGATATAAGGCACCTACCGCTTGAACATGACCACCAGTTGCACAGTCATGTGACTTTTTCATGTTGCCATGGCAACTTGATTCATTCGGATATATTGTTGTCACGGCGTCCTCATCTATAGATATTAAAAAAAAAAAACGGAAAGTGAGCGATATTAGATAACAGCGGCTAGAATTAACGCAAAGTCAAATAATTATCGATCTACCAGAACTGGATTTTCATACAGATTAATTAGTGTTCTTCCTTACCGTTGCATTTATAATGATGAGACGTTAATTCGCAATCAGCTGGCTAATTCAAACATTATTACAGCCCGAGTATAAGTCATGATTTATTGTTCTTTTACAAAAAAAAAAAAAAAACACATTTAGACAGGTAGTTGCGAGTGCATTTCTTTGGCCATATTTGATATTGTTTTGTTTCTTATATCTCCAACTCACAACATACATTATGGAACCAATGTAAATTGTCTCAACTGTCATTTGATCAATGGTAGAAAAGGTTGGCGATGTTATTTGCTGTATCAATGACCTACGAGGGAACTGTTCCCTCTGAAATACTTTACATGTTGTCTAAACTCTGTATTAAGAGAAATTTACATCCATGCCAACCTCAGTGTCATACTTTGTTGTTGTTGTTTTTAAACCATGTCGAAGATCTAATCAATGGACTGCCACCTGCACGTGATGTATTGCACACTGGATTCCGGTACACAGTTAGATGTTAAACCTATTATACCTTTAATGACCATGAAAACACGAGGAGATGATAGCCATTGTGGCTTCATGGATAAGATGACGATATTCTTAAAGGTAAGATTTGTGTTCGAATTTAAAGGTCCTGTTTACCTTTGGGAGCAGTGATTTAAAAAATGTTCAAGATATCACATTTGATACATATGTGTAGGTCTGTTGTATCACAAAACATCCTACCATATAAAATTTTCGCAATAAAACCTAAAATATACGGAGATATCTGTATTTTTCTCAATAAACCATAACTGTCTGTGACTGTAGACGATTTAGTCTGGAAACATTTTTATCATAACTATTGTTCACATTTTGTGTATCTAACAATACTTGACATCGATTATACGAATTCAAATTTTTACAGTGGCCGTTTCTATCCCTAACTCACATTTTATAACTATTTCAAAACACTAATGCTGGGTTTTTGTTTCATCTGCGAATGGTAAATTATGCCTTTAACCTCTGGCAAGGCACATCATCCCTATTGCTTAGTCCTTCAAAGGGGACGTATTTCAAGACATTGGCCCCGTGGTGAGCTTGCTAAAAAAACATGTATACAAATGCTCCCTTAGTATAGCAACATTAATAAAAATATAAAAAAAAATAAACAGGCAAATATCTTACCTGTGACGTCACTGTGAGATTCGTCCTCCGCATAAAATACAAGAGTGGTGGGCTTTAAGACAGTGGGCATGAATACAGAGACATTTATGGCCACCACGAGGACGACTAGCCCAGTGGCTGCCCACTGTTTTCCGCTGGGCATTTTGGAACTTTTCACTTGTTCTAACTCATGAAGCTGCATGGTTCCAAAACGGAACAGACGTCAGCTATAATAATGTGACGACGAATCCTGCTTTAAATGGGAACAGACCTGAGGAATGAACACAAGCTTGGAATTTATATTTGTATATTATAATTATCTATATATCACTAAATTGCGCAGCAAGTCGAGTGCGGGACGGGTAAGGTGCAACATGCTTGAGACGTGCAGTTAAGAATAAATAGATAAACAAATAAATGAATAAATTTATGAATAAAGATATAACGTGAGGGAAATTAGCGTGCAAAATTCAATACTGGTCGCAAACGCTGTGCTTTTAGTATGAACTCAAACAGAGCACGGCAAGAGTAAATAAACAAAAATCCATGAAAGCGTTACACCTGCTTTACTATTGACATACACAGGTGTGTCGTGAAAAGAGGCGTGTGGGAGCTATCTCATTAAGACTAGACATATTGACGAAGTGAAGGTAAAGTTTGCACGATGATTATTCGTGTCTCTTTTCTCTTCATCTGTCCTCATTCAAATGAGAAGATGCCTAATTTTGTTGGATGTGTGTGTTTTTTTTTGTTTTTTTTTTTGGTTTCTGTGTTCGTGTGTTTGTGTTAATCTCTCTCACATCAAAAAAAAACAAACAACACTGCACGCAACATGTTATTATAATGACAAAACTGACAATACAATGAGAGCACGTGTGCAAGAAAATTATTTATTGCGCTGAGCACAACAGTTGACGCAAAGAATACACAGAGACAAGAAGTTAATAAAAGCACTGAAGACTCAGAAGTACAAAACGTTTTCCCGTTAAACTTGCTTTATTACCGGATATGTAAAATAGCATTCACCATCATAACTTAAGATTCATTTCCATGTCTTATACTGTTTCATTCCGTATTGACAAGACTCAGTGAAGTTTTATGACTGCATTTTACATGATTGCACTCATGACGATAAGTATATACCAAGAAAGAGTACTCAATGTTTAATTCAAATAGCCCCATGTAAACTCTCCTTATGTAGCGAATGATTTTATCCATGACATCTGTACATTTTGCTTAAACTGTGAAATACTGCACTAGATACCGTTGAGACAGAGATAGAGTGCGGTGCCTTACTAACGTCCAAGTTAAACCTCAATGATTTTTTTCTTTTTAATTCCCGGACGAAAATAAATGACCAATAGCGTATGAAACTGTCTTCGCATAATTGACGTGATTCTTGGATCTGATGCATGGCAATTACTCTCAACAACACAACTGAATCCCTCCACCTCATTGGTTAAATGGATTTAAACTTAAGTTCTAAAAAATGGTTACCATTCAGCTTGGCGGGAATTAGCTCGTATACGGAAGAAAAAATAAATTGAAAATACGTGTACACAGTCTACATTTGTAGTTCAAAAAAGGCGACGAGTGCGACAAACGACAGATATTTGTTAAAAATAAACGTACATCCCAGCATGTTCAGTCTGTTATATTACGACACAACAATGCACATACAAATGTAGAAATTTTGAGGCTGTTAGAGTGGAATTCCATGCTGAAATTGACATTGATTTAAAGAGTAGAATCAAACAAAATGGTGTGGTACAGCTGTAGATGTTTCTTGCAAGTCAGACCAACATGTGATACTTTCAAAAGGAAAAGTTATGGAATGATTTAAATTAATCGAATCTTCGAATGTGCATGTTCAAGTAAAAAAGGTGTGAAAGTTTTCATAATATACATGTCCGATATCGTGGATTATATGGTCTATAATTTCTATCATTCTGATGTCCGACTGAGTTTATTCTACTCCTTTAGTTTGCTTTGCAGATGATGTGGACTTGTACTACATACACAAGTTCATCCATTTCATTCATTCATGATGAAAAGAACATCCACAGATAGGTACACTGTAAGCCTACATAGCTCATTTTGACGAAAATAGCAATTCTCCACTCCATCGTAAAATAGACAACATTACATAGTTAAGTTCTCCGTTCAAGTTCGAAATCAGTGTGTCTGCGTCAGTGCAGTTAACGCCATATAGGTGGAAACGTGTCACAGCAAAATAATGCGTGCAGTATCAGGTACAGTGTATCTTCAGTATCCTTGTAATAGCATTGTGAAACTGATAACCTGATGATCTTTACAAGTTCAATATGCTCTCGTAACGTCATAGAAGAAGTACAGGTACTCTATTACAGGAAGTGAGTATAATCCATATTATGATAATATACACTTCTACATACTATCAGACCTTTATTACACAAAGTCTCTCCCTGTGTAGGATTTGGCTAAATACAATGTCATCAATACCCCATACCTTAGTAATCAAAGCAGACGCAAGCCCATGTTCTCTGCTGTCGGTTTGTGGATTTTACAAATTGAACTGGATTGATTTTCCCAAAAAAAACAAACAAACTATACACCAACAAACACATCATTTGTAATATACAAAATTTGTAATATATACAAAATTTGTAGTATAAAAAAGCCAACACTTCACTGAAATAGATCCTTGCTACATTGTTTGATTGTAACATAATTGTCCTGCGGTGTGCTCCTGCGTTAAATACCGTGACGTTGTTCATAGTCAGAGAGGTGAGAATCACCTTCTTGTTCATAAGCCAGAGGAACTATTTATGCCTTGTGAAACTAACAGGATATTATTCTGTTACTTATTGCGGTATAATAACTTGTAAGCTGTGATATCATACAATTTTCTGATAATGTTTTACTCTGGTGTCACAATACAAAGGAGAGAAATCATGTCAAAAATCAACCAATGTGTAAGTAGACTTACCTGCAGGGAACCAAGGCGTGTTTACACGTGTGGTTTTCCACCATTCCAATCCTCACTCCGTATCCTCTGACTACAGGGTTGTGTCTCCCCCTCGTAACATTGGAGGAAAATTGATGAATTCATCACTCCTGAAAACCTTTGAACAAGTCTCTCAGTCGTGTTTTGCAAGCTCTTCGTAACTTTTAAGAGATCTAATCACGGAATATATCTAAGGAGAATTGTGTGTGACACACGCATATAGTTCACTAATCGATCGTTTTTCATGGCTCTGTGCTACAAGAGTGTTACCATCTGCAGGCCTTTCGCGTTCGCGTTCTCTCACTGTGGTTTCATCCTTGTCTTGCATTTGAATAAGCTTTCGGACACACTTCAATAGGCTTAGGATATCCATTAACAAAAGAGGTTACATAATCATCACAAAGAGAGGTGTAAGAGTGTCCGAAAGAGAAATCGGGGGGGGGGGGGGGGGGAGTGGGGAGGAAGAGGAAGAGTGATTGAAAGTAATGTATGTGTGAAAGAAGAGTGGGGTAAGGAGAAACGGAGGAGTGGGGGTATGGAGAGAGGGGAGGGGATAGAAAGCTGAAAAATATACTCGTCAGAAATATTGCTTTCTCTCTCTCTTACTAATAACACTATGGTCTGCAGGTTCATCTACTTTTTCTATGATACGATATTGTAGAGAAGTATATCATAGAAAAATATTGGCGACCGTGCATCACAAAACCAACAGAAAAGTCGCCCGACTTGATTTTCCATAAGGATTCAGAGCAGGAGGCCAGGGAACACCTCGTCAGTTTTTAGCCTTCAAATTTTCCGAAAGAGATTATAAGTATAAAAAGTTTGGTGTCATGAAGCGAATGGGAATACTATTGTCTTTATGTATTCCTTTTCTAGAACACTTTGTTTTGGTGTGACGCAGGTTTTCTCAGCCTTACGGATTCGGAGCACTAAAAAACCCTTCAGATACTCTTTACTTTCAACTCCAATAACTTTTGAAAGGAGGATGCTGTTGCATTGGAATAGTATAGGTCATGAATAGGATTTACTTAAAGGGAAGGTAAACCCAAAGAACAATGTGGATTGAGTGAAAGCAGCAACATTAGTAGAACACATCAGTGAAAGTTTGAGGAAAATCGGACAATCGATGCAAAAGTTATGAATTTTTAAAGTTTTGGTGTTGGAACCGCTGGATGAGGAGACTACTAGAGGATATGACGTATGAGTGGACAACAATACAAAGAAAATATAAGGGAAATTCAACAAAAATTCACTTTTCTAGAATTATGAAAAAACAATGGACCAACCGCTTTCAGAAAGCAGGGGGAATAATTGCTACCCTTAACATATATCAATATCAAGTTGATGGAATTTGTAATTTTCATGAAAAATGAATTTTTGTAGAATTTTCTTTATGTTTTCTTGGTATTGTTGTCCACTCATACGTCATAACCTCTAGTAGTCTCCTCATCCAGCGGTTCCAACATCAAAACTTTAAAAATTCATAACTTTTGCATCGATTGTCCGATTTTCTTCAAACTTTCACTGATGTGTCCTACTAATGTTGCTGCTTTCACTCAATCCACATTGTTCTTGGGGTTTATCTTCCCTTTAATGATATACAATTTAGTTCGATAATCCCTTCATAGTGGTAGCCATGGAGTTTTGTATCCTGTTCTTCATATATACGTATATGAACATGTATTTTATTTATATATATATGTATATATATATATATATATGTATATATATATATATATATATATATATATATATATATATATATATATATATATATGTATATGAACATATATATATATATATATATATATATATATGTGTATATGTATATGAACATATATATATATATATATATATCATTTCTTATCATATCAGATCGATAATGATGACAATAATGATGTTGATAATTATAATAATGACAATAATAATAATGCTTTTATTATTATTATTATTATTATTATTATTATAGCACTGTACATGTATTTCTGTTGCCACATAACAAAATTTGCGCCCTAAATGTAACCCCATTTGTGTCATTTCTAGAAGGGAGTTTTATATGTTACATTTGCCAGTTCTAGTTTACTATACTATAATTATGATCCTCCGGGATAAGTTATAACATTTTCCACTATTCTGCCCGTGTGGACTTCGGGACTATGATTTGGACGTGGTTTACCTTGTCTGTACTCTGTATGTCTACATATTCCAGCATAGGCCTATGGATACTCATCAGTGGATCAAGCCAGATTAAATGGAACTCAATTATCATGCAAATGGAGGGTATAGTGACCTGCAGTCGATAGGTCAATATATAGACTGCTGCAACAATGGAGCTTTTCAGCCATAAGACTTTCTACCACATTCAAGTACACCAGATGACAGCATTTTTCTCTATGACATGTCAAAGAAGTCATGTAAGCAGGACAACTCCTGTGATAAAAGCTTACAATGTTTTGAAAGGAAACGACATATATATTCCATGCCAGGGCTAAGCGGGCTGGCTGTCACATGCATAAACTTGAATTGAAACATGTCAGCCCATCCAACTCAGCTTATAAAACTGGTCAACCCTCTGCATGCCATATTAATTACCTGTCCTTAAGTTTAGGTGTGCAATGTGACATACGATTCATTGGCAAAGAAGGGTATTTGAATACTCACTCTGTCTGTTGTAAGAGCCACTTCCCTGTATATACAAAATGTAAGAATATCAACTGGTACATGTATTATTGCTATTAGATACGGGAATGATTTAGTTTCTTCTTGTTTTCATTTGTTTGCCACTTAAATAGATGGCCACATCACATCTTAGATGACCACATTACTTACAACGGGGGTTGTAAGAAACTTATCGGTAAACAGGTAAACAGGGCACACAAAAAGAATACTGTGCAGAAGCCGCATTCTAGCAGAAGCCTCGAAACCAAGCCGCGTAACCATAGCGACCGACAAGCTGCCGCGCTCACCGGATTTCGAATGTCGAATAAGATAAAGGGTTTGTAGAGCGCGACAGGTACCATTAGGTCTACACTCGCGTTCCTGGTCAGGGACCCTTCCGGAGTATAAGGATAGAAAAAAAAAAAGGTTAACAAGAAGTAATAAATACACATTTTGTAAGTCATAACTGTTCTGGAGATCTTGCTTTAAAGGTTTTGTTTGAAATAAGATAATGATGCAACGTTAAGTTTATTTGGAAGTTTATTCCAATGTTAAAATCCAGTGAACATAATTTCTTTCGCACAAATTTTTCGAGTACGGTGAAGATGATTTGTATCACGTTAACGATTTGGAGGATTAGGGATTGTGTTATTTCTTGATAACATTTACAAGTAAGCATCTGATAGTTGGCCAGTTGAAAATTGAAATATGAATTTGCCATTGTAGTAGTAAGATAATTCAGTGATTTTCACAATTTGTTTATACTCATTAAAAATATCCATTCGCCTGTGTTAAATGTCCTGTATATTACTTGCAGTTAGGAATATAATGACCCGTTTTTGCACGGGCAAAAGTAAGTCATTTACAAATTTAGAAGCATTTCCCCTGATAGCAAGAATCTCATCATTGAAATAAGGAGCATCTGAACAGTAAATGAAACAAGTAATCACGCAACCACTTAAGAATGAAAGTTTGTTCTTGTCTTTCTTTCCTTAGAAATTTAAAGAAATATCACACGTGTCGTCCTTTTCTTTTTTTGATGAAAATTTTCTAAATATTCCATCAAAAGTGTGCACCATATCGTTGAGATTCAAATCTAAACATGCCAAAGTTCCCTCGAACAGCTCCCACACCCTCTCCATGCTCTGTTGGTGCGCTTATAGATATCAGCTTTTTGAAATAATATGTTCAGTTTAGATGAATAACAAACATATCGCTTCACACTCCCTTGTTTGCATTTTCCCCAAAGATTGAATATAATTCTCCCACCCCCAAATAAATAAACAAACAAACTAAAGTTTCTGCGTGCAACTTTGCCCCTGCCTGACCCTATACCTCGCTCACTCCCTTTGAAAGGTCCACCATTTCTAACCCCCTATATAACACAAAAATCCTAGTTAGAGGCCTGTTAGTGGTAGTATGAGTAGTAATTGTAATAAGTCTGATAATAAAAGCGAGAATTATTAATATAGCAATGCTAACTAATAATCACGATCTCATTCAGTGTCCTACCTTGAGTGGCTCTATTAACAGAGAGTGAGTTTCTCCTCTGCCAAATTCACCCCCTCTTTATCTAGGTATTCATGTCTACACTCCAGTAATAACACTGATTCTGACAATTATTCATGTTTCTGATGATGATTATGATTACCAACATAATTGCTTTATCGCTTAATGTCATCATTAGGTGATCCGAGTATCCTCTCGGATCACCTTCTGTATCTGTACGGATTCTTTGTTGGGTGTTCTTCTTCTTCTTTCTTTATTTCTGGACAAAATTTGTGTATCGATTAGCTCAGAAAGTGTTCTTCCTATCAATTTCAAACTTATACCATATATGTATCATGTCCCAAAGACGACGGGTCTAATAAAATCATAGTGATCAGTCGACCGTGACGTCACTTTGACGTCATTATATGAAAACACATTCTCAAACATATCTCATCAATGGAATTGAATTTTTCAATGAAATTTACGTCACATATATTTCAAGTTATGCGCATTCTACTCATATTGTCAAAATTCATATTTTCTTTTAAAACGCGCGCGTACGCGCGCGTTAAAATATTTGTATGCTCAAATCGAGCTCAAATTTTTTTTGCACACGTTTCAGACCATTTGGAGCATTTTTTGAAAAATTGAAAAAATCGGACGGACGCGTATGCGCGCGCACATATACGCACGCACAGCTCATATGCAACTGAAATTTCCCTTTTACGTTTATCGGATGCCTGAAATGTCAAGTAATATTTCTACCAAGTTTCAAGTCAATCCGACTCAATATGACGTCATACGGGCCCGTCAAAGTTGAAATTCCGCGCGCGCGTCAATGGCGATATACAGTGCAACAATGCCAAAAAACCGCCAATTTTAAATCCGAATTTACTCGTCAGGATGGACGGTGACCCCCCATTTTCTTTACATATTCTGAAAGCTGATGAGTTTTACATGTTATTTCATGGGTTGGCAATGCTGGAAAAATGATGAAAAGATATCAAATTTCTTAATAAAGTAAAAAAAAAGCAAATTGTCAAAATGACGTCATCAAATTTTAAGTTCACTCAAGCGTATCTCACTATTCTTTTGTTGATTTTCGTCCAAATTTCAATATGTTGTAGCTTATTAAATGGTCTTTCAGTCATATAATAACAACATTTTGATTGGATGACGGCATCACCTCCAAAAAATGGATTAAACGTAACATTGTCAAATTTGACCAGTTTACGTGTTATCTCTATGGGAGTGCAGTTTTTCTGGAAATGAAAACTGACATGACTATCTTTATCGAGCACTAGCTCACTTATGCTTCGGTGAATTTCTCCCATATTTTAGTATGTTGTAGCTGAGACTTTGGGCTATCGTAACTGTGCCCTTTGTATTTTCATACGGAGTCGGCATCACATCCAAAAACTTGGTTGAAATTAAAGCTTATCTTCGATGTATTGAAATATTTCTTCCTTTCTGCAACTTTCTTTGCAATAACTCAAGAAAAACATACCCTATCACCACCATATCTTGCATACGTTTAGTTCATGTCACGAACATTATTTTACAAAATAACAACTACTTGATCAGACGCCATCTTGGGTATGTAAATTAGGGTCAAATGTCATAGATGTTTCATCCTGTATCTTGGTGAATACATGTCCTATCTTTCCCATATTTTGCACACGTAAAGACCATGAAACAGGGATCATTTCTTCAAATAATCACATTTTGCTCAGATGCCATCTTGTCTGTGCAAAGTGGGGTCAAAGGTCATAGTACTTCTTTTTCTATCTTCGTTATGACGTGTTATCTCTATGGGAGGGAATTTTTTAGATGTGAAAATTGACATGACTCTCTTCATCGAGCACTATCTTACTTATGCTTCGGTGAATTTCTTTCAGATTTTAACATGTTGTAGCTGAGACTTTACACTATCAGGACTCGAATCAGTGATTTAAAAAAAATCGGATCACCTAATTTGTCAGTGTTGACAAATTCCGGTTCTAGTTGTTATTGTTCTTTTTCCACTGATTTTACTATATCATAATTCTAATGGACTAACATTGATTTTATTTCTGAAAGTGCAGCATTGGATTCGATTTCCTGTAGTTAATGGCCAATTATTGCTTGAAACGATTGGCGTACAGCGTAGCAAATGGCAATGTTGTACATTATTCATAATATCTGAGTAATCCAACTGCATTACTTTCGACACAGGCTGTCGGACCATTTCCTGCATTACTCGCATCGACCATATTAGCTCTACAAGACATCTTGTCACCTTGGTTTATTTGCGTCCCACAATAACAATAGAGCCTGTCCAATAGGCTCTCCATACGGGTGCTGTTCGTTATTCCCAAGGTTCGTTATTCCGAAGGTTCGTTAATCCGAAACACACAAATTTCCTATACCTAGAGGTTTGTTAATCCGAAAATGAAAAAGGGTTCGTTAATCCGAACATTTGTGGCGTTATTCCGAAGGTTCGTTATTCCGAAGGTTCGTTATTCCGAAGGTTCGTTAATCCGAAAATGAAATAGGGTTCGCTATTCCGAAGGTTCGTTAATCCGAAAATGAAATAGGGTTCGTTATTCCGAAGGTTCGTTGATCCGAAATGAAATAGGGTCCGTAACGAACCTTCGGAATAATGAGCTTTGGTTAATTTCGGATTAACGAACCTTCGGAATAACGAACCTTAATTCATTTTCGAATTAATGAACCTTTGGACCAAAGAACCTTCGGAATAACGAACCTTCGGAATAACGAACTGTAATCCTCCATACAGAGGGATGAAACCCAAATGCTGTATACATGTGGATTATGCACGTGCAGGAGTATCAGTAAAACACATCAGTAACAGTTTGAATTTTTTGAATATGAATTTGAATTTGAAACACATCAGTAACAATAGAATTTTCAGTTAAATTATATGAAATGGTTGAAAAAAATTATTGTGAAAAAATGTAAGATATTACAAACACAATGACCTCCTGGTCTAAACGATCACTTACTGTTTTAGGAAGAATTACTGTAGTTAAATCATTATTGATGTCAAGATTAAATTATTTGTTGTTATCACTTCCTGAACCAAATTTTAAAACATTGACAGAAATAAATCGTTGTTTTCATTCGTTTATATGGGAAAATAAACCCGATAAAATAAATAGAAATCAAATGCGCCGGTTATATTGTCGTGGTGGTACTAAAATGATTGATATTTTCATGCATGCTAAATCTCTTAAAATATCCTGGATCAGAAGGTTTATTTGTGATCCGCAGACTGAAAATTACACGTTCCACATGTTCCGTTCTTTCTTGCCCCAACCAGTATCGTTTCATCTATTTATGGGGTCACTGTACTACAAAAAACTTGCCAATGTAATGTCTAATGATTTTTGGAAAGAGATACTTCTGGCTCTTTCAGAATTTCTACAAATCAATACAAATGATAATTGGGCAAGCCAGCCTCTTTGGAATAATCCTTTGATTAAAATGAATAATAACACTGTATATTTTAAGTCTTGGTGTGAAAAAGGTGTACGTTTTATAAATGACTTGTTAGATAATGATGAAAAATTTCTTTCATATTTTGAATTTCAGAGGAAGTTTGGTATACAAACTAACTTTCTTCAGCACGGTGGACTGTGTAATTCTATCCAATCATTTGCAAAAAAAAAACTGCATGTCGAAAATAGCAGACCCTTTTATTCCTCATGGTTTAAATGTAATACTGAAACATAAGAAAGGTTGTTCTGATATTTATCAAACGTTGTTAAGACACACGTCAAAACATTGTAACAGTTTTGTTAAGTGGAGTAGTATGTTGGATCTTGATGATGAAACATGGTCTTTATACTGTTTAATTCCTTTTGAATCAACTATTGATATTAATATGAGGTGGTTTCAATTTAAGATTCTTAATAGAATATTATATATGAAAGACGCTCTTTTAAAATTTGGTTTTGTAACAGATAAAAAGTGTACGTTTTGCAATGACAGTGAGGAAACCATAATGCATATATTCTGTTCATGTCCTTATTCAAATAATATATGGAATAAGTTTGAGCGATGGTTACTTTTGAAGATAGATAAACAAATTGTATTTACAAACCAACATAAGTTATTCGGATTTTATGGTCTCAACAACAGTGCATTAAACTGTATGATGATTGTTATAAGAAGAGAATTTTTTTTTTCAGCGAAATTAAAAAAAAAAACCGTTCCGTCATTCCAACATATAATATCTGAGATAAAATGTTATTTTGAGATGGAAAAATGTATAAGTCAAATGAATAGTAGAGAAAAAAAATTTTGTGAAAAAATGGGCTTTATTTATTAAGTGCTTTTGAATATTAAAATTACATGATATTCATAGTGTTTTCAGGGTTATTTCTGCCAATAAAATGAAAGAATGATATAAGTTATATGTTGTAAAAAAAGTTAAAGAAATTGTGTTATTATATGTACAAGTGCAGTAGGCCACTGTTTGTCGATAACCAAATTATTATTCTGTTTTGTATTTAAACAAATTATTTGTAGATGTGACTTTCTGAATATGTGTTATTTAAACAAATTATTTGTAGATGTGACTTTCTGAATATGTGTATGAATAAAACACCCTGTGGAAGGGAAAAAAAAAACAATTTGAAGAAATTCTTACAATCTATAGAAAAATATATATATGTATATTTCTATCTCACAAGCAGGTTAGTTTTGAAATCCGTCCGACCAGGAGCAGACGTATACCCTTGTGTGTATGTCTGCTTCAGAAACGGATTTTAATGTAACATCACATCGCATCCTGGTCGCTGATGAAGAATGCGATGACTAACCTGTTTGGTGTCTTGTTTCTATATCATGCGCTTTCCTCGCCAGGATAAAGCGTTTTTAGTCTAATGCCATTTTAGATTTTTATCACATAGATATCAACGTGTCGGCGCCGCAAACGCTGGATAGGGAGGCTACAACAATTTGTGATGTCACGTATAAATGGAACACTATACAAAATAAATCATAAAGAAATTCATCTTGTTTTCACTTTTTTAGTATAATAAAAGAGCAATCGACTCACCCCTTTCAGGAACTATAAAAGGGAGCACTATTACCCTTAACATTATGTCTGTAACAAGTCGAGGGAATGAGCCCTTTTCATTAAAAAAGAGAGGACATTTCGTATAAATATCTTGATATTTTGTTGTATCTTTTTCATATTATACTGATGTGTTCTTCTGATATTGCTGCATAGACTCAATCGACTTGATAATTATGTTGGTTTCCCCCTTAGACCACTGTACTATTATGATAAATGAGCGATCGCTGTCCAAGCTTAATACAATTTCTTTTTGCCTCGTCTCAAGTGCGCGATGAGTATGTAATAGTTATCATATTGGACAGAACATCCGACTGTCATCCAACATCCAACATCCAACATCCAACATCCAACACAAGACAGCTGTTATATTGCCCGAGCGATCGTACTGAGGGAGAAGTACCTATAGGGCTCACACCTGTAAATAAAATGGAATGTCCCTGACCGCTTCACAAAATCGTACCAAAGATACTAAAATAAATGAAGAAAAAAATAATTAAAAATCAGAAATGCAGTTTGGCCAAAAAAAAAACAAAAACAAAAACAAAACAAAACTGAATAGCTGCAGATATTGTGTATGAATTCCTCTACAAACTGCATTTCAGTTGGAAGATGAAAGCTTTTCTCATGGAATTTGAAGGTACTATAATTATTTCGTTGAGTGCATGTACAGAAAATAGGTGACTTTTTGAGTGAAAAGAACTCGTAGTCTGGCCTAGTTGCGAACCCTTGGACAGAGTTTGAGCTGAAGAACCCCCTTGGAAATTTGATGGATGAAAGGTTATGTCTCACTTATCCAGGTTAGTGAGGATGAAACACCTCATTTCCCCCAGCTATTTTACAGAATTGTTTGAATTTTTGATGTTAACACACTTCTCTATTGGGAAATATTTGCCCGTGTGAGCCCTTTATTGCAAAGGCAGATAATTGCTGCCAACAACGGAGGAACTTTGTTCAGTTAATTATCACCTTGTTTCATCACATGTAATGTGTCCAAGGTGAATAGAGTGGCAAGTCCTCTCAGATTTACCTTTATGGTATGAGTTCTTGCCTCATTCATCATGTTCTTAATTTTGTTACGTGTGTTGTGTATGATAGCAGGAACAAAACAGCGCAGCTATTACGCGATTGAAAACACAGTAATTATGCTTTCGAGGATTAAAAATGTTGTTAAAAAAAACTGACCTGCTTTTCGCCCAAGGGTAGACAATTGATTGCTAGTCAGACACGCATATTTCATGAGAAATTAGGGCAGCATGGAAAAAACACGCAAACCCTGCAACCATTTTGATATTTGTTTCAGTCAAACTGAATTATCTTTTATTTTAGACCCAATATAAACAAGACGATGACTCGTGTACTTAAGTTAAATAAGAGAGAAAGGGGAAAGAGAAAGAAGAATCTACTCGACAGTGCTTAATATTGGACGGAAAACTTTTTCTAATCCACTAAGTATTTCCACTCACAACTTAATAGGCAAACTGTTAATTGTAAAGTACACGTTGCAAGCATGCAGAACAAAGATACAAAATGACAGACACCGCTTAGCTTTATTGCCTATAGTTTCAAATAGGTCACATTAGACGTCTGTAGATTAAACACGTCTCCCCCATTGTGGTCTAACAGTATCAGAACAACCAGGAATAGTACCTCAAGAGGTACCAGGATTGTCTGAAGGATAGCCGTCGCCATGACAACGATGGCAAATCGACTGTGATACGTGATTTGATATGTACCAATCAATTATCACTCTTTATGAACTACTACACGGACACGCTGGTGGGTTAGCTACATAATGACCAGGACTAGTCGGTCGTGCGTTTCGGTTCTGGCGACACCGCCATTGAATATACAGTTTATATATAAAATCGAAAGTGAAAAAAGATACGCCCTCATGCGAAAAGAAAGACATGAATACAATACGACAAATATCGGTGAAATCTGCACTTATTCTAACACAGGAAAGTCACCGCGCGGGAAAGCAACTGGGAGGCATTCTCCTTCGGTGGAGTAGGAGGGGAAAGGGGGGGGGGCACTGACCGACAGTTGACCGATCATAGTCAAAGTTGATCCCAGTCATAACATACAGGGCTCGACGTATATATATTGTGACTGTTTAATCGACTATTACGTTGAACTTAAGACATAGAGCTGACTATATTCAGAATTACAAGGTCTTAAGAGAAATTATTAGTTGATGTGCACGCACTAAAAGTTACAAAAGCCTATACTCCAGATAATTTATGCTCGACGTTATAAAATGTTTTGATTTCAGTACTGCCGTTACAAGTGCTTGTGACTCATAGCTGAAAATATTTCCTTCCAATGTGAAATACGGATTAAAGGACAAGTTCACCTTCATAAACATAAGGATTGAGAGAATGCAGCAATATTAGTAGAACACATCAGTGAAAGTTTGAGGAAAATCGGACAATCGATGCAAAAGTTATGAATTTTTGAAATGTTTGTGTTGGAACCGCTGGATGAGGAGACTACTAAGGCTCGTGATGTCATATGAGTACAACATGTTCAGTATAAAGAAAATGTAAAGAAAGTTCAACATTTTTATTATTTTCACTTTTTTTCGCATAATAAAAGAGCACTTGACTTGCCTCATTCTAAAGGCGATGGGAATAATATTACCCATAACATATGTCAGTAACGAGTCAAGGGCATGTGTACTTTTTTCAAAAGATGAAATTTTGTGAAATTCTCTTTATATTTTCCTTATATTGTTGTACGCATGTGACATCATACACTCCAGTAGTCTTCTCATCCAGCAGTGACTGCACAAAAACTTCAAAAATTCATAACTTTTGAACGGATTGTCCGATTTTCCTCAAACTTTTAATGATGTTCTACTAATATTGCTACATTCTCTCAATCTTTATGTTAATGAAGGTGAACTTGTCCTTTAAATATCGTATTGATGCTGCATGAGCTGCCGTGTCTGTGTGTGACAGTGGGCATTTATGCCAATGAAGTGTATCACTAAACAGTACGTTTATTTTCGTTCAAGCTCGATATTTAAATGTCCTGATTAGCGCAGAAAACACGCAAATAAAGAAATTGCAGAAATGCGTCATTTTTTCGTATACGAAACACTGCATGTTTACATGATACGAAGTATTTAATATTTCGTATATCATGATATGAATAATATGATATGTAGGCCTATATTCAGAAACTGTTTTCTGAGGATAACATTGACAGGACGTGATATCAAAGAGAACACTCACCTCGGCTTAAAGGGGAAATCCAGTCCAAATATAAGTTTGTCTGATAAGAAAGAGTAAAATTTTACGAGTTCAACGGTAAAATTTTTGATCAGAATCTGGTGAAAAATAAGGAAGCTATGACATTTAAGTGCTGTTTCATATAGCAAGAAGAACAAAAGACAAATTACACACACAAAAAACCCACATAAACCTATGATCTCGATAATATCTATTAAGCCCAAAAGATCAATGAAAGCTATAATAATGGAGGAAAAAATGAAGAATCTTCTGTCAAATCCAAATTCAAATGAAATAAGAGAAGACGCAATATCAACAAAAATACTAAAACTTTGGATTGTTTTTATTTTTCACATTACATAAGAAAATTGCAAATAGTAGGCCTATTTGGTTCTTGAATTTGTCTCATGAATTAAGGGAACGCAAACCCAAAGAGCAATGTGGATTGAGTGAAAGTAGCAACATTAGTAGAGCACATCAGTGAAAGTTTGAAGAAAATCGGATAATCGATGCAAAAGTTATGAATTTTAAAGTGTTGGTGTTGGAATCGCCGGATGAGGAAACTACTAGAGGTTATGACGTATGAGTGGACAAGAATACAAAGAAAATATAAAGAAAATTCCACAAAAATTCATTTTCATGAAAATTACAAATTCCATCAACTTGATACTGATACTGTATATGTTATGGGTAGCAATTATTCCCCCTGCTTTCTGAAAGCGGTAAGTCAAGTGCTCTTTCATAATGCTAGAAAAGTGAATTTTTGTTGATTTTCCTTTATATTTTCTTTGTATTGTTGTCCACTCATAAGTCATAATCTCTAATAGTCTCCTCATTCAGCGGTTTCAACACCAAAACTTTAAAAATTCATAACTTTTGCATCGATTGTCCGATTTTCCCCAAACCTTCACTGATGTGTTCTACTAATGTTGCTGCTTTCACTCAATCCACATTGCTCTTTTGGGTTTGCGTTCCCTTTAACTAAATTGAAAAAAAAATAAATAAAGAAATTCTGTTCATTTAATCATCTTTATGCCATTACTCTCTGTCATCTGACGTTTGGGTTGACCGAAAATTCTTATTCCCCCTTTAGTTTCCCACTTTTGATTTTGTTTGAGTTTATAAAGAGATAAAAAGAACGAAAACTTGTACTTATTATTTTCTTCATGTCACTCATTGTGTTAGACCGGTCTTTTCTTGTCATTTGTTATCTTGAAAGGTATTTGCACATGAAAGACAACGTCAATTTTTGCGACTGTTACTTTTGTGTCCTAGAGGGTAAAAACGAATGTGTTGGCTTATGTGGAAATTTTTTAACTTATTAGCTCGACAGCCAATTAAATTACCTTTAATATGGTATATAATACTTTGATTTTCATCATTTTTTTCCTGAGTGCATCAATCATAAGTATTAATGTTTCTTTGTGTCCCTATTGGAGGGGTTTATCAAACATTCACAATCTCAATTTCCGTACACGACAAAAAGTGTTGATATTTCTACATAAATCATTATTATTGATTTGATGACTTTTGTCCTTATTCTTCGTGTTGACCAAAAGTGAAGCGTTCACCTTTATATAATTATGTCATTTCATATTCAACATTGTTCGTTAAGGTTACTGAACCTAATTATCATTTCTTTTCTTGCGCTATGGATATAGAACATGCTTCATCGAGACAATCACCCAAGATCAGATGATCATCTAAAATGGGATGAGAAAGAGTTGAATGAAAATAAACAAAGGAAGGACAGTTTCTTACGTATAAACAGAACCAAAAAAAAAATGAATATTAGGGAACATTTAGACAAATCAAAGCTGTAAGAAAATGGTACGAGTTTGAATATATATTTCATTACGGATATATGCCAAAAAATGACGATTTCCAGAAATTTTGTGAATTTATTGTATTTTTTATTAACTTTTAAAGTGTACGTGCAATCCAATGCATGTTGTCAGGTTGTAGGTGTGATAAATCAAGAGCAAATAACCACTCCTCATATTCTTTTTTTAATACGATGCTTTTTGTTTCGTTATTTTGCTTTTGTAGGACAAATTGATAAATGGTACGACATTGAACACTAATCCTGCAGCATCAATATGATGCCAGAGTGATATCCTACACGACTATCCTAACATAAAAAAAATAAACAAATATATGTACAATGGCACAGACGTTGTAAACTACAAGTTCATCTACCTACGATTAACATGTTTCCAATTACTTTCTCCGTACATATCAATCTTTACAAAAGCAAGATGACACATACAAAACAACTCATTGTACAAACTAGAATCAAACACACACTAAATGTAAAGTTTTGACCAGCGCTCATTTTATCATGTAGATTTCCTCTCCAGCAAACATGAATGAATGAATGCATGCATGCATATATGAATGAATGAATGAATGAATGAATGAATGAATGAATGAATGAATGGATGAATGAATGAATGAATCAATCAATCAATCAATCAATCAATCAATCAATCAATCAATCAATCAATCAATCAATCAATCAATAAATAAATAAATAAATAAATAAATAAATAAATAAATAAATAAATAAATAAATAAATAAAACAGAATTAAAAATCTAAAAAGAAATGAAATCTTGAAAATAGTCAACCCCACTGCCATTGCTGTACTAAAATGCTAAATATAGATAAATAAATAAATAGAAAAATTGTAATTTATTTATTTATATCAATAACGGCACGTCATAATTGACGCAAGACGAGGAAATTAAATCTACCGTGCAATGTAGGGCCCTACTGCATGTACTTGCTTTGTCGCTTGGCTCTTTTGTCGCATGGGATAATCTCTCCCTGTCATTTGCAGCTCAAGGGATTAAGTCCCTTAGATCTCCTTTCATGGCCAGTCGAAAGTCACTGCGGAGAGGCGATATCTAATAAGCGACCATCGCAGAGGCTGTCGGATGCGTGGATGAGTATTAGACAATCGTAGGGATCATTATCGTCGTATCAGTTTGAACGCGCAAGGATATCAAAGAAGGGACACGATCCCATTCAACCTCAAACAACCGGACAACGCCTTCAAAGTAATACTTCCACACCACTCGGATTTCACTTTGTTTTGGGAATTACTTAATGTCTGCACAGAAGGAATATTAGTTACGAGTTTTAGATCTGCGACGCGAACGCTATGACGACGCAGCCTCCCGGGTTGGACAATGGAAACTGTCACGCAGCTGCCTTGTGCATGTGCAGAACACCGTATACGTGTACATTGTATAGCGTCGTCTTTAGCGTTCGCGTCGCAGATCCAAAGCTCGCTATTATATCCTAGACTCAATAGTACCGTGGACTACCGTTGTGACGTCTACATTTTGGAGAAGACGCGGATAAGATTTTTTTTCTGATTTTTCTCATTCTAAAGTGGTTCATAATTTGAGAAGAAATTCACGGATTACTCTTCAAAAGACCCCTCCAACAAGTTGACTGAAGTTTGCAGCTGTCTTCGTAAAATAATTCACATTCGTGGCAGTCTGTGTCTCGAGTGAAATAAATTATCCCGCCTTACATAAATGCATAGACATCTATGTAGTGTCATCGGTCATTATGGTTATATTTCTTTGATTTCGAAACCGCACAATTATTAATGAGGAGATAATCCACGAGGCAACGACTTAGAGTTCTAGTCCAAATGCCAGTTTACCAATGTACTAAAATTCGTGGACACTTCCTTGAGAACCGAGTAAAGAGCTCTAAATTACCACACCAATTCACATTGATACAATTATATTCATTTCAGAACTGAACCCCACATTGCATGCTTTGCTTCTTGGTGTGTAGGACCAGGGAGGTGGAAAGAGACCGGGTTCTGGTTGTTAGGGGCAACCCTTTAAGGGATAATATAGTTTTGGTTGAGATGGGGGATGCAGGCTTCAACTCTTTGTGAGATAACTAGAAACCACTTACATGGAATATTAAAGAGCATACAATTATTCTAAGAGGAATATATCAAAAACAAAGAGGTCCTAAAGATGGGACCGCATTTTATTAGGACCTCTTCTTGGTTTCGTTTTTAGATATCTCAACCATTTCAAAACCGATTTTCATCAAATAACTTTGAATATCTCTTGGAATTGTACGCTCTTTGATATGTCATATTAGTGGTTTCTAGTTATCTCAAAGAGTTAAAACCTAAATCTCCGTTTCAACTAAAACTATACCATCCCTATAATAATCATAACGGTCTAGATAGCCAGTGCACATCAGCTCCGGGTTGCCTTTCGACCTCTAATTGCACTTTGAACTGCTTCATTCATCACGGAAAGCAAGATGCGAGATATTGATCCCAGACGTAATACAGACTACATCGAGGTCTTAACACAAATACAGCTTTATTCCGAGATGCACAAAAAATGGATGTCTCACACTTGGTATGGAACATCACGTCATTTCAGCTGTTTCATGTTACTTGTCTCTACATATTGGAGAGTGATACTCGCATACTGATATTTCATATTCCATACTGTACGTCTGACAAACATCGGAGGCATATTTCACACAGATTGAAACCACTGGATGAGAAAAATTGGCAAACCACAAACAAGCAATTGTACAGTGGAAGCATATCAGAACATGGACTGCAGCAGTAATTATATTTAGCCCTGTTTCCAACCAAACCATACAAAACAGAAACCAACAAAATGCGAACGAGTAGGATAGAAAAAGTTAGCTGAAAGATTGGAAAATACCATGTACATTGATTTAATCAACACATTCGACCACGCCAATCAATGTACTTGGTTGGAACACAAACAAATGCACTGTGTGGCATTAGCGAATTCTGCGTTCACACTTGCTGGTGTAACAAAAATCCGTAATCTGATACATAAAGAGATGTTATCAGCAACAACTGTCTGGATCATGATCATAAGTGACAATTTCTCCATTTTTTGCCATAACATTACCACAGTATATGTTTGTGATTTTTTTTTTTTTTTTTTTTTACTATGCTATATCTTTTCCGTCAGTAAATACGCGTACAAAACAAAGATACTGTTCATTTCGACAGAAGTGTAACCATACTCGGGTTTAACACCACTGCTAAAATCATTCTTTATAAATTGTATTTATTTACATGAGATTTACCTGTCTCATAACTGGATTAAACGACATTGATCAGATTGAAATGAAGGGTGAAAAACATCTCCAGAAAAAAAAAAAATAAATAAATCAAACCTGGCTCCCTTTAACACAGAATGCTGGGGTTACTTTGTTATCAGGTTTGAATTTAGAAAGGTAATTTTCAGTTTCTGATTGAGCATTGAAACCAGAAGAGCAATATAGGATTACACAATCTGTACATTAATTGCAATAATACGTGTAACCAAATACACCTGTACCCAGTCATTTCTCATTTTCAGTCAGGCAGAAACCTAACCATGCTAGCATTGGGTACTTCACCCTACAATCCATTCGATATAGAAACAAAGTACAGTTGTATCTTTCATTTCATTTCCGCAGCAGTACAGTGATTTTGTTTCAAGCACATGTGATCATAACATGACTTAGCTTTCACACGTAAAATGGAGATACGTGGTTGTTAATTGTGAACAAGTTTCGCCTTCACTTTCAACTGATTTTGTTTCAAGCTAAAGTGATCATGACCCGACGTGGCTTTCAGACTAAAATTGAAGATATTATAGTGTTGTTACTTGTGAACATATTTGCCTTCACTTGCAGTTGCCATCATTATCTGCTACTTGGAAATTGTGTAGATGCATAATTCAGGGACATATTTTACCGGGGAAAGCCTCATTAAAAAAAAAAACAAAAAAAAAACCAAAAAAAGAAAAGAAATAAAAGGCGGTGTAGATACGATGAAGGAACAGATAAGCATGATAAATGTAACAGTACTTGAGCAAAACTCAAAATTACATGTATTATGCATGCACAAACCTGTCTGATTGTTTTCTCCTTTCTTTAGCAGTACAGCTGTATTGGATTATGAGCTCAAATAAAGCGCTGCATAGTTCTCAAATTTTATCACATCAAAGTCACAAGTGATTTGCATTTACACGACTGTGTTGTGTAGTATATGAAATCAAAATTAATGATTTGCCAAACTGTTCTGTTCTGCACTGACACAGAGAACAGAATTACAAAAATGGGAAATAGACGAAACAAAACCAAGGCTACGACCAGGAGGGAGATGATTAGGGAGAGACATATATATATGGGGGGGGGGGGGCCTCAGAGACAGCAAAAAGGGTGAGGGGGGGAAGAGCGGGAAGGTGAAGAGGGGGATATATTCTCTCTAATATGTGAATAGTATAGGTTTCTTTCTGTCTGATGAACACATCGGAACCCGTAATTCAGATACCTCCTTCCAAACTACACACAACTCAAAAAGTAGAAACATATATATGGATGACTGTGTTCCCCTATGTGCTCTAAGAACACATTCTACTTCCTGCTAATCCCTTATAACCAATCTGAAATTTTGGTGGCCTTAAAATGAAATGTAGTTGCCCATAATAAAAGGAACCATAACAATCCTTTTTTAATCTTAAGTGCCTGATCAGGCCACCAAAAGATAGCCTCTTTAAAGGGCCAGACATCAATTCTAAGTGGTCTGGGCCACCACTGATGCCAAGTCCTGCCTCAACACATGTATCATTCATTTCACATTAAGACTGAAAAAATAAAATAGTCATTACACAAAACAACTAGAAGTGAGTGAGCAACTGCTTTCAGTATCTATTTTGAAACACTAATCTTATGTAAAATACCACTTGAAATATTTCTGTGGTGTGAAAATAAGTGATTTTATTTCTACAAATGCCACTGCATCATCATTGCTTCTTTGTTGTCTTGATACATGTTGGGTTTATCTGATTGTAAATATCTGATGTTTTGTTTGCAACAGTATCATAAACAAACTTGTAGCGATTACTGGAGTTAGATATATGGGTAGTTTTCTTACAGAGTACTAAGATTGTTTTTTATGCTTGGTTGAAAGTATATTTTCTTTACGCAGTAATTTCTTTTATCACTGGTCAAGGCCCCCACTTATCACATACATAGATCTACAAATCCACTTGGTATACACCATACATTAAACAACACCTAAACTTGGATGTACATTCTTCATCCATATATGATATCAAGAATCTACAAAAGATATTGAGTTTTGATCCTATATACACTATGACAATCTTGTACAATGAAAAACAGAACATGTAAATATCGTAGGCATACCACATAACCATATCTCAATATATACATTCAGACTGTGGATGATAACATACTATGCACAAATCAAACCAAAACTCACCAATTACATGTACGATATCTTTTTCCTCTTCAGGGCAAAATTCAATACTGTCTACACAATGTCATGCGATACCATTATATACACAACAAATTATTGGTAATCACTCTCCAGCCTCTGGATATGGGGCAAACAGTATGTAGCCAATATTATTAAGGCAAGTATGAGTTCTAATGTATTTGCTCCTCGGTCCAGAGCAGTAGAGGGAACACATATCCACAAATTAATGCCTTGCAGGGTAGCTATTAATGACATACAATCAGGCCGTGCGGTTGTGGACACATTGTTCAGCAAATGATATACAGAACGCGGAAAAATAGTACACTGTGGTAGCCTCTTCATAGCATGTAGTAGTAATAGTAGCTATTGTTGCTATACTTGCTACTTGTAGTAGCAAGTAGTAGTGGTAAACATACACCTGTTGTAGTAGTAGTAGTAATAGTAGTAGTAATAGTAGTTTACTCAATGGACTGTCTACACAATCTGTTTAAGTATCTTTAAAAGTTACGAGATATTACAGGCAAGGAATACTGGGTACATCACTCTCTCTCTTTTTTTTTTCTCCAAATCACTAGATGGTTGAAAGGCCATGCAGCACATTTCACCTGAACTTTCATCAGTCTTATATATATGTCTGCATACATTTATATGCATGGAGTGCTTTGAGATATGTGGCACTATGCTAATAGTTCATTCAGGAATGACAATTAGGATAACTGACGAGAATAGAATTTCACTATAATTAAAAAGAAAAACAGAAATAGATAAAAAAGTGAATCATTTAAAGTGATATGCAACAAAGCGGTGTACCTTAACCCTTCACATAGGGAATGTCCTTAGCATTGAGTGGAAAACTACATTGTATACAACAATTAAGTTGATACCAAGCACTGCTGGGGGGAAAAAAAATGACCCTTTTCAAGTACACTTCTCAGATGACACCATTGCGTGCAGGTCAGCAGCTGACTACGGGCAGAGTTCCACGTAGTTACCAGGAAAGAGTCCAGTTTGACCGTTGGAGATGCCCTCGTACCAGCCATCCTCATTCTTCTTCAGGACGTAGATGATAGCGCCCTCTTCGAACGTCAGCTCATCATCCCGGTCCGCAGCGTAGTCGTACACGGCCACAACTGGAGGAAAGTGGAATGGGTAAGGAGTGATGTCAGAGAAATGAGATAGCACCGAGGAGTAGGGTGTTTCCATCACCCAATTAGTGATATAGTGAGTTAACCCATTGAGGATGGGCTGATTTTGCGACAACACATATTTCTCATAGACACCTGCCTGAGTATACTCGGGACTCGTCCTCGACGGATTAATACAATAATATATGGTCTCTTTATCGAGGATAGGCTTTTCAGTGTTCTACCAGAGGGCCCTGTCATCATTATTGTCCTACCGCTGCCAGGTACCCATTTATACACCTGGTTCGAGAGGGACATGGTGGGTAGAAACATCTTGTCCAAGAAAGTAGGCACTTGAAGAGATTTGAACTGAGGACCTCCGATTGAAAATCAAGAGTCTTATCCACCATGCCACAGTGCCTGCACAGATAATGCCATAACAGTACGTGACTCTATCTCATTTAGAAGGGAAAGAATAGAAAAGAAACACCTCAGACACTATCCATTGTATGTAACTGATTATGTTGTATTTAAGTCAGACACATGTTTTTGAAAATACATGTACTTGAATCTGACCAGGATAGGATACGAGGATCATCCTCCAGTTTCATTTAATCCCTCATTTTTTCCCCTCCAAGTGGAGATCAACCACACTCACTTTCTTTCACAGTACATGTACTCAGAAACTGTACCACCACACGTCAGAGATATTTCAACCCGCTGTGTAAACATATAGAATAGGAAGCAACACCACCTACGTGTGAAGAATGGAGTATGGCAGTCATACATAATTTTTTTGTCACCTGTAGTACGTGTATTTCATGACTTTCAGAATATTTCTGAGTACAAAAATGCCAAGTGTAAATGTTGGTGGAGCAGACCAATGGAGGGGGGGAGGAAATGTGATGCAATAATCAATATCTCTGAAAATGAGCACATTGCAGCATTAATTTATGAATATACGGCTTATAATTGTTTTTTTTTTCTTTTTTCTTTTTTTTTTAAAGAAGTGATGAAGACAGTGCTACAGCTTTGATACTGCATGTCATGGGGTATAAAAACTGAAAGCTGTATCCTACATTTTGGCATTCTGGATGGTGAAAGCTGAGGAGCAGAGGGCTCACAATGAACAAAAGCCATGAAAGATTTCTGGCAGACACAGACCAAACTAGCAACTCTCCATATTATCACTGAGAGAGTATGGTGAATACACAAGTTGTATAATTGTGTGACAGAAAGATACAAAGTATGAGCATGAGTGACATTGAGGTTATGCTGACTTCACACACAAATAAGAGAAAGAAAGTAAGAAAAAAAAGGAAGAGATGGAACATGAGTGATAATATATTTCAATAAAATTGAATGTGATGTAAAAGAGTTTGCCTGATACATCACACTCATGTCATCTTTTTTTTTTCTTTTTTTTTTCTTTTTTTAAAGAAGAAGATATTTGATACAAGTTGAAATGTTCATTAACCACACATACTTCATACTCTAGAAACACATTAACACAACACACACACACAGAGACACACACATCCTATGCACATATTGATGATATGCCTTTCAAAAGCTTGCAAACATTGCACTATCATCATTGACGAACACTGGCCGGTTGTCACTTGTGTTACCAATATCAAGCCAGGATGGATTTGAATTCTTCTTTCACGAAGTTTACTTTTGCTCTTGATTGCTGAAAACTTGCAATGTTATGCCATGACCTTTACTTGTACTCTTAGGTATTCTTACATGGATGAAACAGATGTACATACAGGTTGTACGTGTAGTTTTTCATTATCTATACATGTACAATGATATGGATACAAACAGCCAAGTTTTTGGAATGTCACATCAAAGCTTGGACAGACAGATATGAAAAATAGATAGATATATGTTTACACAGTATGTTTCCAGGCACAATTTGACTGTGACAAAATATGTTTATGATTCTAAATCTTATTATTTGAATATTGCCATAGATACAAGAAGAGTTTAATGCGGGAGAAATGTTATGATAGCAGTTTGTCACCTTTCATTAAATCATGACAACTGTATAGCTTGGTAAACCCACAACACAGCAGAACTACGTACAGTTGTAAAATATTGCACTATCTTTGCATTTTGTTCTTCAGAAACACTCTGAATATATGAATAAGTTTCTTTGCCAGTATGTACATGCATATTGCATTCATGTACTCTAGCTTCTTGAAAGTCTAAAAACTAAAATGAGAGCTATTACTGCTGAAGAAAACTAATCTCCATCTGCCAATATTTTGGTACTTAACTTGTATCTGGGGGCTCAGCATGAAGCCAGCATATTCATGTCTTACTGCTTCAAAGCAAAATCTTCTACCCATTTCAACATGAAACTGAGTATGTAGCATGTATTGTGAAGTCAGACACGGAGACAAAAGTTGTGCATAATCACACACAGCAAATTATGACTAGGAAAAGACAATCTTTACTTTACAAATTACATCAGATGTAAAAATAACAAATAGAAATAAATGAATAAATAAAATTAATAGTACTAACTCCTTTTATGAAGATTATGTAAGGTTAGCAAGTTTAAGGTATTAGACTTCACACATATCTCATTGATTATTCTCCAAGTCGCAATGACCTGATGGAGCAGATACAATTTTTATCCAGAGCTATTGATTCTTTAGTCTTAATTCATCAGAGATTCGTCTCGGGAATACGTGGGGTAACACTCGAGAGTAACATCTCAGTTTTGCCCTTCCCGAGGTTGGAAGGACGAAATGTGGACAATTTCAACTCTGAACGGTGTATTTATAAATGCTCCATATGCTTATCTTGAACATATGAATCATTTGTCAGGTACATGAAGTAACTCACACACTTTGATAGCTGGACAGGAGATTGAGTAGTGGTTGTAAAGAATGGCACTCATCCAGAGGAATGTGTTGGGTAATTTGTGAAACATTGCATTCTGGTCTATCCCTGTTTTGAAAATGCTTGTAAATCTTACGCTTAGGCTTTCAATATACCATTGTGTTTGATGCCAACTTCAGACAGACAAGATTTGGCAGATATCATGATAATTTACAAATAAACTACATTGTACTATGCTAAAGGCAAATTCCTGCATCTGTATTAAAAGACCTATCTTCACACATTCTGTGGCAATGAAAACTTTGTAAGTAATTCACTCACAGCAAAATAATAATGAATTAGTCTAGATTAAGAAGTGTTTGAATATATTCAATCTTTAAAAAAAAAAAACCAGTGTATCAAAGTGTTGTCAGATTTTGATCTGTTTGAATAATGACAGTTTGAAAAGCTACACCATCTAAATATCATCTTTCTCTTGTTTTAAGGGGACTTGTTCAGGGGTGTGCATTAGATTTAACACACCAAACCAGCTGAAAAGTTTGCTCTGTTCAGTTGGTTTTTTTTCCCAGTCTGTGACAGTTTCATGATATTGATATTATATGGAGTGAGAAGTTCATGACAAGAGGAAATGGTCATGGTGCCAAAGGGTAAACACGAGATTGTGACAAAATGAGGCAAGCGTAGAGATTGTAGAGTGACGCCCTTTATGACAGGGTTTGATGTATGACAGAAATTGTGGTGATGGGGAAGAAAATGTAAATCAGTGACAGAAAAGGGGGCTACTATACCTGTCTCAAGAAATGTTTCAGGAACAAATTGGCTCTCTTCTATGAAAGCACCAATTGCAAGAACCAGATAAGAGAGTTTTTTAGATCAATTTCATATATACAAATATATTCTTTCTATTAACTCCAAAGAAAATAATAGTCAGTAGAAATGTTCTGTAACATCTACAAACCACTAAAAATAATGAGATTGTTACAAGGCTTGAAACTGTATGAGAAGGTGTTTCAAACCCTTCATGGTTTGTACAGCTGTACATTTGTGTTTTAAAATTGCACTAGCATCTCAAACTTGCTGTTCTGAATTATAATTTCCAGTAGAGTTCTACTTCTGTTGCAAACGCTGATTTCATATTGTACAGGTAGTATCTGCAACAAAATACCTTGTCACAATATATCTCATCTGAGCTTTGTTGAGTCACTTTCAAGAAATGGATATGTTGTCACGATATAGAAAAAGGCTACACTGTACAAGTAAAGGAAAAATCTAAACAAAAGAATCACCTGCATATATCTGGCTAAACCTAACCACTTTGAAAGCTACAGATTTCATTATTTGGTTGAATTCCAGTCTCAAACTTTATTTATTCATCCATCTATCTTCTTGTATGTCATTTTCACAATCATTATCATTTCCTTCTTTTTTTCTGGGTTTTTTTTTTTTTTTTTTGCAAATGGTAGCATTGTTTTCCCTTCAACAATTATCTTTGCACATGACTTGGGTGCTGTGGTTTACAAGGCACACATTATGCTCTAAAATCCTTTCAGATTGTGTCCTTATTTGGGAACCAAAAGGGCATCAACTCTTTATATTTTCATTCATATTACTGCCTTATGCTTCAGAGCAACTAAATCTTTCCACCTTAGCGTAATCTTATTCTGAAGGTGGTCAGTTTCCCTCACCTTTTTCGATATACGACTGGGGCACAAACTGGTCATCCTCTGCAGCCTCAAAGACCGGGGGTGGTGGCATGACAGCACTGTCGTGGACATACGGGTTTTGATCCATCGGTGGTGGAGGAAGATCACCTGGTAGGAGAATGAATGATGAGGAAAACTTGCACAGACAACTGAAATCATGAAAGGCATCTCATATCTCACTAAACTTTATACCTGCTGCCCCTGAAACAGAGTGCAAGTAAATTATTTTCTTATTTTTGTGGGGGGTGGGAAGGAGGCAAATTAGCAAGTTTTCATATTTGAGCAAGATTATTGAAGGCACTAACAGTTTTGAAGGTTCATTACAAATAGGTTTAAAGCAAAATATTTGGGTGAAGGCAGTTGTTTACCCACAGTTACTTTGATCATCCTAATTTGTAATTGTGACCTGTCCAAGACTGCATCAAATACTTTGGGTGTTTGGGTTTCAGTTTTCTTTTCTTTCTTGCAACAGATCCATGAAAAGTTATAATTTGATAAAAGTTATTGTAGCTGTAGAAAACAGATAAGAAGGTGAGCTTGTCAAATATTTGTAAATTGTTATGAAAATCTGTCATAGAAATGAGAGAAGCAATACCCTGCAATTAATCCATACTGCGAGTGTTAAATATCACAGACACCACATTAATGTAGTACAGAGTAAATATTTCTACTTAGATAAGATATCTACGCTAACAGGGTTATCTTCCACATGCAAAACCGTGCTCCTTGTTACACTTACTGTATTGATTAAGAATGAGTCAACAAACTAACAAAAAATCAATGATGAAAAATTTGAGGGCATCCTACACATACATGACTAAGAGATACACAAGCTACTGTGTACAATACACAGAAAACACTTCATAGAGAAACCAGTTACCAAACTACCTATTCAAACAAACAAGGGGGTAATAAGCATTGAAATAACAGCCAAAATTAACAACTTTTGAGGGTGGAGGAGCTTGATTATTTATTTGAAAGTTGGGGTCCCTCTTGATTACAAAGACCATTACCACACATACAACTGTAAATGTTAAAATGACAAAAGTGCTTCGTTTCCACCCCCCCCCCCCCCCCCCGTTACCTCCGCCAAGGGAGGAGGTTTATGTTTTCGTTACCGTTGGTTGGTTGGTTGGTTTGTTAGTTAGTTTGTTTGTCCTTGTACAAAATAACTCAAAAAGTAGTTAACAGATTTGAATGAAACTAACAGATTGAGAATGACACAAGTAATAAACGATTGAATTTTGGTAGTGATCCAAGAATTTTGGGGATATTTATGAAGGATTTTTGATATTTTGACACGTAGGGTCAATAAACTTGGGAGTTCAAGCTGCATATTTTTGAGGTTTTCAAATGCGCACTAAAGTGCGTGCTCCAGTTTCTGCAGCTCGGCGAGGCGCGCCGCGCAGCCGAGGGTTTATGACGTAACAAAGGCTTCTATATTGGGAAATCGGGCGATTTTCAGCACATATACCCATGGGTGTGGAAATCACTGATCTCTATGGAAAAGCCCAAAGAGCTTTTCCCCAGTGGTGGAGAGGAGAAAAATCTCTTTGGGAAGAGCAAGATCATCGGTGGAAAGTAGCTGCTTGGTGGAGGTCTGCGGTCTCAGAGTGCTTTTCTAGTTGCGTTTGTAACATTTAATTACCAAAACAATACCACATTCCATTTTCACTGTATTAAAATATATACATGATAAATTTCCTATGGATACATTATGATGCATACAACTGCATACAATGAAAACTGCGGATCTTTATATTCAAGTCTTCTTGTATTAAAGTTATACTTTTTGACACTAAAGTAATACTACATCATAATGGCCAGAGTCAGATTGAATCTGATACATACCTCCTATGTCTGCAGGTGGAGGGGGGAGGCCGATCTCACCATAAGGGTTAATTGAGTTACGCTGCTGGTCCATGCCACCTGCTGGGCCATGGCTAATAGCTTGGCTCAGCTGAGAAGCAAAGTCCATTGGTGGCTGAGGCTGCTCTGGCTGAGAGGGTGGAGGAGGAGGTGCTGGTGCAGGTGCAGGTGGGATCATACTTCCCATGGGGGGTGCTGGGGGTGCAGGGGGGCCCATGTGTGGAGGTGGAGGCTCCATGCCGGGGGGTGGTGGTGGAGGTGCACCAGGTGCCATGCCCGGTGCCATGCCTGGTGCCATGCCTGGTGCCATGCCCGGTGGCATGTGGCCTGGTGGCATGTTGCCCATAGGCATGTTTGGAGGTGGCGGTGGTGCCCCAGGCATCCCTGGTCCGGGCGGAGCCGGAGGTGCCGCGGGCCCTGGTGCTGCCTGCATGTATGCTGGAAGAGGCTGCCTGTCCCTAGTTGGTGCTCCCTGGGCAGGGTCACGAGGACCAACTCTACCAATGGACATATACTGTGGAGGCACCATGGGTGCCACTGGTGGGTGGTTGGGAATCTTGCGCCGTGTGCTGGAGTACTGTGATTCTGGCACAGTTCCCGGCTGGTAAATCGGAAGTGCCTCATACGCCCCACCGCTGTTAGATGTGGAGGTGCTCACTTGTGAGTCAGTGCGAGATCTACCTGAACCTGTGGATGGAGAGCTGAGTTTCAGACCATGGCCAATGTCATCCAGGACACTGTAGTCAATGGGGGAGGACTTGTACTTCATTTGCTTCTCTGGGTTGGCAGGCGTGATGACCTTGTGTGTGCGAGGACAGTTCTTGTTGGTGGTTAACACACCTATTTCCCTTCGGGCAACTTTTTCCTTGTGGATGGCTACATTCTGCAATGGCATTACGTTTGATAAGAGAGAGAGAGAGAGAAGGAAGAAAACGAAGACAGAGGGGAAGACAAAACAAGAAAAAAAAACTATGATAAACACGCTCGCCAAACACGATGTATAGTTAGGGATATACATTGCCCCTGAGAAATAAGTCTTGTAGATGTTGCTATAAATATAGATTGAAATCATTCATCAATTACTGCCCTGTATTTGTTGGGAATTTATCATGATATGAATGTATATATTGTGTTTTCATGTTAATACAATCAGATGTTTAAAAAAAAAAAATCACTGTCTGTTCTGCTACTTTATTCACTCTACTGATCTACACCTGCAAATTAAAAACAACAGGTGAATAAAATGATAGCATATGGTAACATCCACGCAAATTTAAAAAAAAAAATCTTCATAGGATAACCTTGAGAAAAAAAGAAAGAAAAAAATACTTCCTTGAGCATAGCACAATGTCACGTAAGCCAAGAAAGAGAGAGAGAGAGAGAAAAGTGGATCTACAAAATGGCTCGACACTTAATTGTTTTCTGTGGTGACCTGTTTGGGCCACTAAAATCTTTAAATCTGAAATTTTGGTGGCCCTAAAAAGAAGTGTAGTGGCCCAGAATAAACAGAAAAACAACAATCCATTTTGGATCTTAAGTGCTCGATTGGGCCACCATCAATCTTTTTTTTCTTTCTTTATTTCTTTTTTCTTTTTCTTTTTTTTTTTTTTTTTTGGGGGGGGGGGGGCGGCCCCCGGGCCACCACTCATATCAAGCCCTGCTTTACAGTAAACTTCTGGCTAGACTTTACCATGGAATGATGTAAAACGGAGAATAGCAGACCCATGACACAGAGATACAATGACGCAACAGCTCTCTATCTTCAAACAAACCTGCGCTATGTGGTTGATGCTGGATTCCATGTTGGCCAGCTGCGTGGCCTGGAGGTCCAACATCTGGAGCATACTGGTCGCCAGCGTGTTGATCTGGTATGCCACACTTGCCAGAGACTGGGTGGTGAAGTTCTTGGTCTCCTCGAGGGCTCTCCTCTTGTCGGTAGCCTGTAGTCAGTAATACAATGGTGTAAATACAGAGATAAAAAGCACAGTCTTAGATGAAGACAGCTGGCCTGCTTACATTTTACACTGCAATGGTCATGCCAGCGTTAAGGAGGTCTTAAACATTTTCTTGTGAAATGCAAAGTTTGACTTTACTGTACAAATTGTACCAGCTTGTCTGTTCACCATTGTGCATATCTAATACTTAAGATATTATATACTAATGCACACTAATTTCCTAACACCTCATTCAATTTTTTTTTACATTGTAGGAAAAAAACACAAAAAAGCCAACAGACTGAGAGGTGTATTGGGTGGAACAGTACATGATAATATGTTGATACATTTCACTTCATCAAAATTTCACATCTCCCATTACTCCAGTTTTGTATTATTTACCAAAGTTTACAGCATACAATGTATGTACTAGGTGTTAACCAAAACAGAATTTATCACTGAATTCTTCTACATTATATATTTCCAACAAGATAACACTGACACTCCATATAGTATAACCCTGAAAGTTTTGAGAAGCCCAAGTATACACAGCCCTGTTGCTGTACAGAAGTCACAACAGGGCTGTATAAACAGGGTCTAAAACACCAATCTACTCAGTACAATGACACTAAGTTTGAATTCATCACATCATACATGTATTTGTTACCTCAGACCCATTATGTAATATCTTAATCAATTAAGCTAAGGATTGTTGTTATCGATATTGATGACATGCACAATTTACACCTTACCGAAAACAAAGATTTAATGCATCATATGCACAATGTAGATCACTATTCTCCACATCGTAATTGCTTATCGTGCCACTGGAAGGAGCATTGCAAATGGCTGCGTGCGCACAGCAATGTGGAGGTGTCGTGGCCGAGTGGATAAGAGCGCTCATCTGTGAACGACATGAGCGTGGTATGGTGGGTTCGAGCCCATGCCAAGCCCGACACGTTTGCCCTTCAGCAAGGCACTTTATCCACATTGCTGCTCTCCACCCAGGAGTATAAATGGGTACCCGGTAGGATGAGAAAGCTTATGTTGGTTGATCAGCATGTGCGCGCCTGTAAAATGGCTGCGACTGGCTGGAATGCTCCCCAGGGAGTGGAGAATGAGCACTGTTTAGTGCTGGTTTGAAATAATGTATCCAGTGACCGGGGTAATAATAGTCTGTAAAAGCGCATTGAGACACTTAAGTGTGAAATGCGCTCTATAAAAACCAGCTATTATTATTATTATTATTATTAATTCAACACACACGGCAAGCTCCTTACAGAGCACTGGCCATTCACGTCAAAGCCGTTATTTTGAATTAGTGCAGCAGTGGTCAGGCTTTGTGGTTATGCTATACATTTATACCATGTTCCCAGCAGCCAAGGCAACCCAGTTTGCCTGCAACATAGAGTGCCGTGGGTACGTACGTGGGATGTTCTCCTTTTTTTCCTTCCCTAAGTACAATGTAGTCTTGTTCATTCAAGCCCTCGTTTCAGTTAACATGTACATGTAGCTATCAAAAGCTGTTTTCACAGCGTCTGAACATGCCAGACCACACATAATTCCCATCATGTCCCACTATGGACTGCCTCCAAGTTTTGTTATGGCCCAGTATCGTACATGCTGTCATGTTTTGTTCAGTTCATCTTGTTTTATTATGGCATTCTAGGTTTCTCATCCTGCACTATGACCACTGTGGCAATTCTTTTTTTTTTTCTTTTTCTTTTTTTTTGACAGTTTAAAAATCTGACACACATTTCTAAGCAATTACAGCCTGTCACATTTGCCCATCCCATTCACCTGCATTGTCTATGTGGGTATAATGTAAAATTCATGGCAGAATGTAGACATTTTGAACAATTTTGAAGCTGTGTTGAGGATCATCCTATTAAAGTGTATGGAAGCATGTCAGACACTGTCTGGTTGGGCTATATGAAAAGCCAAACTTTTGGCACAAGGCACAACATGATTTCTAACATGGGTAGTCATGAGAAGTACTACAGCACTCGGTACTGGCTTTGACAACTACAAATGTAATAACTCGGCAAAACCCTTGGTTCAGTCCAAAACCAAGCTTAAGTTGTATCACTGTTATACATTCAGTAAAATTTTAATCTAGTCAGGCCTCAGAATAGCCTCAGTCCCCTGATAGCTGCTGAAAGCATCTCTAGCAATGTAAAAGGTTGAAACAGTGGGGGAATATACAATTGTACGTATGCAATATTTGTATCGTCGATAATGCTACATGTATTTCTAGAACAGGAAGTGTCTGTGTATGCAACTGGCAGTAGAAATACATGTATCTAGACCTCACTTGTCATTGATCATTTCAATTATCATGTGTGACCAAAACTGGATCGTAATGATGTACAAAAATGTACGTCACCCAAGCACTAGATGGCGCTCTTGTGCATGAGCACCAAATATGCACTACGTCTTTACTACGCATTTCCATGAAGAGTTTGCACAATCATCAATGATAAGTGGATGAATATCTGCCAATTCTAATGTGATAGGGCTACCCCTATGCACACCACACAGCTGCTGTACATTGTCTATGGGACTTACCTCGCTACTGAGCTCAGCAATAAAATCCAATCCATCTTGAAAAAAAGTCCAGAAAATGATCGGAAAGTACCAATTTTGGTGAAAATTTCTGTCAAAACTCGTAAAAAAATTAGTTTTTCCATATGGAGACATGGGGAAACACACATACTATGAGCATGTTTTTCTGGAAATCTAGTGTTCTAGGAAGCTTACTCTGTGAAAATTATGGCAGCCATTCACAGCCAAAATTTTCAAACACACGGGCTGAAAACCACCATTCATTCATGAAATTGGTCCAAAATCAACGATCAATCGTGCTTGCAAGATTTTTCCGCATGTGCTCCCCATTAAACGCACCAATTGCTAATCAGAGCATGCATAACTTCAGCGTAACTTTGCCGTAAGTGGTAAATTCCTTCTGTTTGCGGTAAAGCAAATGCAAAAACATATTCACCGAATCTGACTTTACACCTACATTTCTGCAAAAGGATAGCTATTTTGCCATGGTGATTTCGAGAGTTGAGTAAATTTATGGCTCTTTGATCATTTGATGTACACGGCTGATGTGATTTTTTACCAGTTTAGCAACATTTGCCAAGTAAGTTTTTGCGCTGTTGTAGCTAGTAGGGCCCTAATGACATTTTTTGTCAGGAGCTGAAAGATGGGATCAGGGTCCTGATGTGTGAGAATGCCATTCTCATAAACGTGTCACTACATGAGCCATTTCAAAGTCAAACAACTGTGCACATGCACAGCCCCGATTGCTGATAGCCCATGGATTGCCAAGCAGCAAAAGGGAAAGACCCTAACAAGGACAGGTTACTCTTACTGCGTTTCTGACTCTGGTCTGGCCAAGGAAGTTGGTCACCTTCACGTTGCTTGGTTGTCAATCTGCATTCTTAATTGGCTCATCTTGCCTTGTCAATCCTTTTTCCATAAATTCTATGACTTAACGACTTCAAAATAGGTTAAATTTATGGCTTATATGCATTTACAGTTAGGTTTTGATGCTCTATATTTACCTCTAACGTTAGTCAAAGTTACGGAGCTCTGGAGCGGAAACACATCGATTGTTCCAAGCCGTCATGAAAATCTAGCCTTTTACGGTATAATGGAGGATTAGAAATCAGCACACAGCCTAAACCGTCTTTCAATTCAGGTAAATTTTACAATGGTTTCGGTAAAGCCATCCCTCCCTGGCCTGGCCGTGTACAATTTGGCTGGGTAATCACACAGCACAGTACAACTGTGTCACACAATACTCAAAAGATAACGTGTGGGACTACAATATAGGGTTCACAAAGGAAGAGTACTGAAAACTTACCTTTAGATAGTTGTCCTCGCAATAATTTGCTACATCTTGAAGATTGTGGTGACTATCCTGCAGGGCCTGCCTCCCTGCAGGGATTTCATTCTCAAATAATAGTTCAAGCGTCGACATTTTGGCAATTTTTAGCCAAAATCCTCAGCGAGATGCCAAACTTCCGTATTTAGAAGTGGAATTGTGGGATTGCTCGTCAAGGAGTGGCTCAAACTTCCTTGTTAGTCTGCCGTACCAGACCGTGAATAAATTTAAGGGAATTTGATGAAAGCGAAGCCAGTTCGGAGTTAGCCCCAGTCATAGACACTTTGGTCCGAATCACCTTTCTGTTTTTGCTCAGTCGGTTAGGGCACTTCACTCTTTTTCAGAGCCACATAATGCATAAGCTTTTACGTAACAATTTATGGTATTCTAACAAAGAATGAACTTACGTTACTAGTAACCAAATGACCAGAATGATCCGTCAATCCCTTTATGCACTTCGGAAAGTGTCTATTTCATTATTTTGCATTGAATGTATTAACAATCTCTTTATATTGATATTGCCAAATACCACTTTTGCTGTCGTTAGGTGGATGTGCTTGCAAGTAGCATTTATAAGGATTACATGAATAATCATTATATAATAATACAATTAACACAGATGCTTATCCCTGTGAATTTAAAAACCAACATGCATGTTGGTCCGAA
Source organism: Diadema setosum (assembly GCA_033980235.1). NCBI lineage: Eukaryota > Metazoa > Echinodermata > Echinoidea > Diadematoida > Diadematidae > Diadema > Diadema setosum. Next base: position 30,409,189 of record CM067067.1, on the reverse strand, counting down.
ACACCTTTTTTTTTTTCCTGCTCATGCGCAAAGTGGAACTGCGAACTGGCTCATTCGAAGTTCATTCTGCGCATGAGCAGATAAAAGTCAAGTGAAGAAAAACAACAGAAAGAGACACAGAGGTAGTAGGGCAATGTCAGGGACAGAACCCGAATGGTTTCTTTACGTTGTGGTGAAAGTATATTCTGAACATTCAAAATACTGATTATCGTGTAGATATAAGTGCAATATGCTGTATGTGGCATAAAAAAAAAAAAAAACTTGTTTGTTTTTTATCTTTTGAGAAATCTGCTCTTGTTTCCAATTAGAGAACAAAATATCAGGTAAGATCTTACTGATTGTATTCAAGAAAATTATGCCCTGAAATCCATCTTCTTCTTCTGTCGTATGATGCAATACAATGGGGTGGGTGAGGCCTCGTTATAGACTTAGGTAATACATGAACGACATGCATGATATTAAAATTTGCAAACTCTACAATCCACTGTGATTGGTTTATTTGTTTTGATACAGCTGTAATTCGCTCAATCGAATTGTATTTTGAGCTATTTAGATAAGATGTACCGACGGTTAGGCAACTGTCGGTAGCACATTATTTTAAATATTCACTTTATACTGACTCATTTTGCAAACTTTCAATTTATTCATAACTTCACATTCTATATATGTATGTAGTTTATGAAATCTTAAAATACTGGTTTGTTATTAAGAAACAATAATGTCCACGTCCACCCTCTCGCATTTGATAGTCTTCTCGAGCCCTCTACAATGGTGATTACAGAGTCTGACTAAAATCATCCAACTCAATCCCCGCTTTCTTATACAAAAAGGTTTATGAATACATACACAATGTATCTATATAATGACGATGATTAATGACTGACATAATGATAGCAATAATAGTAATGATGATGATGATGATAATAATAATAATGATAATAATAATAATAATGACAATGATAATAATAATAATAATAATAATAATAATAATAATAATAATGACAATAATAATAATAATAATATCAATAATAATAATAATAATAATAACATTAATAGGTAAAGCGTTTCTCCTCCAGACGCATCACACCCATAAAATATACATGCCTATTTGATGCCATCAGGTCTATAATTTTTCAGTTTTTTCGAGAATAGCAGCCTAATGCAGCGGATATCGTTCACATAGTCGGTGATAAATTTCCCATTATCTGCCACTTAGCACTCGCGACAAAGTTAAATTCTAACGTGGGCCCTCGAACAGCCACAGATCCCATGCCTCACTTCGATAAAACCGCTCTCAAGCCGACACTTGAGATAAAATAGCGCGAAGAGGATTTTCAATCGCCACAGACGCCCCTGCTCTTTTTAGAGCTTTAACCAGAGTCGATATTTTTGACAGAAAATAATTATGATGAACGTTTAGAATGGGATATAAATTGCCACTGGCACACACTTCAGATTGATTATAAAAAGGGAGTGGGTGATTGTAGAATAATTATTCCTTCCAGTCTCTGTGCAAATACCACCTCGCTTCCTCCGTCTGGAATTATATACAACAGGTGACGTGTTATATCCATGGCATTGATGGGAGAAAACTGACGCGGTAGCCCCTTGAAAAACCAAATTACGCTTCTCAAAACAAAATTGATATAATGGTACGGTGACAAACTCCGAAATGCACTGCTGATCTGATCTAGTAATATCTCTAATGATAGGCTTCAACTTCTATGAAGGGGGACAAATGAACGAACGAAAGAGAGAAAGGACTTTGTGGCGTAAGTATGCTGTCCCTTGCACACCGAGCAATAAATTGAGCAGATCAGAAATAGTGCAAAGAAATGCTAGCAAATCATAACTTTAGTAAATAGTTATAATACAGCCATTGCAAATACTCCGCCAATGATCTTTAATCCTTAGCATAGCTGTTAGACCTATTATGTCATTATAAAGCAAAGCTAACTGCAGGCATGAAGACATTTCAAGACAAGACATCTCTTCTTTCTCCTCTCATCTCAATTTATCCTATATATCTATTCCCTTTATTTCGTATCTTCTCTTCCCATATTTCTCTCATAGTGCGGAGCTTCAGTTTTAGTTATTGTTGTGGTTCTTTGTCATGTTTATACCATTCTGGTATATACTCTGTTGTGCTTATATGTGTCTCACTATGATGTGATTTTTTTTTTTCGGGGGACTAATACAAGCTGTGATTTTGATTTGGACTCCCCCACTTTGGTTCTTACCACTACTATTATTTGTTGCAAGTGTTGTTTTTAGTACTATCTGTTTCGATTATTTTTGTAAATAAAAATGGGCAAAATATTGCATAGTAAAAGTAGTAATAATAATTGTAACTCAGTTACGTTTGTTCCTTGCCTTTGGGAACACAAAATGGAAATAAATTCATATCAAATCAAAAATCAAATCAAATTTATGTGAAGAAACCAAACATCGTCATGCTATGAATAACAATGACTTTCTTGGAAAGACATTGTATGAAAATCATTTAAAGTATGAACATTCATGATTTTCTTGGTAATATAGATTTATGTAATTTGACAATAAAAGTGGACCTCATTGGGCCTTGGTTAGTAAAAAAGAAAGATACACTTTATCAGAAAAAACAAGTTTAAATCTTGGTCCTGGCATTCTCAACTAATGTTTTATAACGCAAAAAAAAAAATTACTGCCAATCATCATAGTATTACTACTAATAAACCCTTCAAAAAAAGTTTGGAAATCTGACTTCAGTTGTAAATTTCTCCAGTTTGTAAGCACTATACAATATATGCTTGATATCAATGGAAAGATTATTAAATTGTCTTTAAAATGATATCCTACTCATTAAGATTATGCTATCAAGTAAGGGCTGCACTCTAAAGTGTCTGATAAGGTCTGCATTGAAAAGTTGCAAAATGAAAAAGAACGGTCCTTATGAATGAGAATAGTCGTGAAGATTAAATAGCGAGCATGTTCTGTTGTGTTATGTCTTTTGTTCTCAACTGATCAGCCATTAAGGCAAATTTCAATAGACATCTTAACTTCATATTTAAGTTTTCAGTGGTGCCATGCCAGGCAATTTTGATAGCTCATCAAGTTTTATGGTTGTCCATCATGCCGCGTGTATAAGCAATGTTCAAAAAGCCCGCGCCATAGGGCAAATCGAAGCTGAGATGCTTCAAAAAGATGACAATGCAAGACCACATAGAGCGAGACTTGTGCGCAACTTTCTCGAGAGAGAGGGCATCACTAGAATGGACGGGCCTGCATGCAGCCCCGACCTCAACTGCATAGAACATCCTTGGGATCAACTTGGCCGAGCTGTGGGGAAGAGGGTCACAAATGCAACGGTATTGGCAGGACTCCGTCAGATACTGGTTGACAAGTGGAACTCCATTCTTCAGCAGCGAATCACGAAGCTACAGTAATCAACAGCATGCATGAGGACACGGTGCCAGGAGGTGGTGCAAGCACTTGGGTCGTCCACCAGATACTGAGCCCAGATCATGTTCATTGACAATATAAAGACAAGTTAAACATAAAGTAAATACACAACAAAATGAAGACAAAATAAAGATGAAACTCCAATAAAATCAAGACCATGCCATATCACTTCTTTATGTCTTTGTTGTGGTTAATGTGTCGAGGTTCTGTGAGATAAAATGGTTTGAGTCATGATCGTTTGTGTTTGTGTGTGTGTGTGTGTGTGTGTGTGTGTGTGTGTGTGTTTATCTATTTGGTTGAACGCATACATGTTTCACTCCATAAAAATGCTGATGCTACAGTAAATGAACACCAAAGACACAATGGGGAACTCATTCATAATGAGGAAACTCCATAGAGGGACGTCAACAATTGGGCCATTTTGCAGCTTTTAAATACTGACTTTACCTCATATTTATAAGCACTGCACCTCCATGTACACGATAATCATAACAAGTATCGTATCATTTTAGAGAGAATTAATCAATCTTTGTGTGGTACTGATCACAAATAAATTATTTCTAAGGAAAAATGAGAAATGATTGATCAAACTCAGATTTCCAAACTTTTTTTGTGGGGTTTAGATACATACAGACTGTATGACGTATTTCAAAATGATACACATTGTAACACACAAACATGCGGACAGAATTATAATTAAGTTGAACGCTTACATCCAGATCCTTTGATAGTGATCAAAGATTGTGATACCCACTCATATTCCCTTCTCTTTAACACTTGACGTTATCGACAGACTGTGGTATTGTTACGCCTACACCACATTAACTTCGCGCAACTAAAGTCGAGTCTCAGTTGAGGATTAACCAATAACAGTTTATTTCATGCTAACGCATAGGTTGCACCAAGTGCATGGGCACGTGAAGGCTTGAGTTTCTGCAGACAAAATACATCTGACTCATATTTTGGAAAAAAAAAGGTCGCAAATCATTGTCCAAAGTAATCGCGGGGGCAGAGATTTATCGGGGACTAGAAAATTCTTAGTAAATGATATTTTTTGTCATGCGATGCCAGCTGATGTCGTAGTGCTCTATTTTTGCATTGTGAAAAAGAATAAGATGACGTTTTTCGTTTCAGACGACCTTTGAACTTTGATATAAGTATAATTTGAAATGCATTACCGTATACCCAAATGTACGCCAGTTTGTGAAAAATGCACTGAATCTATTAACTCACTGTCCGCCATATTTATGCTGTATGTCATACATCAATCCAGGATGAATAGATTATCAGAGTAGAATAATTACACTTAATTTCATTCATCTATTTCAATGGTACGTTAAAATGAAAATGTCTTCTGGAGTTTCTGAATCATACATTGTATTGTTTTAGAATAATACATTCAGTACTGTCACGTTCACTGGTGAATTGTGACGCAATGACTGCGTCATATTTTGTGTAAGTCCACCTCCTCTCTCTCCCTCCCTCCCTCTATCTCTCCTAATCCTCCTTCTCCTCCTCCTCCTCCTCCTCTTCTTCTTCTTCTTCTTCTTCTTCTTCTTCTTCTTCTTCTTCTTCTTCTTCTTCCTCCTCCTCCTCCTCCACCTCCTTCTCTTCTTTTTCTTCTTCTTCTTCCTCTTCCTTCTCTTCTTCTTCTTCTTCTTCATCTTCTTCTTCCTCCTCCTCCTCCTCCTCCTCCTCCTCTCCTTCTTCATTCTATCATGAGTCTTATGAAAGACGAGGCCAGACTGTCTTAGGATCTATAAGACTTTCGGATTTATACAATGAGACAATAACATGAGAGAGCGTTACGAAGGCCTTCAAATACCTTTTACGAATTTCTGGCTTATGTTGAGCCATTTTTTCCTGTGCATTTCTTGTTGTTGCTCGTAGGAAATTTGCCACGTGATGGCAATATTGGAGGAGGGGGAGAAAAAAAAAAGAAAGTCCAAGTGAAAAGAAGTTAAACAATCCCATGGTCGTGGTGGTATTCAGTATCGAGACATGAGCGCTGGGGATATGACTCTGCACGCATGCCCTCTTCAGCGTCATTTCGCTAGTTTTTGTTGTACCAACGGACAGGAAATTGATGGAAACGAGCCGTTGATTGCCCTCCAAATAAACCGTCTTTAAACTCTCCCCCTTCGTTTTTGTCCGCCCTATCACAATCTCAAGTCAGTGTAAAAAGGGCGAGAGGAGTGACGAGGGGAGAGTGCTCGGAGATGGGACGAGGCTGACACAGTGCGATGGGATATTAATAAAAATCAGCCGCCTCTTTTCGCAGTGGGTTTGTTCAGTTCCCTCGGTAAACAGAAAGGGTGAACGTCAAGACGTGCTCACAAGCTCCGTCAACCCCGCGTAGACCATGTCCCTCGGTAGGGTATCCGCGGCGGGCTGCCTACCAGCACGAACGAGGAAGATTCGGTCGTCGCAGAGATAAACCATACCCGAGTCATTAATTGAAAAGGGGAATAAAAGGGGACAAAATGGTGAAGTTAAGCAAGCGTCAGGCGATTTGACCCTAACGATGCGATCTGGACAAGTTAGAAATGAAGATGGCTTTAATTAAGTCGCTGGCATGGCAGGCCGACAATCAATCAGTACTGCCAAACCACGATCCGGAGTTGACATAGAGGGCTCCGTTTACTCAGCCCTAGATACATGATATCTATTGGTAATCAATTTTCCGTCCCATTGAATATATCGCAGTGTGCCGTAGCGCCACTTGAGCGACGGGTCGGCATGTTGTCTTTCGTTGCCATGTTAACTGAGCTCTACATCCCCTTCCCCGCCTCCATTCACGACATGTCCTCATCTTTGGGAGATACTCGTGTAACACTAGAGCGCTATGCCCTCAGAAATTCACGGTCCCTGTCTCAATTCTATGAACTTCTAGTCGAATATTGCGCGTGTTCCCATTCTCGAGTGGAGTCACGGTCTAAAGTCCTAAGAAAATGTCCAATGGGGCCAAATATACGTAGCCATTGTAAACCACCAAACTGGAGCTTAACAACGTTTGTGTGCAAGCGTGATTCAGATTAGCGTTAGTTTTAAAGTTTGTCCTTATTTAAAAACTGAGTTAAGATAGACTTCAACAAAAATAATGATGGCATCTTACAAGCTGTCAAATAAAAAGAAAATGAAGTAAATGCATGTATACACTTACCACTTATATACACATCAACAACCTACACACACACACCAAAACACTTTCCCCATTGATCTTTATTGATTTCATTCTCAAATCATACATTATGATTATAAAAACAATCTGTTCTGAGTACACAATGCAAAAATGAATGTGGTTGAAGACAAAATCATCATCATTTTGCAGTAGTTTACTGCCATAATCTCTCTCTTTAACATTCACAGCGATAGTAAATCATTCAAAGTCGAACCAACTAAACATTACTAACTGAACAATATTCTTTTAATAGTATGCACTATGGGCCATATGCATTACATCCCACTTGGTTACACCAACATCATGAAACCATATTTCACCGGAATGTGTTTAACACACACTCACCCCCCTCAACACACACACACACACACGTCTACAACAAGCCCCTATATGCTGCATCTGTGGGTGTGTGTGTGTGTGTGCGCGCGTGTGTGTGTGTGTAATGGTAATTCTCACTTATTATGCATTCAATGTGTATGACGGAAGGCAGGGATCTACTTTTTACTTTCTCTTCATATTTTGCCAGCGTATTTTTATTTCCTCCTTCCTCTTTTTTTTTTTTTTCAATTTGCCTAATTGACCCGAAGACGGCAGTTTTGGGATATCGCTTCCTTCTAAAAGCAAATCCGCGCGTAATCCAATAATGTCCGACCAATTTGCGTGAGGCAGGGGTTTTAATGTGAAACCGAATGTGACGCGATTCTTCCGAGGCGCGCTTGTACCAACCCAGCGATACAAGGCCAATGTGTTCACAAGACTCAACGGGGAAGTTACGGCGAACGTGAGGACTAACAAGCCGGCGAAGCTGTATACGCTTAATCTCAGAGCGGCGCTGCGCAAGTCTTTTGAATCTCTTTCCCCTTCACCCCGTTTCGAAAAAAAAAAAAAATGGATTTGAGAGTAACTGCCCGTCGATTACACGGCTATCAAAAAGTGTCGAAACCATCTTAGCGAAAGAAGCTTCAAATCTAATTTCGTCATTACGACTTCTTGGCTCCGGGCAATTAAATGACCAACAACATCTTCCATAATTTGCATATCTCCCCCGATATTATGCCATCGTTGAATGGCATTTTATAGGCGGGATGGGTGAGCGGAGTGATCCCATTTTCCGCCACTATGATCTGATTAACACCCAATGCAGCTGAAAACTGATCCGCGATATAACCGTGGTACACGCCATTTGGCAGTAGCAAGCTATAGCACGACTACTGCAATGTATGCTGTATGAATAAAACGTCCATTGCTCTACATAAGAGCCCACAGTGGTATGTGGCGAAGGAAGATATAATGCTCTCCTAAAATATATTCTATATTCCCCTTCATCAAGTACCTCCTTTGGCCTGCTAAGCTAATGTTGGAATCACTTTGTAAGAGAAAAAAAAACCATCTTTTTCGATCAAATTTGTGACTCCTGTCCTTTTCTTACTGAAACGCAGACCCAACAAATTAAACGAGAATGCATCCAAAAGCTTAGACAAAGAATTGACATGTGCGAATCCATAGTGATCATGGTGTCAATTTTTAGGGCTTATATTCAGCACCAAGCATATTTACAAACGATATTGGCAATGCAATGCATAGTTTGGTCCCCACATTCTTTATTTTTTGATGTACGAATCCCCTTGCTTCCCCCCCCCCCCCGTCTGTTAGATTTGAATAATACCCCAAGCGAATCAGAAGAATAACATTTAAAATTATAATATTGATGGAATGCGGGTGGGTAGTTACTGTCATTTAAGCAGTCAATCAGCTTTCGTAATATTTCTTCTTGTTACCTCATCAAATCTCATTGGTACAAGTTATTATTGAGTATTTTTCATTGGACTTGGCCCAGAAATGATTGTAAAGATTATTTCAATTCAGCTATATCTGTTATTCCACTTTCCAGCAGAATTATATTCAAGAGTCAATGATAATGCTTTTATAAAACTGCCGCCAATTCATTCAATGGATGTCGTCAAAGTCACAAAGAGGGTATGACACAGCTGTTTTCAATGAAATATTGAAGGTCAAATTGCTGCGATTTGACCATAATATTATACCATTCATGACAATATTCGTTCATGAAGCATTATCATAGTGTCAGACCAAGATAGTAAAATGTTAGCGTATTGGAGAGTCGTTTCGATAAAAAAAAGAAAAGAAAAGAAAATCGATGATGCGCATACTGGGACTCTAAGAAACTGCCTGAATGAGTTTCCGTATCTAATGGTCATAATAAGCTAGAAAAGTGTGTAGAATAATAACACTGAATGTGAGTATGCTCTGTCTCCAGTCAAGGTGAAACACGTGCTCCAACTGAACCATTGCCATGGCAACGGCGAAAATTAAAGTCATCAAATGTGAGAATCTGCGTTATCAATATAACCGAGAAATATCATTGCACAGCTTTGGGCCGCACTGCTTGCGCACAATGCAGTCTCACGCTCAGTGTATTTGGGCAAGATCATAATCTCGGCTGCATTTCATCGTTTCTTCGCGCACGTTTCTACAGCTTTGCTTTGTCAATGGAAAATCATTTTCGAAAGATTTGGCTCACTGTTGCCTAATGAGCGATACACTTTCTCCGAGCACGGGAACATCAAAGCGAGAAATATTTGAGCTCTATCACATTGTGAGATTCATTTGTAATACTTGTTTCATATAATTTCGTCGTGTCATAGGCTCTTTTTTTTTTTTGCCACAGGCTTGCCATCTTTTTCTTCTTAGTTTGGCGGCGAATCTGATAAAGCATCTTGCGGTTTCTCGTAAAGAAGAAATGCCCGAAAGAGAAAAAATAATACTGCATGACAGCAAAGAAATGAAACAAAAACAAAGCTTTATATACGGGATCATATAGATGTGACGAATGGAACTGCTACATCTCAATTTCGAAAAAAAGAAACGTATCATATAAATATCATTTCATATGCACACATGCAAACCATTAAGCACAAATACACACACAAACTCACACACTATTATAATGAAAAAAAAAATGATTCTTCTCATCGCTACTGAAACTGGTAAATTTGTACATGTTTACATTATGGTAATCAACCATATTGTAAAATGTTTACAACATGGTTGATTACTAAAAGCAAATTGTAAGCTAAAAAGCTGTTGCCCTTAACCGCACTTCGTGTGATGTGGTCAAGATTCGGTATATTAAACTAAGCATTCTATGAGGTCGAAAGTTATGAAATTTAAAGAAAGACTGTTGAGTCCAACATAAATCTCCTTCCGATAAAACTTTATTGATAGCCAACTTGATGACAAGATAGATATCATATGATCCAGTCTCCAAAAGAGAATTTTCCTTGCATTTATGGGTTTATTGGTTTATATTGTTTCAGTAGTGACGTTTCATATATATATATATATATATATATATATATATATATATATATATATATAATATTTCACATATACATACATATATATGAAATGTTAAATATTCCATGTAATTCAGTAAGATATGAGTGTAATAATACCTGCAAGGAATCAGTGGAGAAGATGAGTTTCACCAGGGAGGTGAGACTGACCTCCCTGGTTTCACGTAGAGCCAATCTCTATTGCTCTATTTCGTCTTATGGTGGCGTCCTCTGCAGCAGTCTCCACAGTGTCTTACAGATTCTGTCTGAAGTAGTCCCAATAAAGAAGAGTGGATCCATCCATGACATCTATCATTGACTGTCTGTATAGTTCCTTTTGTTCGGAAGGTAATGCGTGTAGTGTTCAATTTCCATACATCACAAACAGACCAGCTTATTCAAAAATGATGTCTCTAGAATACATGAAAATTGGTTTTGAAATGGCCGAAATATCCAAAAACAAAGTAAAGCAAAGCGATTCTTTAATATTGTATTATGATCGCCATATCAAAACCAATTTTCATTAAATAAACTTTGAATTCCTCTCAGAATTATATGCTCTTTCATATTTCATAAGAATGTTAAAATAAAGTGAAACGAAATTTATTCACCAAACAGTAACATAATGAACATTGCCAATATATAGTCAAAATAGTCAGTAGTAAAAGAACAAGTGTTGGTAAAAAAAAAAAAAAAAAAAAAGCACAATAGGCGTGCAGTCCAGACGAGGCCATCAGTCGTTTCAGCAATAATATAAATTATATAACGTATTCGAATTAAAATGTTTTACAGAAGCAGCGTTTTATGTACATATTTACAGGTTTTCATAGGGAATCATTCATACTATTACACATTATTTTGTCATGATCACACACACACACACACACACACACACACACACACACACACACACACACACAAAGTTGGAAACCTCAAGTTTCATCTCAAACAAAACTATATAATTATGTAATCCCATTAACCTTTACTCCGCATCATTCTCGCACGGAATACATTTTGTTCACACGGGACCTAGTTTTGTGCAATCAGTTATTGGAAGATCTGTAGAAAAATGCCTCAAGTCTTGCTGAAGACTGCTGAATTTAAAGGCATTTTATTTGTTTCTAGCATGATATTTGAATTATGTTTTTGGGTTTTTTAGCGACTTATTTGCATGATTCATTTGATATCAATTACCATACCCATGCCATTGGATAGTGTCCTGCAATTGTTCTGTATATAATGAGGACCTCTGGTCCCTCTCTACAAGTCCTTTCTCTTCACTCTATTTAAACTGCTCCAGTGCCGTATGCGACACTGAACTGCCCCTTCATTGTCTGTACCGTATAGTTGTCTGTCCTATCTCTGTTTCCCCGTGTATGCCAGTGTTTTTCTCTTTGTGCTCCCCTTTCTTTGCTTTCTATTGTAAGTTCAATTAATCAAGTGGCCCACATCTCTACAATCTTGTCTTCTACGTGAGCCTCTTTTTTATATTGAGTCTAATTCATATATATTTGTTCTTTCGACATTCTTTATTATATGATTTATTACATAATGATTGCATAATTCTTTACTATATATTTTGTATAACATTGATTTATTATCATATCTGGAAAAATGTGATATTATGTGATATTGGATATAAAATTGGTTTTGAATTTCAATCATTAACAGCTTCCTACCTGAGGTATTATTCTTATCGGTGTGTGTGTGTGTGTGTGTGTGTGTGTGTGTGTGTGTGTGTGTGTGTGTAATATGTATACTTTTTTCATTTATTTATTTATGCGTTAACATAGTTACATACACATTGCAAAACTGATCAACCACACTGCCCGTCCACAAGCACTTTTTTTCCGTCAATCACTTTACCTTCATTCAAACACCATGATCACGAATAAAGGTTTTACCCATTTTAATCCGTAAAATCTTCATGCAGCAAATCACTCCCCCAGTCAGTGAAGTATTTATCTAAGCCAATTAAACAGGAGAGCGGATTCATCAGGAGCTAATTAAGTCGATCGATAGTGAACGAGCTCGTTGAATCGATCTAACACTAAGTCCTTGCATTAACAGACAAAGAGCACCGAGGAAATTCCCGAACTAATCGTTACACTTTGTCAAGTCGACGTCGCCAAAATCACGTTTCAACAGCTTCGTGTCTAGACTCCCACCAGATAATAATTACACTAATTAACAGGTTTAACTGCCACAATGAACCAACACTTGACTTTTTCTCTCCCCTGAATCGCCGTTTGCTCTTGTTATCAGAAGAGGGCGCGAAATCCAGTTTGCACTGATATTTAAACCGTGGCAGTCGTAGATGCCGGGGCAATTGTGATACTAGTGTGATAGTTCGCAGTTATCAAAACGTGATGATTACCTTCTAGATGTGGAATCAAATTTGGTCTGATGATAAAGAAAGAAGCATTGCCACGCAGTTCCAGCATTAGGTAAAAATCTTTTCGGTCGCACATGCGCTGTGTGCCTGCGGTCAGGCGGGATTCATCAATTAAGATTTTAATTGAGCGCGATTGTTACTGATCCAGCGCTAGCAACGCACCCACAACCTGGGGGCATAATACTTTTTCGGGTCGGCCTGTACTCTGCAGTTTAATTAACTTGTTTCTTTTTTTTTTCACTCACGCGCTGAAAATCTAAGTAATTTCTGATGCACTATTATCGCCATTTAAAGTGATACACAGGACCTGCGAATCAATATTCTGAGAAGTCATCCAGGCATTTATCTGGGGGCAACACACTATTGATCAATTTGAATCCTTCTCATCCCTACATCAAAATCGTTGAGACATTCCGGATGTTGGGTCGAACTTTAAATCTATCGCCAAGTGACATTGGCTCACAGCAAAACCAGTGATTGAAATGGATTGGCATGACCTTCACACTATATACAATGTACATGTCCGTGTAGAATACTTCCCACATCACAAACGCACATCATTCACAAACCCGTGCGTGTATCAGCACACAGCAGCATAATCATGCATCACACACGCGCACATACACGCACACATACACACACACACACACACACGCACACAAACAACACAGACATACACAATGACTATCACTTTAACAGAACGAATGGATATTGATTAGATTAACTTCTTTAATCAATATTTCATTACCCATATTCAAGAGGAAAATAATAACATGAACAATATCCATAGCCTATGCTTCCCATTTATTCTGTATACGTCATTTTTTTTTCCTGGGATATTTCTGTAGAATATATGGTTGTGATTTAATGGATTGAGTGATTTAAATACATGCAAGGGAACGGATCAAAGAACATATTTCTAGGTTAATAGCCCACGTTCCCCTTTCATCATGTTTCTGCGTCATAATGTTTTGTTTCTATTCACGATCTGATGATGTTTGGAGAGATCAAAGTGACAAGAAACACAAGAAGGAGAATAGAATGGTCACTCTTAAGTGTATTTTGTCCTATAAGCAGACCGAAGTGACATGTCAACACTTGTGATGAAGTCTTTTTTTTTCTTGTTATCTGACGTAGATGTCAACGTATCAAAGACAACACCAAGTAGCATTGTAGAGTTAAATCATGCATATATTCAAACAAAAAAGAAGATGAATAGAATCTTTAAGTTTACTATGTATCTCGGCATAATGGTCAGTCACGTAACACAATCATAATAGCTTTATACGTGAGGTGATGACTGTGATCTGTCAAGTCGCCATTTGCACACGCTCATATGAGAGTTTTATGGCAATTTGGGTATTAATATCCCTGGAAAGGCGATAATGGTTGCTGAGCTATATACAAACTAATACGAATCATTATTATTATGTTATGTCCCAATGGACGGGTTAGGCAATGTCTAATTTGTTAAGTTATTATAATCGACATTAATCATGTTAATGTTTCGAGAAAACGTGTCACGCACGAAATTTCATGTTTTTCTTGTTTTGCCCGCTCTTTCCGAAGTTTGTATGTTTTGTTTATTTGACATCACTGTCAAATTGATAACAGGAGATTTTCACTTTGAATATGACCATACGTCATTTGTCCCTCTAAAACAGGTTACAATCGTTGCCGTATATGTATTGTAATTGAATGTTTTATAACACATTGAATTCGTGTGTAATCAGCCTTGCTCCTATGTAGTCAACACGTTTCCCTCACTGCTACAAAAACACAACAAATCGTAACCGATAAATTTTGCCTCCATCATTTACTGGAAAAAAAAATAAGAACATGAATTACTTATGTTGCATTTTAGCTTTTATACCTTGGTTGGCATGAGTGCATGTGGTAGGTGATCAGTTGTGATTGAATTGTATGTATATGGTCATTGCAATTGACAACTTTGCAATTGTATTAACTACCTGTGATTTGTGATATCTCATGAATATTCATGTGCTGCATTCCTTTGTACCATCTAATCAGAGTGTGTCTTCAACAAAATATTTCAGCGTTCAGAATTTTGTAGTCATGGAAACCAAAAAACAAAAGTGTGTGTGTGTGTTTGTTTGTCCGTCGCTGATGCTGTTATACAATCGTTGATTTTACTTGACTATGGATCCCCTCAAAATTTGGGTCTTCTTCAGAGCAGCATCGATTGAAAAAAAAAAAGCCTTCGTAAAGCAATGATATCGGTACAAAATGATTAGGTTAATTCAATTTAGCTTATTTCATTTAGGAGAGTAAGCTAATGTTTATGCATCGTGTCGCCAACTGGAATCAAACTATGCACACTGGTTTACAATCTCAATCTCTCTCTCTCTCTCTCTCTCTCTCTCTCTCTCTATATATATATATATATATATATATATATATATATATATATATATATATATATATATATATATATATATATTTATCGTGTAGTGTCTCCATAAAATGTGATACCCAAAGATACTGTGTATACATATAATAATAATAATAATAATAGCTGGTTTTTATATAGCGCATTTCACACACTTCAGGGTTTCAATGCGCTTTACAGACTATTATTACCCCACTGGATACATTATCAACCAGCACTAACAGTGCTCATTCTCCACTCCCTGGGGAGCATTCCAGCCAGTCGCAGCCATTTTTACAGGCGCGCACATGCTTATCAACCAACATAAGCTTTCTCATCCTACCGGGTACCCATTTATACTCCTGGGTGGAGAGCAGCAATGTGGATAAAGTGCCTTGCTGAAGGGCAAACGTGTCGGGCTTGGCATGGGCTCGAACCCACGAACCATACCACGCTCATGTCGTTCACAGACGAGCGCTCTTATCCACTCAGCCACGACACCTCCACATATATATGTATATATATATATATATATATATATACATACAATTGTATATATATACACGCTTGTACTTTTCCAAAAAAAAAAGGAGGAACAGTGAGAGGAATAATGATGTCAAAGCTACGTACCGTTTTCTCCTTCCTTTCTCATATCTCATATATATATATATATATATATATATATATGTATATATATATATATATATATATATGTATATATATATATATATATATATATATATATATATATATATATATATAATAATAATTATGTAATTATGCATGTAAGGGCATACCCACAAGCTATTCCATATTCATCCATAATTTTATTAGCCAATATCATGCTACATGTAATTAATATGATATGATATATATATATATATATATATATATACATGGCATTCGTAGCACCAGGATCATGGTTTCCATCGTACTCATCACTCACACTGCCATTCACTTTATTGTTAGTTGCCATTATGGTTGATGGTGACGTCAGACAGAGATGACGAATATGCCATTTGCTTCACGTATGTCAGCTTTTCTTTGCTCCAATTTATTTTTTGATATCTTTGTACAATATTTCTATAACATTGTCATAAATTACTTCTTCACAAACCACAATTTACAAAAGCGGACAAAGAAACATGCATTGTACTGAATACCACTGTAATCATCATTACCAGTACCATGGTGTTTATAACACAGACAATATCACGTTTACTTTTTCAGTACTGAAAAAGACGTTAAGATTGTAGGATGTGCAGTTTGCAACTATTTACATCATCAACGCTACTAACCACATCTTCAATTTACACTCTATGTCTATTCCTCTATTTGTTCGAAGTGCATTTATAAGAAATAAGTTGTAACTGGTAATTCCTTCTTATTTTAAACACTCTTAAGAAAAAAGTGGAAAATTACTCTTTGTTTTCAGAGTGTATAAATATAAATACATCAACAGCATTTAAGATTATTCTTGACAAGCATCTTCGTCAAAAATGAAGTAATTCCGAGCTGGAGAAAACTATAATTGTCAATAATATCATGGTTTCTTTTCATTTTTTTTTTCTGCGTCCTGGTGACGTAATTTTACTTTTATCCTTATCTCATTCACAAATTATGTCTGTATCATAAACCCGTTTTTTTTTTTGTTTCATATAAACTTCAGTAATTTTGACCAAAATTTTCAAACGGGAATGCTGCAAAAGGGTAGATTTGAATAAGTTTGGTGGCTATTGTCTTACAGTAATGGTATAGTCGAGGTCGTATCAGCAACAGTAGCAGCCTACAGCTGTATATTGTGGTGAGAATACACGAAGGAGAGGAAGGTGAAAGGAGAAGGAGTGAATCAATTTAAACAAATATGACGAGTATGGTGAAAGCTCAAATATTCAATGGCGTGTTGATGATGAATTTGACGAGCAGTCCAATAAGCATCGCCTAGTCCACCCCTAGTGAATGTTGATTGCTTTCACGTTTAGACCGACGACGCGCATGTCCCTGCTATCATGCCAGTTACCAGGGTCAGTTACCAGTAGGATGTCTCAATGCCATATAGAAAGTGTTTAATCTTCAGTCTCAGGGAACAAGATATCACCCCTTTATTGTCGTCACAACAAACAACAACTCACTCTTAAATGATGTCATCCAATCATTTCCTTTGGATAAACATTAAACAGAGTCTTCTGTACAGTCTAGCACTAGTGCACTGTCTCCAAAATGTGTCCATTCATGAGCCTCGGCGGTGATGACGTCATTCTTTCAGACGGATACAAACCGCGAGAGAGGTCACGTGGTGCGCACAACGAAGATGACTTAAAATCTTGGCTGGTCTCCTCGATATCCTCTTCATCGTCCACTTCGTCGGCCGCCTCGTCCAGCGGAAGGTCGTCCACGAAGCTCATTTCGTGGTCGCTCGAGGAGAGCGAGTGGAGGTGATCGCTTTTCAGCAGAGTGTTCGTTTCTTCGGCTTGCGCTTCGGTTGTGATCGTGGACGGCTCGGACATTTTCGTGCTGGTTTCGGTGCTGTCTTTATTCTGCTGTCGATCCTGAGTGTGTTGGTCCTTCGCCTTCTTGCTTCGCTTCCACTTCATTCGTCGATTCTGAAACCAGATTTTCACCTAACACAAAAAGAAAACCGACAAAGAAAGAGAATAGATTAAGAAAATCAAGAGCATTCTGTTTTTCCGTGATATCTCTGTGACATAGAAAAGCGGCAACATAGCATCCAGCCAAGATCTTAAGCTATCACTTGTGAAATCGCGAAAATCGAATAAGTAAAATCCTGATAAGAAAGCAAACTAATAAAGCAGTGCCTGCATTCAAACAGGAAGCGATCAGTTGCTTACATTGATAAGACATTCTTTACCCTATATACATTCCCTGAGTGAGCAAGGAGAAGACATTGCTTTCTCGTTCTGAACGTAGATTTACATTTGTCTATTATTTTTTTTTTAGTATCTAGCTTGTAATGCAAACTGCAGGTCGTGCAATTCCTTGCGTCGTCTAAATTCATTACAGAATATCAAGGACTTCAAATTCATAAACTGGAGACACTTAACGAGTGAAACACACAAGAGCAGAAAAGGCGTTTTGATACAGGTGTCAAATTGCTCTAATAAGAGGAACTATTCGAAGATTGTTATGATGTAAGGAATGAAATATGCAGGCAAATTATAGTGAGAGAGGGAGAAAACCTTTGAAACATTTGACGAGAAAATCAATTTTTCTCCTTTTAAGATGGGTACAATTGAATAGACAGAGTTATTTCAAGTTGCAAAACGTGTTGTTTCTCCTTTACCCGTGTGAAAACGTCGCCCATTCGAATTGTCCGACAAAACACACTGTTTTGATAGTCAACGAAGTTTCAATCGAAAAGACCTGATAATGTGTTTTTGCACGCATATGTCCAGTAATCACAGTCACACGGTCGCAGTCGTGGCAAATAATCGGTTAGGGTATCGATAACAGTTTTGCCCGCGTAACCAAATAAAAAGAGTAACCCAAGGCAAATTTCATCATCTCTCGAAGCTGTTAAGACTTCTACCTGTGAAGCCCCTTTCTAAATTGCCCTTCAAACAAGAACTAGACCTCTCTCCGAATGTCTCCAGTATCTAACATCCAATCAGCACCCCATATTAGATCTCATCTTTTCGCAGCTAATAATATTTTCTGCGGGGACGCGCATCGAGCAATGATTTAATTTCTCCACTGCCAAAGTGAGAGGAAACAATAATAATCAAATTAACAGCTGTTCGCTGGAGGCTAGCGCTTCACCCACCATTTCAATTTACTTTCAGAGACTTTTCGAAGAGTCCTTTACTCTCATTTCTTTCTCTTCTTCTCTTTTCCTGTCTCTATATGTTCCTATTCTCCCACTCCCTCCTATATGAGCTAAGAAATCGGAAGTAGATTTCCCCAAAACACAAAATCACCAGCCAAAATGAGCTTTCAACTTCATTTCTTTCACTATGCAGGTTAGGAGTTGAGAGAGCGGAAAGGGGGGCTTGGGGAATTGAAATGGGGGAAAATAGCTGACAAATCTTCCCCCGGGGTTGTTTGGACTCTCCGTCCCGTAATAAATATAATTCCCGAGCAATATCTTCTGTTCTGGCTTTATTCCCCACACGCGATCGGATTAAAGAATATTCATCACTGGATGATGTGGTAGAGGGGGATGTAGAGGGCAAAAAAGAGATAAAGAGAGAGGAGCAGACGAGGAGAAATTGGCGCAATAAAAGGTGATTACATCCAGAATCATTAGTTTATTGCCAGGATTAGGGGAATCAATTTATAGGAAAAAATGGTCACGGGAGGCATCTTTTGCGAAAGTAATATGTCTAGGGAAATCATGCTTTCTATGACTTTAGAACTAGCAGAAAGGAATCGCCTCGGAGACGAAATATAAAATGTTTAGAAACACTTCAGTCTAAAATATTTGGCCTTGATGTGTTAACCTAGAGTTGCCTTGTACGAAATTGGTCAATGCAATTGATTGTACTCTTCATTTTGGATGTAGCTTTAACGAATGTTTTTGTAAAATGAAAGAACAGGCTTTAGTGATTTCCATTGACGAGTAGATATGAACAAAAAGGATGTCATAAGCCTCTTTCGCATTATGAATTATAGTAAATGTAGCTTTACTTAGACCACTTAGAGAGTGCAACCAGCTCATTTTTTTTTCTCTGTAAAGGCCCATATGTAATTTTGATCGAAGCACATTTCATAAAGACAAATACTGAACTCTATCTTTTCAAGGTCTGTTCCGATGTTCAGTGTTTTTTGCTGTAAATGAGTTGTGATTAAAAAAAAGAAGAAGATATGATAGGTGTTTTTCTGTCTGTGTGTTATTTGCCTGCTCATTTTTTCCCCCATAACACACTCAAACACAAAAAGGAGGTGGGGCAATCAGAGCGAGGTGGGCGTGGTCTGACACTCAACCATTCCTCACCTGAGTTTCTGTCAGCATGAGTGACGTGGCCACCTCGAATCGCTTGGGACGCGACAGGTACTTATTCTTCCTAAACTGCTGCTCGAGCTCGAGGAGCTGCTGGCTGGTGAACGCCGTGCGAGGGCGTCGTGTCTTTCCCAGGATCGTTGGCGGGTTGGGACCTGTGTTTGAAGAATGGGAAAGCGGAGAGAACATGGCTTAAGTAATTTATCGCAGTGCTTGACATTTTAATTAGAGATTGGTTTGTTGTTGTTGTTGGTACAACACAATCAGAGGAAAAAGATATATATGTTCAAATTTGAAATACAACAGAATGACAGAAAATGCCTGTTTATCCTGTATGGATGCAACAAAGATCAAATAATTATCAAATCTTTAGTCTTCAGCAAGTTTCGATTCCTAAACCTCTATCATCTTACCAAAGTTTGAAGCCTAGGTCTGATATTCTTTTTTCTTAATCTACACAAGTGTGAGAAGATATCTTCATTCATTCGTCAGTGGACCGTCAAGTTACGTGTGTGAATATTTCTAGGTTGTTGTTATTGTTGTTGTTGTTGTTGTTATTATTATTATTATTATTATTATTATTATTATTATTATTATTATTATTATTATTATTATAATTACTATTACTATTATTGTCATCGTCGTCGTCGTGGTTGTTGCTGCTTTTTTTCCCATGAAATCCTGAAAGTAAAGTTGGGCTTGAATACATCTTATTATGTATGATTGTGTGCTCTTTTCAGAGTTTTTCTTAGGTTGCCTTAGAGATAGAGTATAATCATAACGAAGCCGATAGCTGAAAATCCTAAACTCACATACAGTGTAGTAAAATATGAAGAAAGTATTCATATAATACAATTTCCCTAAGGTATCAAAGCCCTATTGTTTGTAATCATAACCATATGTACACATTTTTGCCACATACAAGCGGAATATCACCTATATTCATTACTGACCACTCACTTTCCATAACACGCTAGACCCATGCAAGCAGGCACACGCTCAGCCACACAGCCAAATTATCACATGATATTGCCTGTTGAATGATTGGGATAATATTTCTAACGGTGTACTCACAAATATCACCTTTTTTGTATTTCGTCGTTCTCATATTTTCATCAACAATAACAACAAAAGACGAACAGGAGCATCACTTCGTGGGGAAATAGGGTTAAACATTGTAACCTATTGTCATACACTATCGAATATGATACAAGACGAACGAAACATGAAATATGATATCAGTCTACTCAGAATTTCTTTCCCCGGAGATTCAAAGGAGCGAGAGTGTTTTTCTTAAGAAAGAAAAGAAATAAAATATTCATGGTGCAGTATTCCTCGCACGAAATTTAACAATTACACGTCATTTGAGAGTTTTATTCTTTGAGCACGTGAAACGGATTAAGTTGTGGCTGCGTGTTTTTCTTTTCCAGTCTCTCATCGGCGAGGTGCACGTCAGTCGCTCCGGATTTCGGCTGTCATTATCGTCTTTGAAAAATATCAAGTATGTATTTGCTCGCACCCTCGCACCACCACCCAATGAGTAATCAGCGCTTAACCCGGCGCTACCCGGCGGGCGAGGAAAACAAAAGGCACTTGCCCTGCGCAGCGGCGGCGGTAGCACAAGCCGACACCCGCTGTTCACACAGACGGTAGGCGTTTCATACCCCCTTCCACAGTATGGAGTACAGCAAAGAGTCGTTAGCTCCTATCAAATACTCGACGACGATGATCTCCTGCCATTCAGCTACAGCTTACTAGTACATCATCACTACTTCCAAACCCTTTTTCCACCTAACCATCATTATCATTCATTTTGTAGCATTTTTCTTGCTTGTTTCTTCTTTCCATTCTCCTTCCTTTCTTGCCTTCCTTTTCTTCTTCCTTTAACCTAATATTTGCATAATTATACATAATAAAAATCCATGCAGCTCAATTTTTGTAATATATTTAACATCTTCAGTCTATTTTCTTTTTACTTCCTTCATTTTTCCCCTCCATCTTGTCTACCACGTCTACTTCTCCTTCTCCCTCTTTTTGGTTGTGCTTTCTGAGCGTTGCTTTTTTTTTCGTTTGTTTCTGAAAACATTGTATTATCTTCGGACATTGTAGGATGTCCCAATATCCCAGCTTATGTTCTCGAATCATTATGAAAATTGTGGGTGGGGTTAAACTTTCGCATGACTTCCTGGTATCTCGTGATAAAGATACACGACCAGGCCCCATCATAACGATTGTAATGTTTGCATAGCGTTTAACAAAGGTTTGAAACAGCAGTTATAATTCATTGACTACAATAAGTCTAGCGTCCACATTTCTATTTCACATGATTTAACGACAAAAATTCTTTCTTTGTCATTACTAACCAGCCTTGTCAGCATTATCGCCGTCTAACAGACCCCTCCACTCTGCTTATATATTAACGTTTCATACTTCTAATTCACTTTGATTCGTGTTGAGAAAAGAAAGACCTTTAACATTCCATCGTTTTCCGAAAAGCAGCATTGTGTCATATAGCAATCACAATTTTTCAATTGGAAGTTCGGTTTAAAAAAAAAATAAGAGCAACAAAGACCAAAACCGATAAACATAATGTATGTTCAAATTCATGAAATTCTTCCGTCGAGATGTTTTTCATTGCAACTGATTGACAAATTGCCCATCATCGATGTAAATAAGCACTGAATTGATCAGTGTTTTAGTAGTACTCATGATAAAAAAAAAAAAAAAAAAATCATGGGCGTACATACTCGAGCAGGATTCGAACCTGCTCTCGGACGAAAGCTCGGTGGTCTAGTGGAGATGACGCCTGTCCGGTGATCAGGAGGTTGAAGGTTCGAATCCTGCTCGAGTATGTACGCCCATGATTTTTTTTATCATGGCTACTACTAAAACACTGATCAATTCAGTGCTTGCTTACGTCGATGAAGGACAATTTGTCAATCAGTTGCAATTATATAATTTATTATGTTATTATGAATGTATGCGCAACATGTACAGTATGTAAATGCATGCATGCATGTATGTATGTATGTATGTGAGTGTGTAAGGGTGTATGTGTGTACGTAATATGTGTGTATGTATAGAATTTTAATTATGAACATTAATTTTAAGGCCCATTCAGGAGACATTGCATAACAGATTGGTGCTGAATACGTCTTTATTGATATCAAGACACGCATGCTCTTGGTAATAATCGCCCGAAGCTGTTGATAAAAATACGAGACACTGTTTGCTAGGTGATCGGAGATGACTAATCACCCAGGACAAATAAAACATGAGAATGTTAAATCAAAACCTTCTCTGGGAAGAAGTAGAGCAACGCGCTCTCAAGTTGTTCTCAAGTTTGAGTTGGAGAAGAGAGAAAGAGAGAGA
Source organism: Diadema setosum (assembly GCA_033980235.1). NCBI lineage: Eukaryota > Metazoa > Echinodermata > Echinoidea > Diadematoida > Diadematidae > Diadema > Diadema setosum. The sequence continues at coordinate 30,386,098 of CM067067.1, read as the reverse complement.
GAGGGGGAAAGAAAAAAAACGCTTGCTGCAACGGAAATTATTTTCTGTTCCCTGCGCATGATGGCGGCTACGAACGGAACCCATTACCACCAGCTTCGCGGGACAAACCAGGCCCGATTCGCCGGGGAGGAAATGGGCTCGACGCTGGTGGGACCGCTGTGGTTCAGAATGGCCAGGAAAATGAGCGCTCACCTTACCTCCTCTATTGAATCGGGTAAACAAACGACTTCAAAAAGACTAATAATGAGTTAATTAAGCTAGGACAGTGGTAATCTCATGGGATTCGTGTGATCCAATGAATTCAAACCAATTGAATTCACTATATTTATGACCGTATTCCGCATTTTCACACTGAGAAAGATTTTTTGGGGTTTTTGTGAGTGTGCAAGTAAGAAAGTTAGATTGCCGTTCGTATAGTGTGTGAGGGGTACAAAAAAAAATGGTGATTCAAATAATCCATTGAAAGCTTTGTGTCCTTAACCACCCCCCCCCCCCCCACCAAAAAAAGGGGGGATTTTATCTTCTGAAAATGCTCCTGTTGCATTATACATGCGTTCATACAACGCATTTGATTGCTCATATTATTCAATATCATGTAAATCTGCTTACCTGCTTGCTGCTAACATGATCCAGTGCAAATCCTACAATCTCACGACTCCTATATAGCAAATATTTTTTTTTATTAAAACAACAACAATAACACAAAAAGCGAAACAAAAAAAAGTGTTCTTTGTACAAAGAGTTGCGAAAAAAGAAATTGCCGCATCAATATTTTTTATGGCAATTATGGTGACAGTCCGTCCATTTGCAGCAGTCTATATTTACTCTCTACTCCAAGGGGTTAGTTAACTTTATACCCTGACCTTCCTTCAATAGAATGACACTAGTGAGTAACATTTTGGTATTAAAAGCTCAAAGTAAAATCATACAGCCTTGATCAACGACTACACACATCAACCCTCTCCAACCCTTAACCTTGTGAGGGCTTAATATCGAGCATATAACGAATGTTGTCTTATTTAAAGAGCTTTACTATGATACGGCTTGAAAAGAAGATATAACGAATCGGGTTATTATTTTGTTCCCTTCATAGATTTTCCTAATTATTTGAAGCAGGTGTCACTCTTTTACGTCTGGCACGGTCAATGATGACACATTTACTCTCTCGCTGCATTCATTTACATGATTGAATAAACATTAGAATAAAATAAATGGGTCAGCTAGCCTCGTAATGGACAGCGTATAAGCGGTCGCACACAATGAGAAATTGAAAGAAGAGCTGTGATTTTACCTCATCCCCGGGACTGGGGGGAAGTCTTAATTTCAACTCTTCGGCTCTTCGGGAGGTGCGGATCAAATCAAGAATACATTAGCCCTCGTAACTTTCTCGTCTCATCAAACCCAAAATGAGGACAATCTTAGCAAAGTCACGACTCCGAGGTATCCAATCATGGAGATTGAAGAAAAGAAAGTAAATTTCTCCTCATTCTGTCAAGCTGGAATGGTGCTAAAGGAACAAAGAGGAGATGAGGGGGAGGAAATGTTGCAGAAGTGGAGAAAGAGGAAAAACAAAAACAAACATACAGAAAGAGGTGCAAGAAACAAGGCGGTGTGGTGCACGTTTCAAGAGAGCTTCGGGAATATCGCAGCAGCTCTGTCAACTTTAGGGAAGGGGCAATGTCACGTGATACAAGTCGTGTTCGTCACCTATCGCAAATAAGATAACACTCACTTCTGCGTGTCTTTAACCTCACAACTGTACGGCAGCGACGCGCCCGTGTTTTTGCTGTGTTATTGGTTCAGTAATAGTATCCGCTGGTTTGTCTTCTCTTCACGAATGAATTTCCAATAATACTTTTGACGGTCATGGAATAAACTGTCTTGTGAGTGATTTTTATTCTTGCTGTGTTGGGGCATTATTGTCAAACACAGGCCTTGCACCTTCTCGTCTCTAGAGGGCGTAAAGTGATAGCAAGGTGCAACCACCTGTGAACAGCTTTCACATCAAACCAAACATCGATATTAACCGCACCACATTGTAAGTTAGAAAAGATGGTCGCTCTCATCTTTATTTTCTTTGTCTTACTTTCTGCTCAATTTCATGCAGAGGTTCTGAAATGACAGCAATGATAATGATAAAAAACATAAATCTTCAGACAGATTTCTAATCCGTCGAGTAGTTGAAATCGAGCCCGTCGTAAGAGGCGCCCTTGTTTGCCAGCGCTTCCATCCAGCCGTCGTTCCAAACTCGCAATGAATTTAATTTACCAGAGGATTTAATTCGCAATCCAATCCCACACTCCACCGGGAATTCCGCTCCCTAAATTTAATATCCGCATTCAGAAGTAAGCACGATTTACTTAGATTTCTCCTCGTCTTTAGATAGGGGAGTCTGCGTTGATTTACCTTAAAAAGCTGCCTTCACACGTTCACCGCACACGGCACCTAATTAGAAAGGTTAGGAGTGACGACTAGTCACCTTATATCTGGGTTCTCTCTCTCACCCGGTGATTACCACCCCACTTGCCCGGCCCGATTATTACATTTCTTCTATTTTACGGCCGCGATGATACAATTTTCTACCACGGCGGACATTTTTCAGCACCACTTAGAATCCAATCCAATCAACTAATGCGCCTGGATGTGCTGGTCGGTTGCTTGGCCGAGACATGTAAACCGTTTACCCCTCTTGCTCGCTCACTTTTCAGCGGGCCCGTGCGGGCGTGTCAACGGGCCGTTAGGGGCCTCTGTTGTGACGGATGAGCAATGTAATCTATCCCTCCAGATATCAGCTTCTAAATCTCCTTTTGCTCTTTTTGTCGCCCCTTCCCAACCCAATTAGTCCTCCAATACCTTCCTGCAAATCGTCGCGAACATTTCAAATTATGGATATTATTGCCACAAGCACATCCATTGAAAACTTTAATGGATTTAGTTCTCAGCTTTTAATCTACCCATGAGTCTGGAGTTTGGAATCTCCTAACGTCAGAAGTCTAACTTCGGGAGCTGGAGCAGGGCTTTCGCGTAGCTTTCTTTATTTACACTTCCCCCAGAAGAAGACATAACCTAGCGACGCGCGTAAGGCGCACATAGTAACGGCCACTAATTAACAACGCGGACCGGCGAACACGTACACCGTGTTGGACTTTTCACTTTGCGCGCATTAGATCGAGAGGTGTATGTAATTAGGAAGTCCAAGCCATTTTCATTAAGATAATTCTATTTGACGGCTTGTTGTTTAGATGCGATCCAACCGGACAGGACCACATATTCGTGAATCTTGCAAGATGAGCTGCTTTCCAAATCCTTGCCTAATCGCATTATCTCGGTTAGTTTTTGGACGTGTAATCACTGCAGAAAAAGACTGGAGTAACTCACTCGATTTTCCCCCTCATGATTTCTACAATATTTTACGTTACCCTTCACATAACGTGTTAACACCTCTCATGAATCGCAAGCCACATCACGTGATCACATCACGTGATCACATCTTTTTCTCCTTCTGCATCATTATCGTCACAAGCTGTAGTCTTGCATCGCTTGAATATATAAGATTACTTCGTTTACTTAGTATTTTGATGAGCTATACATTCTTGATACATTGAAGATAGATCATCTAAACTCGTACACAATAATAACAAATAAAATGGGAGAGGGAGAGAGTCGTGCAAAAAGATATACTAATATAGGCTGTAACTGTACCTGTTTAGAAGAAGACGAAGATTTTTTTTTTTATCCATCAAGTAAACGGATATTCCTGGATAATGATGATGATTTTGATAGCAAGAGCACCAGGTATTATAACACAGCATGCTGGGAAAATATATTAATCGTGGCTACTTGTATAGTGCACTGGTCCACCTTTCGGTGCTCATGTCGCTCCAAAAAAAAAAAAATGAAAAGATGAATATACATACGTGTCCAAATATGACAACAAAGAAGAAAATAACAAACAACAAACAAACACACACTAGATAAAGAACACAATTGTTCCGAACATTACAGATAGCAGTTCTATAATCCTCCGTTAAGAGGAACAGATACGTTCTAAGTTTGGTGAATTTTCTGTAGATGACAGTTGCCGTAACTAAATAGGTAACTGGTTCCACAATTTTGGTCCCATAACGGAGAAAGCACGACCCCCACCCCCCCCCCCCCCCCTTCATGTTTTATTCTGGATGTTTGTAGTAACAGTGCATCTGATGATGAACGTATAAACTTCGTGTCGGATTGTATTTGGGAATAAAGTCACGTATCATACGGGGAAAGAAAAAAGAATTAAAAGAATGATGTACTAATAACACAATCTTAAAGATATATATATATATATATATATATATATATATATATATATATATATATATATATATATATATATATATATATATATATATATTGTACAGGCAGCCAACGTAAAGAACAGAGAATTGGTGATATGAAATCAAACTTTTAGTAAAATCTAACAACCGCGCGGTAGAATCTTTAAACCGTTGAAGTTTTGTGACATCTTTCTTTAGAAGATTACAAAACAACGAATTCGAAAATCCAACCGAGAAGTAATCAAAACAGAATATGCATCTCAGCTTCGGATTTAGACAAAAATTTTCTTATGACGCTTAAATTAGGCAACTGATATTTGCTATTCCGCTGAACTTGAGTTGTATGACTTCGAAATGACATTTCCTGATCAAAATATCATTATAACACCTAGACTTTGGACTGTTTTTGATGGAGTAATGCATGTGCTACCGACGTGAACATCACATGATTGGTTATGTTAACATGATTATATTAAAGAAAATGGTATACAAAAAAGTATTACGATGTATGAATAGATAAACTTTGGTCATGTTGGTAGAATGATTGCAAGCCCCCAAAAAGTTTAAAAACATAACGCAGCGCGAAATATCTGATAGACGAAAACAGAGAGAAAGAATTAGAGTATGCACAGAATGAATAATCAGAAGGCAATCAGTATCAAGGAAAAGTAGACGAAGAAGAAGAAGAAGAAGAAGAAGAAGAAGAAGAAGAAGAAGAAGAAGAAGAAGAAGAAGGAGGAGGAGGAGGAGGAGGAGGAGGAGGAGAAGAAGGAATAGAGCGATGAAGCCTAGTGTTGTCACTGCTATGGTAACGATAGTGGGATACGGAAGGAAATAGTCTAAAGCGAGGATGCAGTTCTCCTTAAGTGGATGACAGTTTACCGAATTAAAGCATCTCATGAAAAGGGAATAACTGAGAGATGACAAGCTAGATCTAAAATTTCAAGTCTGCGCTTCAGGACAACCATTCATGAGCATAACAGTGATGATAGCTTGAGTGATGATACTGAACACAAGATAAAGAGTAAACGAGCAGTCACCACCACCACCACCACCCATCATCATCATCATCATCATCATCATCATCATCGTTATCATCGTCAACTGCGCCGCTGCCGACAGAAGAGTGCTTTGCAGCGTTGATAACTGGTTTACATCATTCCTGTGTCTCTTTGATCTTATCCCCCTTGCTCACAGACGAATATGACCCCAAGAAACCATTTTGCGTTAACCAGAGATTGGTTGTCAGAAAGAAAATCCATCTCCGAACAAAGGAAATAGTGTGGGGGGGGGGGGGGGGGGATGACGGAGTGTGAGATTGAGAAAAGACTCAAGAAGTCATAACCACATACAACCGGCACACGAGAACGGACGCAACGAGCAGTTAAACAGGGCAAGCACGTACAGCATGGTCTAAAGTTTCATCTCTGTTTGATCATCCTCTGCATTGTTGGCCTCATCTCACACAACTTTCTCGAAAGAAAAAGAAAGAGAGGAGAAGAAGAAATGATAAATCCCTCTTAGGGACCACCTTATTACCCGTAATTGTGACGTCATGGATTTTAACTGTCGATTCGTGAGAGAATGAGAATGAGAGGGGAGATAGATGGATAGCGAGACAGACAGAGAGGGAGAGAACGAGGGAGATCGACTTGACGTTATATCGCATTAAAAACGAAATAAAGACGAAATCGCGGCGATCATGAGGTAAATTTCTTTTGTTGGGACCAAATTTAATAAACGATTTGTGGAGAAAAGGGAGGAAACGGTTGAGCTCGAATCACGCGGTAGTTGTGTGCCGATGGGACGATGATCATTCCGCCAGTGAATTTTGTGCTTGCTCGAGAGAATATTGGCGGGAAGTGGCCGGCCTCCCTGCCCACCCGCCTCCGCTCGACGCGCGAGTGTGCGGAAAGCGCGAGTTTGCTTGTTTTTCTGCAACCACGCGCACGGGCCATTGATTGCTTTTGGAAACCTGTTTCTACACAACTTAACGGGCTTCCCATTTCTGCGTCCAGTGTGCATCTTACAGCCTCTTTCCCAGCATCGATTCCCAATATCACACTGTAAATGGTCCTGCTTGCCCAAATAGCAATTAGAATGCATAACTGATTTCAGACTTGACTTCTCATCTGAGCGTTTCGAAGACAGTGATTCATTAAATTGTTGTCGTCAGGACATCTGATTTTATTTGACGTGATTCTGCATATTCTATGCAACAGAATGAAGTACATCTTTAAAATTATGATAAGATAATACAGAGAGTTAATATCACATAACAACATTATAACACCATAAAACAATAACACGTGCATCATAATCGTATAGATAAGTATTCTGTATGTTCTAGCTTCTTCATGATCGACATAATAATTATACATATTCCTCCAAGATTTCTAAATTGCTTACAAAACTATAAGAATTGATCATGTTTTCCAGCTCCCTCCCGCCGAGTCTCTCTCCCTTTCTTTCTCTCTGCTTCTGTCTGTCTGTCTGTCTCTCTCTCTCTCTTAGTTAGTCGCTTCATGAATAATCAATGAGATCCATTTATGCATGAGTAATTAGGCAGAGTTCCCTCCCCCATTCACTTAACCGTTCCCCCACGAGATTCCTTGTATCCTCATAGGCTTCGCACGGCAACCAGGGGCTTTCGGTAGTCAAAGGGTTAGATTTACTTGAGAAAGATTTGCGCCCTCCGATGCCACTGGCTACGTCATTACAGAATTTGAAAGAAATACAGACAACAGGTTGTGGGACTGGGTGAAGATATCAAGTGGTCTAATAGTACGAAAACCTACAGACGTCATCCGGACCTTAGGTTGCAGTCAACTGTAAGGCCAACCTCATTACCAGGAGCCGTATTGCTTAGCGCATTGCACATGGGCATAATTTTAAAACATCCTGACGCCGGAAAGGCGAGCTGGGACTTTTCTACCATGGCAACCAGAGTGTGCTCTAGAGCTAGAAAGTTATCTTCACTCTCGTCCAATCACTCGCTCATCTTGTTCCAGAAGTCTACCCGATTATCACTGACAGTGTATAAAGTGCCCCTTACATGAATTTTGCTGTGTAGTAGACGCCATATTACGCGTATTCCTCTTCTGAATCACGCATAAAACAAACGTACACATTTATACACATTCTCACACACACTTAAATTGTGTCTGCATATAATTTAGCTGACCAAATGAAGAGATATTAACCATATTTGCAGATACACATGACATATGCTATTTTATCTCTTTCCATTTTCAAAGCATCGATATGTATAGATGACAGCGCTGTGTTCCAATCATGAACACTTGAATGGGACAACAATGGTAACATCATCATTTATTTCTATTCTTATGGCAAGGTATTCTTCAGATAGTTCAAGACATCTCTTGGCTTTCTACCTCCACCGAACATTTTCTTGACGTCATAGCAAGATTAGTTTTTGTCTTGGAACTCATTCTTAATGGGCCTTTGTGCATCTCTCCCTGAAAATCATGAATTATACTGGAGCCGCCGTCACTCCCTGAAAAAAAAAATAAGAATCGAGGGAATTTCCTGCAACCACCACCCCCTTTCACATATATATAAAAAATAAGATAATAATAACTGCTTTTCCCCCAATCGATACGCCTAGCTGATGAAAATAGCTAAGATTCTTCTCCCCTCTGATCTTGTGGAGGATTTAGCCTGTACCTGATACAGTCGATATAAGCGACATTCCAAGTGCAGGGTGCATTATTTATTATATTCCTCTCGTCGTATTTCGTTTTCCCATTCTATTATCATCATTGTCATTCTGAGAGGGGGGAAACTCGATCCAATTGATTTTTCCTCACCCTTGGCAGCCAGCGAGGCGCGTTAAATCGCGATCCACAGACCGACTAAAAAGACGTGCAATTTGTTAGAAGTTACAAACGCAAATTGATGTCCTCCGCGATTTAACCAGCTCCATAAGGCGATAATACCACAATGGAGCCAGTTTCGAAGAGCCAAAGAATACGGCAAACAGCGAGCGAGATTTTTTAAATACTTTCCCCCTTTTTTTCGAGTGAGCTAGCGCATCGACTGCGAAGACTTTCGCTTAGATTTCCTCTTTCATGGGCTCCGTTCATTCATGGTTGCTGCTCGTGGTGCGAACAAGAAAGGGCGCGAATAGCGCATTTTTCTTCTTTCCCTCTCCATCTCTTTCAGCGATGGAGGAAGGAGAGAAGGGAGGGAGACTGGGAGAGAAGTCGACGATTAAATTTACATTCGTCGTTCGTTTGTCGACGAATTGGAACCTAATGTGGCAAACAAATCGATAATGCGAGGACATCATGCTATTGTGATTGGCGATTCCCGCGCCTTTTGTTTCGTCAGCCATTCACTGCCATTTCCCCGACTGCTGCATCAGATATTCTTCTCTCTCTCAATCTTTCCATCATCTCCTTCTCTCCATCTTCAATTATATTTCTATATTTATGCCAACTCACCCTTTCTCTCACTTTCTCCTTTTTTTTTCCTGATAGGCCTGATCCTTGGTATATAATATTCGCCCATATTCGGTGATTTTCTAGGCTTCGCTTCACGCCTCCTATGTCGGGCATCCATTCAAGTAATTCAACGTCAAGATGGAGGGTATAGCGGGAGCGCTCCGAGTCACAGTGGAAATCTCCGATGAAGCTCTCGTATACCCGTACTAATCGATTGATGCTGTATAGCTCCAGCGAGCGGTCACTTTGTGGGCAACCTTGCCGCTTTATCCCGCGATGCAAAACATTTGTTGTTGTTACTGCGGCCACACATGAGAAGAAAACGCCATCTCTGCAAACTGATTGAATATCCAAACTAGGACGAAAAAAAAAATCCTAGCTTGCCGTCACGATTTGTTGGCGGGAATATTTTATGGTAGAACTGCAGGTTTCTGGAAGATAAAAATTGTTTCTGCACCTGAAGTCACTACGTGACATACGTCAATACAGTGTTAACAAAAACAAAAACGTTCTCATAATAACCTTTTGAAAGATATTCAATACTGTTGTATTTTTTCCAGTGTCTTTTTTTTTCAATCATGAAGATTGTTACCTTACATGACAATCAATTACGAAGACTTATTAATCACCTACATCTTTTTCCCTGTCAGCGAGTTAATCGTCATACAGAAGAAAACAGTTAAAGACGTTCCATCCGTGTTTTCCCAAAAATATTTCCTCATTCTCGGTGTTTGTTTCTAGCCCATTCTCTGATAATCAAACTTCATATACTACCCTTTACTTTACTCCTGAATAATTTTCCTTCTTTGATTATTTCTATGCTTTGCCGATTCAAACTGAAGTAATATATTGCTCTTACAATCCATCAACATGTTCTTCAGGCGCAAAAGCACTCACACATGAACACCTTCCCCCTCCTTTCTAAAAAAATCTTGTCACTCTATCAATTCCTCAGTCATTTACTACTATTTTTCATATCAGTGCTTTGACTGCATTAACACATCGCCTGCGGGAACCCGTTAGGTCCTAGGGATTTAGACTCTCATAGGGAACTAGTTAATTTTGAAGTTATCTTCCGCCCGCTGTCATAACTCCACTCATACCTTCCCTCCCTCTCTCTCATCTATTCCTCCTTCTTTCTCCTTCCTCTCTCTCCCTCTCTCTCTCTCCCTCTCTCTCTCTCTCCCCCTCTCTCTCTCTCTTCCTCTCGTTCTCTTTCTCCATCTAATGTTTGCCATGGTTGAAGGGAGGTGGCGAAGGAGTGTGGGGAACCGGGAATTGGGTCTGTCCGTTCTCCGGTCTCCGAAGGCGCATCTATCGCGCGGTCTCCGTCCCGAAATCCGATCGCTCTCAATTTGTAAAATTAAAACTGTCTCCCCGTGTCATCACCATTCTTCGTCTAGTATCGGAATGGTTGATAATGTTATTAGTCTTTATTCTAACGCTCAGCACCCCACTCTCTCTTGGGCTCTTTACACCAGCGCCGCTGGCGATAACAAGCATTTCAGCTCGCATGTGTTTAGACCCCTCCTCGCCAAAGTATGCAGTGATCAAACCATTTAGAGAGAGTGTATGACTTGATTAAGGCTCTAATAATCTCTACTAAGTTTACAAGTATCGCTTACAATCACCCTTAAGTCGATGCCCCTAAAATTCGGAGCGCGGGGCGCCCCAACGCCCCGACGCCACATTGAGTCTCGCTTACCACCAAAGTCGAACAGAATCAAATTAAGCAAATGGGGTTTTCTTGTGTGTCACGTTTCATGTTAATCTATCTTAATCGAGAGTGAGAGATGGCTCCGGTGCTCTTTTTGAAGAGGGGCTTCAAAGAAGGGCAGGAAAAATGATGGCGCAAAGAAGGACGGACTGCTCCGTTTTTGAACAGTTTGTGGAAGATAGCTGCCAACCGCCATTGCAGCCAAAATATGATCTCCGTAATGTTATTGAATTTGGTGGGTAGCTAGCGCATTAAGCGTATCAATGCTTATGAATTACGGGCCCACTCGAAACCCTGTAAAGTGTTTTTTTTTTCTTTTTTTACTTCAATTTCTTGGAGCGATACGCACCAGCTTAAAACTGGTAATCTAATAGGTTGTAAACTTAACCGCATTTAACTCCGCCATTATTTGAGATATTTCCCGTAATCCAGCACGGAGGCTGGCTAGGTTACGACGGAAGAGGCAGTAAAAGATGGCTCCGCTAGACTGCCTGACTAAAACCTTACATCTGTCTAAATGAATTAATCAATCTTGTGGAAATACAATTTGTTTCCTTCATCGACCAATTATGGAAGCGATCGCCTCTGGGCCGGGAAACCGTATTCCAACAAGGAAAAGTTGACATAAAAGTGTTGAGCTCATGAAATTCTTTTCAATATTGCCCATAGCTCTTCCTTTTCCCATATCTTCTTCACTATTTATCCATTTGCGTCCGTTTTAGCCAAATTGATGGTGTCCGCTAATTCGTGAAATCTCTGTAACTAGGACATGACCGGTATATGTAAATGCCAAAACAAATGGCATGAAATAAGTTTTGACATCATTAGCAAAGTCCTCGATTTCTCTTCCAAAATTACTCTGTTTTCGGGGTTTTGCTTCTGCTATTATCCCTGAACTAGTTTGATGCTAAATGATATATCACGATTTTTTTTTTCTTCTGCTGTGATGATGCGGCTGGCTAACTGATCCAGCTTGCAGATTTGTCGAGTGTAATTGTATACTGTCCTTTAATTATGGAATTACGCTCAGATGCCGAGACAACTGTGAAGCCGAGCTTTCGGGTGATCTTGGCCTAACATGATTGAACAATTTAAGACGAAGGAACATAAACATCTCGTTAGCTCCGTCTGACGCCAAGACCGTTGTCATCCACCGTCAAATAAACAAAAACGATTAATTGTGCGGGAGAGAAGCATTTACTCTCCATGACGCCCCAAACTCTGCAAATTAGATGAACCCCCCTTCTTTTATTTATTCGCCTTCTCATGGCGACTCCATCGGGCTCTCGGAGGAGCGACATGGGGTCGTCATCGACTCCACCAGATGGATCGGAATGGGCTTGCCCCGATAAACACGGAAGCCTCCTAGACCAATCCCTCCGAATATATCATTCAGTTCGTCCATTCCTGGTGCGTTTCACGTCTTTACTCTTCTCTGTCCCAACTCTTAACATCCTCTTTGCACCCCATCTCCACCACCCTCCCTCCTTTTTTTTTCTCTCTCCTCTCCTCCTTTTCTCTCTCTTTCTGTCTGTCTCCCTCTCGCTGCATCGTTCGCTGATTGAATCGGCTAATTGGTAGTTATCACAGAAACAATATATCTCCAGGCCCGAGAGATTGGGAGTAATTACTGCCGATGAGTAGAGTCACACTTCTCGTGTCGCGCGGAAGCCTCAACTTGGAAGAGGCCAAAAAATGATGGATCGCTACGACGCGGAGCCCGTGATGCAGAGCCAGGCGAAACGCCTCGTTGCGAGCTCCAGTCTGGATTAGATGGACCACGCTAGATGTGTGCATAATCGTATGATCGTCGTCGTAGGAGAAGTCGACGATATCGAGAGAAGACTTTGCTCGTCAGGGAAAGATTAAAAAAATCATTTGCAGTGAGCAATAAGAATTGCTGTTAATCCAAAAAAATTAAGCCAATTGTATGTTTTTCATTGCTGATTTATAAAATTAAGTAAATGTCAGATCTCCACCTAAATTATTTCAGTCAGGATAAAAGTTTGAAAAGTTGTTTGTTTGTTTGGTTTGTTTGTTTGTTTGCTTGCTTGCTTGCTTGTTTGTCTTTTAGTTTGCAGCTTCCAAGTTTAGCAACGACGCGTGAAACGTTGGTATGATTTGAAATGACAAGTTACACTCTGTTGTGTTCCTGCCATTCCACTAGTGACAAGGGATCATCTTGACGCAAAAGAGCATTCGTTAAAAAGAAAAAAGATAGTGGAGCAGCCAGCACACTATACATTGCTTGTGTGATTCTGTGGTCTCTTTAGAAGGGTTGAATAAAGATATAAAGTTACTATCCAATTGAAAAAACAAAACAACAAACCAACCAAAAATCAGTGAATTACAATCCAATATGATATTTTAAAAGAGAAATAGGATTATTTGTCAACCTGGCTCTTAAGTGTCCAAGTTGGACACAGGAGAACAAAAGAAGTAATGCCTGTGGTTTATCGGCGTTGATAGTGAAGGAGTCGCGTGTTGTTGGAGCTGGCTCGGCTGGCATCATACAGCTCCCATTGGTATCCGGGCAAGGATACAGAAGGCGGCTGATGGCGTGCGTTTCGTATCGAGCAGTAGGAGAAAGGTTGCCAGGCGGTGGTCTGGGTGACGACCAAACCAAAATAATCTCCCAATTCTATTGACTCGATGGGCAATTAGATAATTAATGAGGGGAAATTAATTGGGCATAATTCGATTTGCGTTTCGTGATTCTTCTTGGATCCGCGGAGTCTCCGTGTTGATCCAGCAAAGACGCGCAGCCGAATATGAATGTTTAATTGCATTTCGCCGCCATAACCTTGACAACTGCATGGGACCACTCCCACCCTTTCAACCCCGTGCTCCCATAACACCAGATACTGTTCCTATTATTGTTTGGCAATAATCATTTTAAAGTGATTTGAAATTTATTAATCAAGCAAAGATGTTGGAACGACTAGTTATTGCTGGGTGCACGTGGCACGCAACGCGTCGCGCTCGCTCCCCCGAAAGTATCGCGGCAATGCTCTTCATTCCCACCCGCACTGCGCCAGCACTTCGTTAGGCTGGACAAGCCGATAGAGTATTGGTTCCATGCGACATGGGCCTCTAGTGACCCTGAGGTGCGTGCTTGCCCCTATTATACCATGATACCACCCCCTCACACACACCCATGGGGTACCCTTTCTGACTCGTATGAATATCAAAGTTTGCACGTAGAACTATTATGCGTTACGCCCTCGCGAACAAAGGCCGTGCACGGCGACACAATGCAACGCCCTGCGCTCCGGCCGAGGCAGCGGGTACCAACTGGCGGGCGCGTGTAGAGGGCACGGAAAAGTAGAGAGTAACCTAGTTACGCATCCAGATCCGTTCTCCAATAACTCAGCCACCGAAGTTAAACATTGACTGCGAGCAGCCAGCACGCGCCCCTTGCCCCACCGACTCGCCCAACTGTACGCACTTCATCTTATGGCTGGCAGTAAAATATTTTACTCGAACATGCTAAACCAAAAGCAAGGGACATACTTCCCTGAAATTCCCATAAGTTACTTCTCTGTTGATTCTTAATATTCATGACGTTGCTGCGTTGATGTGCTTAGGGTTAAGAAGGGAAAGCCGTGCACAGCTTGTCGATGCGCCTGATTAAACTAAGCAGACCGCGACAAAATATTGCCTTTTCACGCCACACTCATATCCGAGTCAATTAGCGTAATTAAACGCCACTGCCCATCTCGAGTAGCCACTGGAGAAGACGGAAAGGGAACGCTGAAGAGAGAAGGAGGGGACGTGAGGATGTGAGCGATGGGGAGGAGGGAGAGGAGTCGCGAAGGGGTAATAGAATTACGAAAGGTTGATGGCGGGACCATTGTCTGGGTGCGACTCGAGCGACTGGTTGATGTCCGATCATTTTGTTTAACTGGTTGTATGATAACAACGGCCATGATTTCGTCTCTAATCCGGTCAGTATGTCGTGCATGTTTTTTTTTTCTCTCTCTCTCTCCACCTCTCTATCTTCTCTGCATCGGAAATGAAAGATAAACACATTAAGGGATGGGATGATTCAATAAGCCAATTTCACGTTATCCACAACAAACACTAAAAATACGATAATAATAACAAAAATCATATCATTACTTTTTATTGTCTAGATCCTGCTATTGTAAGCTTTTCGACATTTCGATAAGAACAGCAATAGCATCTATTCTATACTGCTTATGAATAGATGATCTCTCTAATTAGAATTCCATATCAGATCAGAACCTAATGGAGATGACCAGCCGGTTTATGTCAAGCCAATCAATTCAGCAGCGCAATATGATTATTACAGAGTGACGATTAAAACGAAAGTGATGGAATGGCTACATGCTGTAGGAGAAAGTAAACAAATACAACAAAGATATATAATCCTAGCTTGGATAATGAAATATTGAAATGAATGTGATATCGATGGAATATGATAATTGATTTGTTTTTTGAAGGAATGAAGATGAAATGTTATTCCAGCGATCCTTAAGAGAATTAGGAATAACCAATTAGATAATAAAAAAGAATATAAACTATGTAGATAAAGAGACAACTCGGCACAATTGTAAAAATATGAAATGTTGGAAATATCAGTTTCAGAATGTCGTGAACATTCTCAGTAATTGAGCTTCGGTGAGGATTGAATTCTACTGGCACTTAGTTTACTCATTAGAGATACAGCAGGTCATCAAACACAGCCATAAAGTGGTTTGAAGTTGAACGCATCTGGTTTAATTGAATTTAATTGAGTTACCGCTTCCGGTATTTAAAAAAAAAAAAGACTGATTAGTACAAACATAGTACAAAAACATGGAAGAATCGAGGAGACCACAAGACAATATAAGTTACAGATTTTCTTTGTCCATTATTCCTGAGGTGCAAGCGCCAGACAATTCTAGTTGTTTTAGCAGGTTGTTGTTGCTGACCGCTAAGGGTCCTTAGCTACCATCAAACGTATGAGCCCTCTACAAATGATAAATTTCTGAGGATTGACATTTATATAGTGTACTATTTATATAGTAAAGAAAGACAAGTACAAGGATGACGATGATTTCAGTTGTCATGGAGATAACAACATCGATCACATGCTCAAGAACAGACGTTTTCAATGCCCTAGAGAAGTCGGTCTGTTTGTGGTTTGTGTTACAATTCTTTTACTAATTTTTCATGGTTCAGGTTGTTGTTTGTGTGTGTGTGTGTGTGTGTGTGTGTCTGCCTGTCTGTCTGTCTATGTGTGTCTGTGTGTGTGCCACATACGTATGTACGTTTTTATGAATTATGCATGGGTCTACTGAATCACTGGAACAAAACTACTTAGACGGAGAGGTAAACAGTGAACTATTGTTGTGACTTTAATTCACTGCGTTTTTTAAGTATCCATTTCCAACTGAAATGTACAAAGCTGGAATCTGTCGTCTACTTAGGAAACTCAGTAGAAATATTTTCTGATCTGAACTTCTTTGTGATCGAGACTGGTGATGCAGTGATCTTTGATATGAGAAGCTCCGATGTACATATTGAATAACGGTGATGGCGGAGCAGTCACGTCGTCATAGCAATCAACAGATTGAAGAGAGCGTGACGAGAATTCGTTCAAAACAGCTACCGTTTCTGGTGGATTTCACACCAGAGAGGTGTAACATTGCTACCCTAACCACACCAAATCTAATCCATTGCACAGGGAATAAAACGCTTTGAATGCCGATATGTAGCCTAGATGCTGCTTTAAACGACCGAAATGTGTCTGAACACAGCAATGTCCATGTGATGAAAAATAGCAAAACAGTGTCAAGAATTGGTACCATTTCATCGATTGTTTGAAACCCATACTCGAAAACGATGGAGATAAAGTAGCATCAGGCGAGATAACTATCCCACGAAATGCCAATTATCATAAAACAGCACTGCTTACAGGGCTTGGAGTGGATTATTCATTTCATTTCCAACAGAGTATAAACAGCATAACATTCGCAAATACACAGTTACAGTGGACTCCCGTTATAACGTTGTCCTCGGGACCGGTAATTTTCTTGCGTTATATCGAAATATCGTTATAACCAAACAAACAAACAATGAAGACAAAGTGTGGATAATGTTACGGCCTGAATTTTTTCTTCATTGTAACCAGAATTTCGTTGTAACCGTGTTCGCTATAAAGGGAGTGCACGGTATACGAAATTAATAAGGATCATTTTGATAAGGGAAAATAATAAAGAAATACATTCATATAATATGAGTTTACTGTATGAAAGAAAAGTTGTTGTAAATGTCAGGCCCCATACGCTATAGCAGGCTCCTTGGTGAAAAAAGTAAATCTAATAAACATTAAAAAAAAAAAACCTGAACTACTGCAGATTAATTGAGTACAATGTGGTTAAAAAAAGTAGAGGACCGAACAGCATTACCATATCAACGCATGGATGCAGCAATATTGATAACCTGTCATATTTATCACTGTTCAACTTTTCTATATTTTCTACGCATGAACACAAGAACGTTGGTGTCTCCTTTATGTAGCTAGGAAAAATAATACGGGTTGAGATGAGGCTTTTGCGAAGAACACACAGGAAAATCTTGTTATACCAATAATTAGCATGTGGAAATTTTGATACACCCTGGCCACGGTGCTGGTGGCTCAACGGTCTTCATCATGATGCGCTAGATATGAAATACTGAAAAGTATGATAGATACGACATTATTTCATGGGTAATAATAGTATTGACTAATATCAGCAGACAACGAAGAATTTCTTACGTTTCATCTAAAGATCGGTGTTCTTTTTTTCTCATTTTTCTATACATCAACGCCATCAAGGCATTCAGACTTTATAAAATTTCAACAACAACAAAATAAAAACCTTAGGACATCGCAAGTAAAAGCAAGAAAGGTGATGGCGATGACTTAAAAGTCTTCTTTTTTTTTTCTCGCGATGCAGCTCGCGATGCAGAGTCCAAGCCCCTTTGCCTTGTCTATTCAATCACCACCCCCTTCCCCAAATATCAGTAATTGACGTGATGCAAGCTAGAGCACCACACTCGTCCCTCTCCCGATCCGATTTGGGCGTTAGTGAGTTGGCAAGCAATCCAATAATTGGTGAAGTACTTAGGAAAACACGAGAGGCGAGAGGTGGTGAATAGTTTAAACGTCTTTCCCTCACCTCTCCCCTTCTCCTGCTCGCTTTCTGTCTGCCATTAACCGTCATCTCCTCCCTCAATTTAATCGTGCACATCATCATATTTTCGCGCTCTTTGACTCCTGTCGACGTTCGAGGCCCTCCCCGACCGCCAGTGCCATCTTTCCTTTCTATCTTCGAGTCAATTTTCCTGTATCTATACCGCTCACTTTTCTAGTCACCTTTCCTCACTGTCTTAACGTGGCCATGTCGGGCGGAGAGTTTTAGCGCATGTCATAGCCAACCCCTTCCTCTTTTGAATTGAAGTTAACGTCACAAGACAATATATATGTATATGTATATATATATATATATATATATATATATATATATATATATATATATATATATATATATATATATTGTAGTCATTCCCTGTTTTACAAAGAACGCTATGGGAACAAATAACTTCTGAATATGATTTTGATGAATTACATTTTGCAATTCTAATCGCCATGTATGACGGAAAATCTCTTTTAAGCAGAATTATGATAATAATCGACATGGTCGAGGAAAGCCCAGAAAGATCTGTGCATATTCTTAACCGCAATATAGACGTAAGAGCTCAAGTCAAACGTATGTACAAACATAATAAAGAATGTGATTGCATCATGCATGTCTGAAGAGTGCGCGCTGTCATTGAATGGATATCAATGGCAGGTTCAATCGTTGATAGACAACATAAAGTACAGAGTGAATCATACTTAGATCTATGAAGGTGAAGTCGTTATCCTTTGGATTACTGAAACATCATCTTGCTTTTAGCGTCTGTAGACATTATACAACATTTGTTTGCTCTGGAAGATCTGAAAGCTTGTCGCCCATGTGAAGACACAAAATATACTCCCTCATACACAATCTTGTCAGTTTATTGCCTGTTATATAGTTTTGGTGTGGGTTTTTTTTTTTTTTTTGAGAGTATGTTTTATTTGTAATATAGCGCTGTTTAACGTATCTCACTGAGTTTCTTTGTTTGAGGACAGTTTTCTCTGCAAATATCAGATTGTGGTCTACATTTAATGATTCTAATCTGTGTAATGCCAGAGAGCAAAGATGCTGATATACCAGCTCAGTGTGAAGCATCTCTGGAATTGTTTCGAGCAAGCTGCCGACTGCATTTCAATAAATGAGACCCATTTACAATCATCAATGCCAATCTGCTTCCTGTACCTCTAGTCGACCCTAACTGGAGTCCTCATATCTACAAGGAGGAAAATGCCTAAACTCTTCGTTAAAAAGAATGACAAGCACGTTTGATGCAATAAAATCTACGATATGGACTTTTCCTGTGGTTCAGATATGAATTTTATATGCCGCCTTTCTTTAACTGAATGTACACTTTTAGTACGTGCTACCTACCACTAATCGATATATAACAGTTTTGGCGGGTCGTAAACACGACTGTAAAACTGTGTTTGCCAGACGTAATTCCTCAGCTACCTGATATTAAATCTGGTATCGTAAAAGTAGGCAAGCATAATATATTCCTGTTTATATCAAACCGATGATGGATGTATGATAGGGCTAACGATTGTTTGCTCAGTTACCGTTCCTTTTTTTTTTTTTTAATAAACATTGTGCATGGCATAAACATTGCCCTTCAAGCGCCGATTTGCTTCTGACCCGGAATAAATTGTACCTTGTACAAACTAAGGAACTCTTGATTCTACATAGGTATGGGACATACCAAAGATGTCTCTATCTCTAACTTCCCATCTCACAATTTCTCTCTATCTCTCTGTGTCTCTTTCTGCGCCTCTCTCTCTCCTCACCCCTCCCCCTTCTCTCTTTCTCTTCTCCACTACAGAAACTGCTGAAGAGGAACGCATTTCCCACTTATAGGAGGATAACGCAGAGCAATTTGCATCACTCATCCACACCAAGGAGGTATCACCTTGTCCGTACGCTCCCTGTAAGGTATCTCATGCAGTTTGGGAGCAGACGATTCAAGAGTCTACATTACAAGAGGTGCAATGTGCTGTAACCTGAATTCGACAACAATTCCAAGATATGAGTATAGAGATGAAAATAACAAAGTCTCGCATACGGGTAGGGAGGAAATTTTAAAACAGCTGACAATTGATGAAGTGAAGACTGATGAGAAATCTGACTGAAGGGACAATATTTGAGGAACATTAAACGGAGGAAAAAAGTTTATGAAAAGTAACATAATGTATATACAAAAATATTTTCAGAAATTCAGAACAAAATGACGTCAAAATGACGTTACTGATATCGCTACTCTCATGTTTATGGTTGTCTTTATTTTCCTTTTTTTTAAGGCAATTTGCTTAGTATTGTTAGTTCAGCAATTAGATATTAGTTATTGTGTAGGAGGCTGCAAATTACATGCTCTGCTTTTAAGCAGTTCCCTCCATTTACAATTAATTTTGATTAAGTATTTACCAAAACAGTTACATTTATTGTATTTCAGTTCACAGTATTTCCTTTCATTACAATGTTGTATTGATTTTGTGCAATTATGTGTGCTTGTGTGTGTGATTGCATTTTAGTAAGAAATAAAATAAATGAAATAGATGAAGTGAATGAATGAAACATCAACGGATGGTAAATTACAAGGTTTTCCTGCCATAGAGAATCACAAGGCTCTACTGCTTTCTTATTGTACGACCTTCCCTGTCTTCTATTATCGCAGTAGGCGCCGAGGGTACACATAGGACCCTGCGTGTAATCGGTCACTGACCGCTCATTGGTGTCCAATCAGTACACATGTCATTGGATCTGTTTGTGCATAATGTGGCTATGTGTCTGTATGTGCAAGTTTAGGCCTACATGACTGTGTCATTTGACTGATCGGTATAGGTGTGTTGGAACACTGTGCTTTCTTTATAATGAACACTCATAAACTTGTGAATATGGTTTTTCATCTATATCCGAGACATGGTTGGGAAAAGCTTTTGACAAACGGTGATTGTTATTTCGTAAGGACTTTCTGTTCATGAAAATATACACACGCTTGGCTATTGAGGATAATGAATGTTCTACATTTTACTGTTTTGCATGGTAATACGGGTAAATAAAAGACTGGAAGCCGCAATATTTCCCCGTTTCCTACGTGAATTCTCCTTGTCTGTCTGTCTGTCTGTCTGTCGGTCTACCTGTCCGGCTATCTATCTGTCCATCCGTATGTCTGTCTATCTATCTACGTACTAATCTATCTTTTGATCAACTTATGTTCCTGCCTATCTACCTTTCTGCTTGTCTGTTTATACATTCAAGTTTGTCTATCCTTTTATCTATCTGTTTACCGTTCCGTCGTTCCGTCTTCTCAATCTCTCTGCCTCTGCTGATATTAGTAATCTTGCTGCTCGGCAGTGATTGTGAGATAATGATGGCATTTTGTTGAGACTACAGTCGTTCCTTGCTTCGGTCTCCCCTCCTTCCCGCCCCTTCATTTTGTTTGAAGAATTCACCTTTCTCACACCTACGTGCATTGACCAACTCCAGAGTGAAAACAAACCGGCCACTTCAAAGGGACCACTTTACAACGCTGTCCCATGTTCCGAATGCTGCCATCAAAATGGCAAATAGTAGCACATACCATGCCAAGAATTACCCTCGCGCTGGTAATTGTATGTTTTGGAGGCTGCAGAAAATGGTAAAGAGTCATACTGAGCGCCATGCAGCGCAAGACAGCCCGAGATAGACGGGGGGCGGGGGAAGCGAGAGAAGAGGCATTTTGCGATGAATGTGTACACGGGTGAAGTGCCCGTAAAGACAGAGCAAACACGCCTTCCTTTGCCGCGCTGTGTGCGCTTCTTAACCTCAGACAAGCCCTTCACACATTTGTTGCTGTGAGATCGAGACTCGCGAAGGGAATGTCTCGCCTCGGTGATGTCACAATGGTCTCTCTTCCTCTCTCCTCGCTTTGTCATGTCATAACGTGACACACACTACACTACCTTCATTTCTGCATGTTATTCTTACTTCGTGAAATGAAATTCATCATTCCCTAATTTCAATTCAGGTTTCTTGCATGTACGGCATGTATCCTGTCCCTGCTTGTAGAGCTTTGAAGAAGGATGTCCACATGCCAAAAGACTGAAAGCAATTAGTCCTCATCACAAGTTATGATATCTTTAATTGATTGCAAATTTCCTTTTCATCCAGAAGTGCAATAAGACATAATTACAGAGGGTTTTTTGATAACTTATAGTGATAATCATTCATGATTTACTACAGGTAAAAACAAGTATTATTCCTTCCAAAATAATCAGAAAATGATTATACTGATGCTAACAGCATCCTCCAATGTGTCATGTCGTCAAAATGTATACTGGCTAAGACGTAACCTATTTTCGGGGAAATCCCATCTGCATTATCCACGAAAGAAAGAAAAACTTGATATGCAAGATATATTTGCTACAAAGATGGGCTAACCTCATTAGAACAGAGGTGATTTTATTGTATTGTGTCCCAGTATTGTGCATCGTCAGGTGAAATGAATTCAACGTTAATTCACTGAAGTTGTTGAATTCCTTAAGAATTGAAGCAAAACAACAACAACAAAAAAAGGTGGAAGCTGTGTCAATAATCATTTTGAAGTGGATGGGTGAGCGAAATGAAAAAAAGAAAGAACACTGAACGAGACTTAAGCACTCTGAAGCCACAGACAGATGATATCGGGTGCAAGAGTGACCATTTTCAATTATAGTAGGCCTACACGAGAGTCAGCCCCAAGTAGAAGCAAGGTTTGAGATACAGACATAATATAACGTCAGCTATCTGCATGATTCATGTGCCTTGCAGACAAAGGTTTACTCTCGCACATGGTTTGAAGGCAGGTATTACTGTATGAGCTTAAGAGGAGAGAGAAGGTAGGGTCTTTTCTTCTTCTTCTTCTTCTTCTTCTTCTTCTTCTGCTTTAAACATTCATCTTGACATTGATTTTTTTTTTTTTTTTAAGATCGAATAGACGCATGATGTCACCGTGGCTGTAGGGTGGAAAACATGACAAGGTTTATGTGAATCAAATATTCACCCTTGAATAAAAATCCTATCCAATGGCTAGATTTTCAGAGTTTTTTTTTTAAATGTTTCATTATTACACGATATTAGAGAGACTGGTAGCACCCATAACCATGAAACTGAGTTTTTTCAAACGTGGAATAGTTTTAGCTCTGTCTGCTTTTGTTGTTGTTGTTGTTGTTGTTGTTGTTGTTGTTGTTGCTGCTGCTGCTGCTGCTGCTGCTGTTGTTGTTGTTGTTATTATCATTATTACGATACAAGTTATATCAAAATCGATAAAGATTAAACAATATAAAAGAAAACATTCCATGCACACACAAGCACATACACACACACACATATCAAGTCGAGACGAACTCTCAACAGGCAAAGGGGACATTTACACTTTTAAGCGTTTATGTATAATACATAATTATCATGTACATATACATATCCGGAGGTTTTATAAACATGGAAGTTATCACCGATGGCACCCAGCGTGATTGTTACAATTTACTGATCTTCACAGATAAAATGTGTCTTTTGTAAAGCACCCTGTCCGCCGTATCACTGGTCTCTGTTTAAACACGGACTCCGTAAGGCGCCCCCTTATCGGGGGTCCTACAGTGACAAAAACACACTAAAAAACAAAACAAAATAAAAACACCAAAAGTATGTAACAAGATGTCAGGTCCAAGTGATCAAATTATGTCATTATTCCGTCATTGTCTGTGCAAATTTCATGGGATCAGTGCTACTAATCACCCTTAAATACCGGTTTAGTCAGGGTAACTGATAGCATATGATCCCTTTGTTCACTCAGCCAGCCCAGTACCATGCCTTCTCGGTGTTAGTCCACATAAAGCTGATAAATGCACAATTATCGCTGGTGTGTTGTCTAAGATTCTTTGGGGGAAGACTGGCTGTCCCAGTTACCTGTAGGGAACCGAGGTGTGTGTGAATGACAAACTTTAAGAGTTGGAGACTGGACAGGTAACGGCAGAGTTTATTCGCGGTTTGATTTCGCATTTTGTTTTGTCATTCAACTACTTTTTTTTTTAATTCTTATTTCATGTGAGTTTCAAGAACTGGTGGCGGTGAGATGGAATAGATTTTTTCCCATGACTAAAAGTACGTTCTAGTATGTCAATTAAAGTTGATGTATTTGCAACACAGATCAAAAGATCACAGAGAGAATGTATTTCAAAGAAGACGAAGAAGAAGATAAAGAAGAAGACGATGATGATGATGTTGAAGAAGAAGAAGAAGAAGAAAAAGGACAAATAAGCAAAGAAGACAAAATTGATAAAAAATAATTTTCACTCATACAGCTCTTATTTTTACCATTTTCTACAGCAATTCCATTGCAATCTTCCTTTAATATCCGTTATCATTGTCAATAGAGTCAATAAAATCTTACAATCTTACAAATCATTATACTATTGTGACAATTATTATTACGAGCGCCGGGTTGTTCTATCATAATCGTTGCTACACATCACTTTTATTGTTATTGACATAATAATCATCAGTATTGTTATCATATCATCGGAACAGTGATAGTGACTATACTTTGTCCTTGTCGTGAACTGTTGACGTCCTGTTGTGATATTCACAGAATCATAAATATGGAGGATAATCAAGAAGAGATTTCAATTTCAAATTTCAATTTCAGTGTCAATTTCAATCTTTTTCGTACTTCTCGTATATCAATATTTTACATAAAAAATAACAGCACCAGTTCTTTTGCCTTGTCAACAATTACAACAAAAAAAAATACATACATGATAATAACGCAGTAATTATTATGATAACTGGTTGACATCGAAATGGGTTTGGACAAAGAGAAGTATGAGATGACCGACATGAAAGCAAGCTTGTTTAGCTCTAAGCCCCGGATTATCAGTGTTTGTGAAAGAGAAACGAAGAACGGATAGATGTTCAGACCAGGTGATTTAATGCTACCAAATAAGGGAAGCGGGGTATGCCTATATGATGAAGAAATAGAATTAAAAGAAAATTATACTAAAATGCAGGGTTACCATAATTGTGACCAAGCTATCATTTTTGTTTCCAAAATATGACATGATTTACTTATAGGGCCTACTTAAATATACGCTTAACTGTTATTGAGATGGAATTGAGCTATTAGGGACAAATATTTTACCTCCAGGATGATGATTATTTTCTAGAAAAAAAAAATATACCAGTGATGAGATATAAATTGAATCCTTTTGTTACGAATCGGGAGTCTGCATAGAGAAAGAATATGTGTTTCCCATGAGGGATGTCTCGGATGACTTCTACGTTTTTTGCTGTTTAGGATGGCGTGTTATCATTACTCACTTGTGGGAGGATTACTTGCATGAGCCAGCGAAAAGGATCGGATCTCCGTGGTGCTGACGATAAGGGAATGAGTTGAGGTGGGTGTCTATCTCGGACTTTGCGTTGACTTTGAGGTGTTCTCATCAGTGTCTCATCAAACACAACAAAATGCATGATACGCAAACTTTGCATACACATTAGGGGGATTTTCGGAGATAACCTTGATGGTATAATGGAGCATGCGTAAATGTGTGTGAGTCTTGGTAAAGGACATATACGTGGGGTTGTTCAATGCATTTTATTGTCTTTTGCTCCTTTTAGTGTATGACGCTTATTGTAATGACTTAGATAGACATTGGGTCTTTTCCAATCCGCCATCTTATTCAAATCTAACAATGAATGCAATGCCACTATAATAAAAATACTTTGTTCAGATTTTTTTTATTAGACAGATAGTTCTTCTATGTCTATTTAATAATATAAGAAATGTAACAATCCATTTCATATACAAAGTTGTCAAGTTCCTTGACAACTTGGTGACTGTCATAATTAATCTCAATTATCTATATAAGAACATTCGCTTGACGTCTCTGACATCATATTCTTTTCATATTCAAAGCATTGATAACTCATAGGCATGTTTTTAAAACTCTCATGTCGCATACTGAACTAATCTACTACTGGTACATATCATAATAGCATTTCAGTTATTTTTTATAATGACTATATCGCAGGGTATGTGCAACATAACAAGCCTATTCTGGCTTTCTACTCACATACCATTTTCTGATTAACTGCACACTCAGTGTTGATGAGCTTGTGTTTTTACGTAACTATATGCTATCTGTTTTCCTTATTTGTTTTTCTCTTTTTTTTTCATAATACTTTCCTGTTTTGTCAATGTTTTCATTGTTTTTATATCTACACTTTTGTACAATGTGCTCATATTTACATGTATTTTTTATCTATATTGAATCGGAAATAAAGATTGAATTGAATAATAGGTCTATGCCGTTTAAGTTAAAGGAAAAGGAAAACCAAAAATATAGCTACTTTTTCTATCCACGTATGTCAAACTACTAAGACTACGCCATATCCCTGCTATGGCATGGTTCTTTATTGAATCATTTCTTCTTTCTTTCTTTCTTTCTTTCTTTTGTCGTTTCCTTTCGTTTCGTTCATTTCATTTCCAACACAATTTCTTGTGACATGGCCATGAAAGTGCCGCGAACTTTGTTAAAGTGCAAATCGTCTGGATGTTGGCTAATTACGTAGTTATGTTAATTGATCGAGTCGACATGGTCGATGGAGGGTTTAGCAGAAGCCATACCAGGGATGGACACCAAAGGGGACACTAATGGGCACAATCAATCGATCCCAACCACGGCCTGTATCGATCAGGAAATAGATATTCTGTGACCTGCCCCTCTCTCCGTACAAACACGCACACACACATACATACAGACACACAAAGTTACACAAACACACACATTATGTACTCTCATTTATGTACTCTTTCTATCTATCTATTTATCTATCCTCTGTCTCTTTCGCAACAACGCTGTCATGGTTTAGCCTTGTTTGTTTGTTTGTTTGTTTGTTTGTCTGTTTTGCTACCAAATAGCTGTCTCAAACCAACTGCTGGGTTCTATTATCATTATCTGATCCTACGTCATTGAATATCTTTCTCTATCTATCTATCTATCTATCTATATCGATATCTTTACGACTTGGGTGGAATCTATGAATCTCACATCTCTCACTGTTGATTGAGATGGCGTGGCAACTATATTCTTATCTACTTTACTTACTTGCGTCATTTATAAAGTACAATCATTTTAACATCAAAAAGGTAATAATAGATAGACAATTACTGCACAATAGCAAGCCCACTTATCTATTTCATTTCATAAGCTGGTAGAGGCCAAAGAAAAATCACCAACCCTAACATATAATGAACCTGTCAAGAAGGACCATGAAAACGGGATTATAGGATAAAAAAAGAGAGAGAAATAGGAGGAGACAAAGAAGACAAAAACAAGAGCTAAAATGCTCGGTGAGGAATGCCCTTAAAGTACAGACATTAAGCTTACTATATGAAAATGGAGCGTTAACTTCAAGCATTGTTTAAATCTTGGAATAACTTCTTCTTTAGGGATATTGTATCAACTTTTAAAGTTCAATCAAAGATATGCAACAATGAAAGCACAATTTTGTGTGTGCAAAATGTACATTATGTACATCTATGTAAGTTTTTGGTGTGACATGCATGTATATAATAAACATAACCATGCATTTATACTATCTTTAACGTGTTTCGCTATTACGAGTCTTGTGTCAAATTCCGATGTTTACGTGTTTTCATGAGTAGGCTAAAAGTAATGCACGGATCTTGAGGTCAGGTCAAATAAATAGACCAATAAATATGTTCCTATGTTATGAGCTGAAAGCTTGCAAGACTACACGCTCCGTCATACATCTGCACTAGTAAATAAGTTATGAAAATGATAATATCACTTTATTCGTGGTTCATTAATCCCACGTACGTTCAGCTGATAAAAAACTCGAACAAGTAAAAAACGAGTTTGATTTATGCAAATGTTTTATGAATTATCCACATTATATGGCAATAGATTTATATTTTAGTATTCAACGAATAGCGATTCACTTTGATCTATGTGAATATTATGTATATATACATGACTGCATAATGTATACACATATAGTATGTCATACAAAACTTTAAACAGTTGGGTTTTTGCTGTTCTTTCTTGTAATTCTATTGATAACGCCCTTTTATCAACCTTTATTGCAGTTTATATCATGTCCATGCTGTTAACATAAATCATATTTGTTTAGTACTGATTATTATGCCTCATGACAAAATAATGCTCTTTTCATTATCTATCTACATGCTGTAGGACCTTGCTCTTTAATATTACATATTATCATGGTTACCAAAGTAACGTTGTGTAATAATTAGCAAGGCTACAATCGAATCTTCTCTCTGTACAAGCATTTGATGAAATCGCTAATACTTGGTGTGTCATATAGCGCCGAGAGAAAATTTTTGTTCTACGTTCAAATCGAAAAATCACACACATACACGATGTCATTTTAAGCATCAATGAAAAATTGATAAACTACACTTCATAGAATTTTACAAAATACTCGAAATAATTCAAATGTTTAAATATACTTAGGGCCTATAATACGTACGACATGAGTTGTGTTTCAGCACTATAATGTATTATAAAATGGCAATCTTCATTAACTGCACAATGTACAGTTTAAGGTTGGCCATTCGCATACAAACCATTCCTTCTACTAAATCAAACGAGGAGAATAACATGTGAAATCTAGAGGCCTATTTTATCACAAATAAAAGTTTCATGTTGGATCTTATTCTTCCATTCAAAACTGTTTACACGATAAATTATTTTACCTTTCGGCGTGAGAGAGAGAGAGAGAGAGAGAGAGCAGGAGAGCATCCACAATAACATTCGAGGATATCAGTTATAATTATGTAAAATTAATTTTAGCTGCCAATGATACTGAACAGTTCAATTTCCAGAATTTGATACAGTACATGCCGACATGCATTTCAAATTTTAGATTTGACAGTTTGCTTGTCTTCAAACTGTATCCCTGATTACTCTCTGCGCGAAACTTAAACAGAAACATCAATCCAAAATAATAATGTACCTGCTCGGGAAATTCTTACTTTTGAATTTTTTGGAGAGAATTGATGTGATTTTTTTTTTTTCTTGGATGAAAGGCAGAAACGCTTCATTTCACTCTCGTACAAACATTGAATTACGGTTGACATTCTGTGGCGTATGTAACTCTGTAATGAAAACTGCATTGAAGTGTTACAGTTTGATCATTCAAGCATTATTAAAGATCAAAGCAAATTTCTGTTGGAATACCAAGGTATCCATCCTGAGATATGTTTACAAATTTCATAATCTTGTACTTCATTTTAAGATATTTCATTTTGCTTATGCTCGTATCGGTGTGCTATTTGTGTTCGAGCTGCTTTATTTTAACGAGAGTGAAAGCATCCTGGTTCCTTTTTTTTTGTGTGTGTAAACCACTGTGTTGTGATTGCTGGTTGATGCATTGAATGATCCTTGATTAGAGTGTGACTAATAAATCTGAATTGACAATTTTGTGACTGATGAGCTGAAACTCTGCAGAGAGTGTCTGCTGTATCTGCTGGTATGATATCTCGTTTTTAGCATTTACATCTTACGTGAAGTCCTCTCAACTTACCGAATCCTCCGGGAAAGTCTCCGAATCGCGGGAGCATGACACCGTTCCGAAACCAATCTACGGAGAAGGACGACAAGGGGTGGCCGGTGCGCACGCCATGCTCGCCCACAGCTGCGGCTGCTGCTGCCCTGAAAGCACTCAGGTGATGAGCGGCCTGAGCGTGGTGCTGTCCCCCCAGAAGCCCGGCGTAGAGCGGATGTGTGTAGATGGCTGGTACCACGGCTGCGTTCGGGGCCAGCCCAGACACTGGGGGGTGAAATCCAAGGAGACCTGGCTTGGGGACTAGACTTCCCGTGGTGATGCTCCTACCCTGTACGGCCTGACCTGGTATACCAACACTAGAAGGTCCGGAAGCGAATCCCCGATCCATGACAGGTACACGTGTAGGGTGTGGCTGCACTGGGATGGGACTAAGAGGACTGCTTCGATCAGGAGGAGATGGTGAGCAGCAGGGAGACTTGGTCTGTCTACCAGGTGATGCGTCCTTAGATAGCAGAGCGTCGATTGTAAACGCCTTCGACGTCTCCATCGTGGAAACCCGCTCTTTCATTTAAGAAATATTACTCTTCCTTTCAAGGAGTTTTCTGTGATGTGAGATTCTCAAAGTATGAGAAGCTAGCGGTATCGATTGATGTCGTAAGGATGTAACAATGAGGATCCGTTTCGCAAAACGGTGGGGATGCTTCCAAGATGTAATGAATGAAAGACGGAAGAAGAAATGGGTCGTGGAGAGCGTCGAATTGTGATAGGACGACCAGCGGGGTAAAACCGCCAAGAATGCTTCATTGACAGTGACGCCGTGTCCTCTTAAACTCATCCACCCACCTTGGAGTGGTCCTAATCGTCGTCTTCAGATCGGAACACACTCTTTGCGAGAACCACGTGTGATACCGGCTCTCTGACGAGATGGAGGGAAGAAAGAGGAGAGAGAGAGAGGCGGTGGTGGCGAACGATATGCTTATCATAAGCACAACACTCTCATCGAGGTACTCCATGAATACATACGACCGATACGCACTCAGCTGTCCAATCAACGCTCTTGACACAAGGATGCATTGTGCGCCACCGCCGACGGCAACACGGAGTAACGAGTTTTCCCATTGGTCGCCAAGCACCCGCAAACGCACGCAAATATGAAGAGCAGCATCTCCGCGAAGAAGAGTTAGCCTGGCCAAGCGCGTAATCTACGCTTGATAGGTCGCAGGTAATTAGGCGTTTTAATTACGTGTTGACACTGCACTAATAAAACCACAAGGTTCCATTGATCGGGAGTTGATCATCGTATTTATCTTATTGGAGGGCGAGCAGTCGAGCAAACAAGGAAT
The DNA here is from genome assembly GCA_033980235.1 of Diadema setosum. Taxonomy (NCBI): domain Eukaryota; kingdom Metazoa; phylum Echinodermata; class Echinoidea; order Diadematoida; family Diadematidae; genus Diadema; species Diadema setosum. The sequence goes on along the minus strand of CM067067.1, from coordinate 30,355,519 downwards.
CTGCAACCGTTTGGCCGCCGATAAGTTTACCTTTGTGATTTACCCACAAGGCAGTGGACGACTAGTTCGACAAAGACATGTTGTAGGCTTCTTTGAGCCTGATCGAGCAAGCTGTCAGTTTTACACCCTTTTATTGCTGGAATGATTATGAACCCATATTATTTATGAAATTTGTGCCCTGCTATGAAAGACAAGATGCTTCGGTGCACACAGGGTACACGGAAACTGTACATTAAGGTTTGGTGGTGATACATGAAACTAATTCTCCTCCCTTTCCTCTCTTTTGTATTATCATTACCTTTTACCTTTTACCAAGTTCTTAAAGGGGGCGGTCCAACAACAAGTTTAAGGAAAGTCGGGCATTTGGAACTAATTTTCTATCCGATTCCACGATATGTTTGACTGACAGAAAGGAGAAGGGACTGCCACAAAGAGCTTACATCTTAACCACTCCCCCACCCACCCCCCCCCCCCGCGCGCTCTTGCGAGTTTCTCTATCTCACTTGTTTTGGGTTTTTGTTGTTTGTTTTTCCCCACTCTCACTTTGAGAAATGTATCATATCCGATAATATATCTAAATTTCAAAATGTCTGTGGACAGTGTGACAATATTATGTTCCCTTGTCGTTGTTGTTGTTTTGTTTATTTTAAGATAAGATACTTAAGTATAAAAATGTCATATTCTCGTTCTAAGCCCTGTTCTATAGTCTTGCAGTGTGCCAATCTATGTTCCGTTGACACCATCATGTGTGTTTCAGCAATTCGGACCTCTACATTTCTGTATATAAATAGGTTTGTTCACGATTGGATATTGCCTTGATTCTTTATCAACTAAAATCATATGTAGAAAAAAACATCATGGAAACGTTTGCTCCTCAAAAGGGCGGATAAATTTTAAAGTTTTTATTTGCTCTTATTTCTACTTTGATGTCTTTTTTCTTCATTTCTCTCAATCTTTTCTCTCTCTCCCTTCGCTTTTCTACTTTATCAACCTCGTTTGTTTCTGTTTTTTTAAGGAAGTTTCAACCTTCAACGTGGACCCTTGAGTAATCAACAAAACTTGTCAGATATGTGTGCTAGAAAACAATAACAGAGTGAGGAAACATGGTGAAAACATCATGATCAACGAAAATGCAACAAATACCAAATATCAGTGTGCAAGGAAAAACAAGATATTTCCGAATTCCCCATGTGGGACTTGCTTAGGCGATACGCACTGGACTAGAAAGCCGGTACAAAGGTTTAGTGTATCTGCCGGATTACAGTTGATATGTATCGCATTAGCTGTGTACATGACGACACTATTTATCTATCATTGTATCGTTCAAAGAAGGAAAAAAAAAAGATTGGAAAGAAGACACGCGAGAGAGGAAGACATGATAGAGGGAAAGAAAGGGTGGACGATCGAATAAGGAGAAACTGAAATAGAAGGACAAAGTAGGAGAGATCGAGCATGACAGAACCTAAACATGCATGGACCAGATGAAGTTATTGATACATTAGGAAGCGATAGGTATCACCCCTAGCTTTGGATTATGAGAGCCGGGAGAAATCAGGATAAAACGTGCTCCGAAATCCCTGCAGAGGTTTCCCCTCTCTAAGACGGCCGTGGTATCTCGCTTGTTTCCTCCGACCCCAACATTACTGATGGGGAGCAGATTTGCTCCTCCCCCCCCCCCCCCCTCTCTCTCTCTCTCTCTCTTTCTCTGTTTTAATGTCTCTCTCACTCTCTCTAATTCCCTCTCTGTTTCTCCGTCTCTCATCTCTAAGCAAGATTGATGTAATGAAATTGAACAATATTAGTCTCACCTCCCATGGGCAGTATAATGATATAGGACCTTCTTAACAATTAATCTAACAACCATATCGCCTCACTCCCCCTTTATCCCGCAGAAGCTAATCTTGCCTTCTTTTTTTGTGTGCCTTTTATGCTTCGTGTGATAAATAATCTTTGCATGACGAGAGGAATATTCAAACCATAAACTTTTCTTTTGCACGGATATAATGTTTGTTCCTCTTTTAGGTAATGTCTGTAAATATGGGATTGTTTTTTTCTCTCTCTCTCCTTGTGAAATTAAGGAAGTGCTGTACATACTACTTTTATCTTTTTATCTTGTTTTGTCTATAAAAAGGATAAAACATTCAATTGCACAGTATTTTTAGTGTTTGTGCGTGACAAAAATCACGTAATACCAGCACAGAGAGGAATGGAAAATTTCACGAGTAGGCTCATTCAAGTTTAGTTGCGACGTAAACCCAGTTATCGCAGACGTTTGAGTCCACTGTACAAAGGTACGCAGATCTTAATAAAAAAAACTTATGGGTATTTGTCTCTATCAAGAAGCAGTGTTATGGATGTAACGTCTGCATGATGAACTTAGGAACTAAGTGACTCTTTGATGTCTGTGGAATACAAGGAAAAAGTCTTAATAGCACAATCACGAGCGCTATCTCGGAGTCTGCCAATATACGACTCTGGGTTTATAAACCCACTGCACCTTGGCAAATATAATTCAAATGCGTTTATCGCTTGGAAGCAGGTTTTAACGACTTATTGATGGTCCACCGCCTCCAATTTAGCCATTGAAGCTTTACTACCGATTACACATAATAACCACTTCTTCCCACCTGTGACAAAGCCATTATTCACCTAATTGGACCATGAAATCAAATATCCTTTCAGCCCTGCAATTTGCTCGATTTCGATCTTTTTTCTTGCTTTAATTCTGTTCTGTTTCCAATCCCACAATTATGCATACGTATATTTCAAATAAACATTAGGGTCGAACGAACAGTTGCGATGGCGAAAAAACGGCTAGATGTAACGAGCACGCCAGTCATAGGCTGTAGCAGACAGACTTCTCCGCCGGAGTTTCAGGATGAGCTTGGCAGCTTCGCATTGGTCGAACGAGCTTCACGTTGTGCAACGCATCCCAGCCATTTTTTGACCCATAGGTAGCCCAATTAGTGTGTTTGACTTGCTGCTATCGGTCTTTTCTTTGATCTTGCTCCCTAAGGTTGACCCGAAAAAAGGAGAATGTCCGCTAACCGCTTCCACCGTTCTCATTATTGTGATCTCACTCATGTTGGGTCGTTTTTGATGATTTCAAAATGAATGAGATTAAATTTTCGCTTTTCATATTTAGAGCGATTGTATCTGCACAATGCCGGTTACTCTCATGATGGCAATATCTCGTCGAATTAATCAAGGTCCTCTAAAAGGCACGGATCTTAATCAGTTTAGATAGAAACATATACCGCTTTATTACTTTATAACGGTGAATAATCAAAAGGAAAATGAAAAATAAAGCAAAACATTGTTTTAGAGGACAAGCAGCAAGAAATCTAGGAGCAGACGATTGAGAATCAAAGGTATTGTTTACCATTGGGAGCAGTGATTTAAAAAAAGATGTTCGAGTTATCACATTTGATGGATATATGTAGGTCAGTTATATCACAAAATATCCTACCATATAAATATTTCGCAATAAATCCTAAAATATAAGGAGATATCACTATTTTTCTCAATAAACCATAACTGTAGACGGTTTATTCTAGAAACAATTTTGTTACAACTATTGTTCACATTTCATATTTCTAACAATACTCAGCGTTGATTGTACTGATTAAAATTTTTACATTGGTTGTTTCTAATCCTATCTCACATTTTAGAACTATTTAGAAGCACTAAAGCTTTGATTTTGTTTCATCTGCAAATGGTAAATAATGCCTTTAAAGGGAGCGGTTTCCCCAAACACGTATGTGGATCCAGCTATTGCAAGCAACAAGATGGTAAGTGTGAAACATGTTGCGAAAATTTCAAGAAAAAATGTAATCCATTCAAACGTTTGAAATTTTCATATTTCGTTGATGCCATGTGAGGACCTCTTTTGATATCATTTTTAAGACAATTCACGATGCCATGGCAGTACAAGGATATGAAAACATAGATTTTTGTTCTTGTTGTTGTTGTTCTTGTCCTTGTTCTTGTTCTTGTTGTGATATCACGAATTGCTAAATAGAGTTTCCATGAAGTATGTACCAACACGTGGAATTAACCAGAGTTTAGTACTCAATGACTTTTGAATGGATTGTCCAATTTTCATGAAACATTGAGGGAGTGTTTATCCTAATCATTCTTTATTCGCAGATTCCACATTATCGATAGGACTGGAATTTCCCTTTAACTATACAAGCGACCACTGAATTTGAGCATAAGAATGGACTGCCCCTTTGGATATCATCGAACGAAATTTACACAGATGACACACAACAATCGATAGAGTGGACTTAACATGAACGTTCATTGCATGTGAATTGTTGTATTTGAATATTTGAATTGACAAACGCACAAAGTGTCAAATGTATTATTTCTTTTTCTTTTTTGTTTTTATTTGTCACAGAGATGTGTGTGAAACAGGATGAAATGTATGTGATTTTTTTTTTTGCTATGTTCAAAAGCCATGATTTAAGAGGAAAAAGCATATATCCAGTGAAAATTCGCACGTTCTTTCATCATTGTATGAAAAATAATTCAAAACCAGGGCGAAAGTGAAAACACAATTTACATTTCTTGGTCTTATTTTGAGATGCCGGTGTTGCTAGGCGCAAATTTCTATAAACTCAAAACGATCATCACTTTCTGAATATTTGTCATGTTGTTCACTTCCATTCTTTTTTTTTTTTTTTTTTTTACTGATCTCTTCTTAAATATGACTGGGGAGGTATATTATATAGATATTCTTTACATTGGTGGTCTGACATCACGTTGATGTGAGATTGAACAAAACACTAAATCTTTTGAAAATAGATTGTCTTGGCTGAAGAAAAAGAAATGTGATACTGAACTGTCTAAAGACGAAACACATTTTGTCCATATGTAACAAATGCCTGGAAATATAACCCACGTTTTTTTAAGGGGGTGGTTCTGATGAAGTATCGTGATTTGGTAATTGAATATACATATTTTGTTCAACAATACCTAACTTTGCCAGTTTTGCCAAAAGTTCCACAGGTTGTTTATATATCAGATGATCAATATTGGGCTACTAGTACAATTTGGCAACAACATACATTTTGATGAAAGGCCCTATTTCTGATTTCCCTTATGCAGTCACAATAAGCATACACTATCTCTGGAATGATGATTTCTTGTGCACAGAGTTATCCAAACAGACTTCTAATAGTATAGCAGTACCTATTACCAATAATATTTTATCTAGAGAGGCGTTTCCTTGACATCTTGTACTTGCTCCATATCTAATCTTGATTATGATATAAAACGGCATCACGCCTGGCTGGAAGCGGGATGCCGTGAAAACGTGAAGATGACATTGTCATACTGTCAAAAAGAACATCCTTAATAACGCCGTGTTATTTCTTTTAACATGGTATCATGGATCATGTGAAGATTTATGATATTGTAGTCAGCGAAAACCTGACGTAATGCCAAGAATAGCTTTTGCAAACACTTGTTGATTAAAGTAATGCAATAACACAGGCGTCTATAAAAGTCAGGATCGAATCACATGTATACCGGTGTAGCAATCGTTGAATTGATATTAGTTAAGTGCTTTATGGCGTGCTTGGCACATTAAGTTCGACCAAGTTTTTTCATCAGCCAACATTATGTTTGACTCTCAACACGCCTCTCTGGCGTGACTATTGCCACCGTGCAAGTTGTCTTGGATAGCTTTTTAATGATATCCAAGTTTCCCGTAAATTTTATCGCGATTGCCATAAAGTCAGTTGGGAAAAGATATTGCCAATTTCATAACTATCACGTGAGGATAGGGTCATAAACATCTAACATTTATGGTAACATTATTATACGATTACAGCACAAGTGATAATAAAACGATAAAATGTTTACTTCTTGATGAAGGTGTCCATAAATATCTTTATGATATCATCAAAGTCAAAATGGAAGTAACATAAACATACTTTCCTTCTTGTGTGCGTGGTCTACGTGCAGATTAAATCAGAAAAATTATATGTATCTCATCATGATACCCAATTCTAATTCACGTTAAATGTAAATGAGGACTTTGCTACCATGAGTCTAGCTCTTAATTTAAGTAGGAGATGAAAATCATATTACTGCCAGAAGGAAGGTCAGGACTGATGTTGTAGAAGACCTACATGAGATTTTGTTCTGTCCTGGACAGCTGCTAGGTAAAACAGAGATCTCCTATCTGTTTTAGTCAGTTTGGTCTTCTCCGCCAAAGCCAAATTGCTCTTTACTACCAAATATTTCTATTACTCTCTAGTCTGAGAATTGTCCTTTACTATAGCATATATCCAGTGAAAATTCGCACGTTCTTTCATCATTGTATGAAAAACAATTCAAAACCAAAGCCAAATTGCTCTTTACTACCAAATATTTCTATTACTCTCTAGTCTGAGAATTGTCCTTTACTATAGCATATATCCAGTGAAAATTCGCACGTTCTTTCATCATTGTATGAAAAACAATTCAAAACCAGGGCGAAAGTGTCCTTTACTATAGCATATATCCAGTGAAAATTCGCACGTTCTTTCATCATTGTATGAAAAACAATTCAAAACCAGGGCGAAAGTGAAAACACAATTTACATTTCTTGGTCTTATTTTGAGATGCCGGTATTGCTAGGCGCAAATTTCTATAAACTCAAAACGATCATCACTTTCTGAATATTTGTCATGTTGTTCACTTCCATTTTTTTTTTTTTTTTTTTTACTGATCTCTTCTTAAATATGACTGGGGAGGTATATTATATAGATATTCTTTACATTGGTGGTCTGACATCACGTTGATGTGAGATTGAACAAAACACTAAATCTTTTGAAAATAGATTGTCTTGGCTGAAGAAAAAGGAATGTGATACTGAACTGTCTAAAGACGAAACACATTTTGTCCAAATGTAACAAATGCCTGGAAATATTACTGCCAGAAGGAAGGTCAGGACTGATGTTGTAGAAGACCTACATGAGATTTTGTTCTGTCCTGGACAGCTGCTAGGTAAAACAGAGATCTCCTATCTGTTTTAGTCAGTTTGGTCTTCTCCGCCAAAGCCAAATTGCTCTTTACTACCAAATATTTCTATTACTCTCTAGTCTGAGAATTGTCCTTTACTATACGCGCACATCACACACACACACACACGTGTGTGTATATATATATATATATATATATATATATATATATATATATATATATATAACATAATCATCAATGGAAGCATTAGATGTTTTGCCAGCCACTACCCCTTTAAAACATTGTTGTTAACTGTTTGTTTATAGTATAGTGCATCGCTCTTCTTTCAACTTACAACTTACTTACCGTATGTTATTATCAGTTGCATAAGTGCAGGAAAATGCGTGTTGTATATAAGTCAGAAAAAAATAAACCCTCCTTGAATTATCCTTACAGGAGTAGGAGGTGTAGGTTTCTTTCATCAGAGAGTGGGTTCGTTCCTCGTAAATACAGAGCTACTACTATACGTCAGGTCCCTGCCAACCCCTACATGCCTTTTTATTTATTTTTCTTTTATTTAAGTGACGGAAGATAGGCCAGACAAGATGCATGTAGCGAGTTTTTGGCATTCGGTAGAGAGGTGCGTAATTGATATACAACCGGGATAACATCGACATTAAAGTCGCGTTAAAATGTTCTCTCGGTGACGCACAAAGCCACTTTGCCGCCTTATGCACAGCATCAAGATATACTTTAAGCGCTGCAACCTTCAGTGATTGTAGTAAACTGCACACTAAGTCCACTGAGTTTTCGCGAATAACAGATCTGGGGTGACATTACCACCAGGGGTATTTCTCTATTTAAAAAAAAAGAGAAAAAACACAAAAAGAGGGGTGGAGTCAGGGGAAGACGAAGTCTTATTAAGTTTAGAAGTTTGACTTGTATTAGTAATCACAAAGAAACTGTCCACATTAAGTACATAATTATTACAGTGTTAGGTATGTAAGAACATTTGCAGATTATACTTGTGACAGTTAAATGAATTAGAACATCATTACGAAGTACCCTAGAATATGTGCCTTTTTTCCTTGCACATAACATGGCTGCCAGACGCAACATATAAATATGGGGATTACATGAGTTCTTTACGAAGTGAATCACATAAACTACAAATTTCATTGAGTAAAGTTGATTTGCTCCTTTTAATTTATTGGGTGTAGATGCGGCTTGATAACTGACAACACTATGTAGAGTCAAGATTCGAACGTTGTTAACAAAACGGTGCTAATAAAAGCGGATAAATTCCGTCCTCTCCCTTTTCACTATCTTTATCTTTCCAAGATACGTGACTATCACGTTCAGGATATTATCAAATTACAGCAGATCTTTGATCACTGTTTGTTGTAAAGAAGAAAAAATAAAACGTGCTCTATTTGATGCCTGCTCGACATAAACATTTATTCTTTTTTTTTTTCATAAACACGCATTCAGGTACATAGTATTATCTCAACATCTACTTCCTATTAGTTTCTTTTTTTCTTTATCCCTACATAATTATGTTTGGAATCAATGAAAATATCTTTTGCATTCTGCTTTTATTTCTTTCCTTAAGCATCACGTTGCGAAATTAACATTTTTAAAATGGGTTTGAAAAAAAAATCTGATATAAATTCATGCAGTTCAATTCAAATCTAGTGATTCTTTATTCTCCTCGTAATTTATCAAAGCAATAATTTTGAGAGAGAGAGAGAGAGAGAGAGAGAGAGAGAGAGAGAGAGCTGATCTTATAAGGGTTAGACTGGTGGATGATCAAAACGTCGTAAATGCGTGACTTTACTTGGCCCATAAAGATATTAATGAATGTATAAATTTAGGAGTGCAATTATACATTAAAACTGTAACTACTGCTGCCCGGGAATATTTCGTTGCTAGGATTGTGTGCTTTTCCTTATGTCAACCCCGTCAATGAATTTAACCCGCGCCGCCTCCGCTCTGAGCGATCACAACGCCGATCGTGGAAGTCAGATTGTGCCTGCTTATAACACTCGATATCGATAATTCACCTAATTCGGCGACACATGGCGCGGTCTTTGTAATATCTCTTTAATGCTCACTTGATGTTCAGTACACGGAAGGCTAAAGCCGGTTTTTAATTAATTTCGCAACATCGCTCGGTTGCTAGCCTCCAAGCTTTGATTTCCATCTCCTTCTCGAGGAGTATCTCGGCACCCCATGAGAGCACATATTCTATCACCCCTGACAAACTCACGCACACATACACGCATATTTCACTATGATTCGTATTCTTTGAAAATGCCATCCCTCGTATGGATATCAGGAAAAGAAACTGAACGCCACTTACGCAGAAATCGAAGTCGAAGCAGTCGAATAATCTAGAAAATAATGATAACAATTTGAAAAAAAAAAAGAAGAAGATGAAGGTGGTGTGTCATAATCACGAGTCACGTACACGCCTTTTAAAAGTTTTATAATCTTTGACTTTTATTTGAAAGTGATGGATACTTGACGATAACGAAAGTGATAGTCTTTGCGTTATAATATTATTTTGGGAAGTATATATAATCGTATATAAATAGATATAACATATATATATATATGTTGGTTGATGGTAGGCGATTGTATTGACAGACAAAAACACGCGCACACAGTGCCACAAACACATACACACACTATATACTTGACACTCTCTTAATATTTTACAGCTTCTTCAATTCAATTCTATTTCGTTCCCTTTCATTCTCAAGGAACTTTTCTAAAAACACAGCGCATGCTAATAAATGATCATGTATTTTGTTCTCGTATAAGCCATTATCAAGATCGGTCCTCCCAACATTTACTTGATACAATTTTCCAGATATAATTCATAAAATTTGTTGAATTGTATGAATTATATCTATTATATTTATTTTTCTTTTGCAGTAGAATGGGATTGAGACACTTCCGAGGAATCTTAAGATTTATTGATTTTCACTGTGTGACATTATTGCTGATGGAATTATTTTATAAAAGGCTCGACATAAGAGGGGGCCCGCAGAAATAGATGTGGGGTAACCACATCTTTTTTTTTTCCTTTTTTTTTTTAGGAAATCAAGTTTTGGTAGCCAGTTCGGGCACGACCACCAAAAATTCATGTGTGTGTGTGTGTGTGTGTGTGTACACTTGTTTCTGTGTATTTTTCTCACCCGTAAAATGGAAAAATAGCCCGTGGTTCAGTGGTTGATTACTGCTATCGCTACCGCGATCAGGGTTGCCAGATCGCCGCTAGTCTTCACGACCAAACTTAGACTACTTCACGGCCAAGCTAAAATGGCCAGATTTCATGAATGCACAAATAGAATTAGGTATATATATCCTTATATATTGAATATTATAATTTCATTAATATGTGCTGGTGTCATGGAAAAATCATCTTTATGTCGTAGTATTCAATACTGAATAATATTATGTTAGATATTAATAGTGAACTTAGTCACGGTATACGTGGTTTATTATTATACCTTCCAATCTTCACATGATTATAATGGTCTATTGTGTTATTTCGATATCAAAGTAAATCATTATATTCTTATGTTCTTCTTTGGGTTCTTTTGGGGGGCTGCCACATTTCATTGTCTGCGGTTACAAAAAAAAATTAAATAAATTTGGTAATTTTTGTGGCCCGAACCGTAAGAAAAAAGGTAGTGTGAAGCCTGGCTTTATGTTAAAATTCTTGATAGTTATAAAACGGTGCATGACTTTCTCATGACTAGGTTCGTGCAACCGCACACATATTCTATTGAATGATGAGATAACTGTATTCCTTCTGATCGCCTATGAACAAAGAATAAATTTAGTGAAGATATGTGGTGCAGGGCAACGGAGACTTGGCAATCCATGCCATCATCTTGCTTAACTTTAATTTGTGGTTGCTACTGATAGTCCCATTTTGCTGTAACAAGACTTTAGATTTAAATAACTTTCTTATTTAACACGTTTTGATATGAACTTCTACAACTGTCGTTCTTAAATTCATAAATGATTTTCAGTTAAGATTTTGTAAAATACTATCTTTATTTTCATTCACGGGCCCCTCTCCCCCTCCGTCTCTCCCCAAACAACAAACAAAATACTAGTATGACTCTCAAATGACGCAACGCTATTATTACAGAGAAGTTCTTTATATACGTTGTCGAACAATCTAGAACACAAAACAATTTGCAGGTTATTCAGCAGCAACAAATCAATGAAAATTAAGTATTTCTCTGATTTCAGTCGTTATGGCAATCATTCTCCAGGACATATCTGACACCATCTAGGGCGCAATACTTGTGGTCGTCACACCCATGGTCGTCGACGATATATCCTATTCTATCTTCAGGACATATAATCATGGACCTGTATAAATGACTCTTAGTCGCACTTGTATACTTATACACACAACAAAGCACTAGCTACAGATTTCCTGCAAACAGCATCCTCAAAGTGGCAAGGAAAATTGTAACTTTATAATGTGAACTATTCCAGAACCGGACCGAAGGACAAGGTCGACGTAAAATCGAATGAATGTTTGCGTAACCCTCATTTAAGTATAAAATGCTCCCCCCCCCCAAAAAAAAAAAAGCAACAACCAAGACCTCTGATTATGATATGATTTTTTTGTTTTCATTTCCATCTCAAAGGAAGGTCAAGAAATTTCAAAATAAAATTGTCTGTAAACCTAAGAGGGGAAGAAAAAGGAAACACGTAAAAAAGAGAATGATATATTATCATGAATAAAACACGATAGAATATGAAGTTTCAATCGTATTCTTCTCACTTTGGTTTTGACTAATGCTATCTGGCGCATTGGATCATTGGCTTGTCACATAGCAACCAGTTATTCGCTTCCTCTCTAACAGTATCACTTGGTTTTCTGACCGAAATCAAAGCCATGTATGTTGGAGAAACAAGTGATTTATAGTATTGGAAATCAGCCCGCTGCTTATGGGGCAAATGGCGAACTCCGCTTTGCCATGTAAATACTTCCGTTGCCACCGTGCGGACTTCCTCTAATTAGACCAACTTGGGGCTCATCAGTTCTTGATCAAGCAGCCCAGCTCTAATTCCTTGTCTTCTCTCTCAGTAAACGATTCCTCCGGTCCATCCACCCTGCCGTAGCTAAGCATTACTTGAGAGACAGACAATGGGCACAACAATTTTTATGATGACATACTCGTCTATCTCAGGGGGCTTTTTTTCAAGCCCCCTCAAGATCAATCTCGTTCGCTTAATTTTACATCAACAAATGTATTATTGCAGAAACTTGAGGTTTTGATTAAATTCAAAGTGTGCCATTTATCAACTCTTAATCAATTTGCGTGACAGGTAATGATTCTTGAGTCCGCTCCTCATGAAGGAAACATAAATCCTGCTGACATGACTTCTGGCAATGTGTCGGATGTCATCTGTCAGCACTGATTTGGTAAACCGAAAATATCAAAATAATAATATATTTCACACGAAACACATGCAAAAAAACAAAACAAAACAAAAAACATATACAGATAATGTATATATAATATACATATATATATATATATATATATATATATATACATACATATATATATATATATATATATATATATATATATATATATATAAGAAGAGAGACAGAGCGAGAGGGATATATAGATATATATATAGATATATAGATTATATATATATATATATATACATATACATATATATATATATATATATATATGTGTGTGTGTGTGTGTGTGTGTGTGTGTGTGTGTGCGTGTGAGTGTGTGTGTGTGAGTGTGTACATGGATATTGTAGGAGCATTTGAGGCAAATTAGTCAGAGGTGAAACTGCCACTGGTTAGAATGTACAAGAAGTACATGAATGCCGGATGTAGAAAAAGTATTGTATTCTAACCCTTGGAAGTTTCATATCTCATATGCATGATTCTGACACTGAAGAAAAAACAATATACTTTTACCTCTCGCATTTTAACGACTAACAGTTTTTATCTTATTTATCTATGGTATTTCACACTGAGCTCTCATTGCGACAGCGCGTATCATATGTAGTTTTATATAACTAAATCTAATCAGATTTTATTTGAAGTATCGTTTAAAAACAAAATATTACCATTTTGGTACGGACTTACGAGACGAGTGTACAGGTGCCTATAAAAAACTGGGAAGCAAAAACTGTAAAAGCAATAGAGAGTGATTGAATAACTACAGATTATAATAAAGTAAATACAAGAATTTGATATTGTTCCTTTGTGGTCAAATCTGTTCGGTTTGTTTACGGATGGTACATTATGACCAAATCAGAAATTCTATTGAGATTGATTAAGGATTAGCGTAAAACTTGTATCTACCTCGCAGATCTGATTTGTGTAATAGGGGAAAGGAACATTTGACCTGCAACATTTACACAGCAACATGGAAATTGGCAAAATATTTCTTGTAATGCATGAATCGTGCAAATTAAAATCGAACTTTCTGCCAATGCTGACACTAGTAATACAGAGATTAGGCTTTTGGACTTGTGCTGATCTTACAACAGCGTCACAGTGTGTTGGGATATGTTAAAGTGGAATTCCAGGGGCCGTTTTATCAAAAGATAAAATTGATTTTAAATTCCCTTACCGCACAGGCTGCCATAGACTTACAGTTGAAATCAACTTTATTATCAATTTTAACTCTTCATAAAACAGAGTCCAGGGGCCCCGTTGCAAGAAACTTTGTGTTTAAACGCAACTTGCAACTGATTGTCACTGGCCAATCAAAATCATTGTTGCATGCATGTCTTCTTAATAGGGCAGACCCTTAGCCAATCAGAATGGTTGTTTCAAAATTAGCAATTATTTGCAATTGATTGCAACTTTCTTGCAACGGGGCCCTCAGGTCAGCTAAAAGTCAGTCCAAAGAGAGAGAGAGAGAGAGAGAGAGAGAGAGTAAAGGTCTACAAGAACAAGATGTAAAATTTGATCAATACCGGATAAAAATTAGGGAAGTTAATAAACTGCAAAGTTTAATCTTTGTAAAACATTTCTTGAGAAGGTTTTTACACAGAAATAACACACGGTCTCAGAAATGGAACATACGTGAGAAAATGTTCTACAAAACTAATCTTGAAAATGTCTGTTATGATACGGGACTGGAATCCGTCAATCACTTTAGACAGGGTTTTCTTGGCATGTTACTGATATCTAAATCGTACCACTTGTTCTTGTTTATCTTTCACTGATTGTAATATAAATGATTTGATATCTTTATACATTAAATTTTATTTTCAGATTCCAAGTTTCATAGATTGACCACTGTGTTCTATGTTTGCAATATTCTATCAGATGCTTCCTATCTGGATATTATGTATTATTTCATTCTGCTATATTTGATGTATTTCTTCACGGAGAAATATGAAAATAAATTGAAAATTGAAAGTTGAAAGTTGAAATTTGTATTTCGTGAACGAAGTCCCTTGAAAGAGAATGGCCACGAAAGAAAAAAGACAGTCGATGCATTTCACAAGTAATAAGAATAAGGCAGCCTTCTGTTAAACATAGAATCATGATAACGTTTGTTTTTCTCTCTCAACTCTGACTAGGTTGATATATCAAGAAAGAAATTGAATTGAGAACTAATTTCTTACTCACTAAAAACACTGTGACTACAGGTGGGCATTTTGCTATTTCACAGAATTCTCCTTAAGCAGTAATTAATGTCATATTCTATCAACAGTTTGACCTACCTCTGAAATGCGCTTTTGATACATCCTGTGCTTCTATCACCATTATACAGAAGTAATTATATACTTTATAATCTCAGAAATGTAGAAATAAAATCGATACCGAACTTTCCTGTTATGTTTATCATAATAATGTCCTCAACTTTGAACACTTTATAGTAACTAACAATCTACATGAGGGCCCTTGGTAGACCAGTGATGGGTCAATTATCTTCATTATTTCAAACAGATTCTTCCCGATTATTTGATGCTTTAATTAAAAAAATTATAATTATGACATAGGGACAGTAGGCTTGGAGATTGCTGAAGGCCTTGTAGGAAGTGTTTTGTTTTGTTTTGTTTTGTTTTTCATTCATATTTGTTTTTAATTTATTGATCTTGCTATCAGCATTCATAGGTGACAGTAATTGATGTGTTGTGTCACTTGCTTCCATTCTCCTCAGTTCGGCAACGGTACCTCAGGGTATGAAAATGATCTGCAAGTATTTCCTTTATTACCATATCAAAAATCATATTTGATTATTGTGTCATTTTGTTATTTCATTTCTAAGGACCTCATACAATACAATGCCGCAAAACATTGGCGGCTTCTATTTCAATTTTGCCTCTGTGAGTGCATGTGTGTGTGTGTGTGTGTTGTGTGTGAAAGCAATTCAAACATAAAAAAAACTATAAAATGACATACAACTCACGACAAAATGAGACAAATCGTGCAAATGGTGCACGCTGCATGCCTCCCAAAACAATGTGACCCGAGTTCGATTCCCGAATTTAGGTGAGCAAAGTTGCGTGTAATCATACCGTCCCCTAAAGCAAGAGGCAAAACACTCTGTCCCATGTAAGGGACATATAAAAATGTGGAGGTTTCCCGTTTGAGAGAGTAACAACTCATGCACGTAAAAGATCTCGCCGCATTTATTCATCGCAAAGAGCTGGGTGCATATTACCCGTTGAAGTAGTCCCGCCTCACATCCAACTTGACCCCATCATGGAAGACCAGCAGCTAGTACAACTAAATATGAGCTATCCAGCCATCTTCTCAGGTAGAAAGAGTAAATCAAACAAAACAAACAAACAAAACAAATAGACAAAATATGCTTTTGGAGTCTTGATATAAGAGAAATTAAAATGGTTCCATGACATTCGCTCCTGCGACAATTGCTCTCATGGGTAATGTCTGCTAAGCCAAACATAAATTCCACCCACAAACATAACCCTAATCCTAATCCTCACGTCAAACAACGTGTCTAACTCAACGTAGACCCCTAACACAATCCCAACCCTAACCCTAACCCTAAGTCCTTGGAGAAAATAAGACCGGGGCAATATATCACAGGAGTAAATAACGTGTCACCGTATAGGGAAATAAAACGGATGCCTTTATGCTTGCACTAAGCTATAAGTATATACGTCATGTATTATTTTTTTTTTTTTGTCTTTTGCCCAGTAATGGCTTGAAAGAATCGAATGCAATGTCCTATTCACGTGCCATCTCTTGTAAAGTTGTTTCATTGATTTTTTTTTTTTTTTTGGATGGGTTTTATTGTGGCTTTCATAAATGGTCTCATAGCCATTTTTAGTGGCGTGTCGGCAACTTTAAGGTATCTGAAGAGAATGACGGGATTTTGATGATTATGTTCTTGTTATCAATGAGAGTTATTAACTATGTATTATAGATGTGATATAAGCCATGGTAATGATATTATAATGATAAGGTCTTCTTTATCCAGGGTAGCCTCTTTAGTGTTACCACTGATCTACCAGAGGGCCCTGACCAGGTGACGAGAATGATGTTTACTCAATCTTAACTTGTGTGATCAGGTGATACGTTTATTTATTTGGCAAGTTACAATAAGATTTAACAAACTAACGTAAACCCGCTTTTCGAGACCCTATAGCTACGAGGAAACATATAAGTACGGAAATGTAAATCATATATTGGAGAATAACTGTCTTATACAGGAATGAACCTGGTGAGAATTAATGGAAAGGGATACAATTTCTAATGACTTTCTCCACAAAAGAGAGATTAACGTAATTTGTTGGCAATATTGAGGCAACAAAAGCAAAAGGCCCCTTTTGCATCACATTTCCGTTTGGTAATAGAGGGAATCATTTTAGAAGGGAGAGCGATAAGTAATGCATCTTTTACGATTATCTGTCCATCTTCTCTATAGGAAACAATCCATATTCAAACCTTGAAAACCTGAAGACTATAATTATTTCCACATCAAGATTTCCTGTAGTAAGTAATCTGACAGATTAATATCCTTGTATGTACTTGCTTTTACTTTGCCCGAAAGCTTGTTTGAAGAATAATTTCAAACGTATTAGCATCTACATTTATTTTATCAGTTGTGAATTTGTGACCCCCCAAAAAGTGTGAAATCCACAAGCATTATGGCAATGAAGTGGTGTGCCTTTTCAGCCAGTTAGATTCCATATTGACACAATAGAAAAGAAAAGAAAGTGTCGTGAGAGTGTTACCGAAACAAAACAAAAGATTCCATCATCAGGATACAAATAAGTCCTCCACTGATAATTTAGAATTGTCCATGAGTTTGATGAGCAGACATTAGAAACCTTGCGAAAGCTAATAT
Organism: Diadema setosum; assembly: GCA_033980235.1. Lineage (NCBI taxonomy): Eukaryota > Metazoa > Echinodermata > Echinoidea > Diadematoida > Diadematidae > Diadema > Diadema setosum. The sequence goes on along the minus strand of CM067067.1, from coordinate 30,338,216 downwards.
AGCAGGGACGAAACAGGCTGATGAAACTATTGTTTATATGAAATCAAAATTATACATATATCACCATTCATCAGTGTGCGATAAATCTCTTATCGATTTTGTTTTCTTGGCCTATTGTAAGTGGTTGATTCAGGATTTTTCCTTCTTTTCTTCTTCACTGTTTGCATAGTAGTATATGTACATAGTTGCATAAATCAAATTGTTCTCGTTAAAGATTCGTTATAGATTCAGAAAACTTAAGTCAGGTATAGGCAAATTAGAAGTGAGTACATTCAAAGACTTATGTTTGATATTCTGATTTATGTTTCATTACAACTTTTACGCAACGTATGAGGCCCAGGTTTCTCAACGGGATAGAGTCTGCACGCCGATTAAAAAAAATAATCATTATGAAGTTAAAAGAAATGTCTTCTACCCTTTACAAATGTTCCAGCAAATATATTCAAACACTTACAAATTAGGGCTTTCGTTACATTTCTTCAAATACTCCGAGCTTTGAACTGCGCTTATGCTTTACTCAACAGCAGAAATTTGAATCAAAATGTTTCTTTATCATCAAGTGTAATAACGGTATAGGCATACCGATCTCAGTGAGTTATTTTATTGCTTGTTATTTTCGTGGTTAGTGCTGAGTTAGTTAGTTTGTTGGTGAGTTTTTTTTTTTTTTTTAAGAAATCACTTGCTCCCATTTGATTATCTTTAGAATTAAAGACTTCTTTTCCCACAAATATCAATATTATCATACTTAGGCCCACCTTAATTCTGAATTATTAAAAAGCAATTTTTTATGTATATTAGTCTATCAATCATATAATTTGTTGTATGACGTGTGGGGAAATGCACCCTACAAGCACTGCTTTTTAGCATTCCTCCCCAATTACAGCATTGCCGTACACTTAAAATGTTTCGTAAACTTATCCTTTATTATGTATTATGATGAAATTTATGTATTGAATTTCTGTAAAATATTTATATGTTTCTGTTGAAAATGGAAACATAAATGAATGAATGAATGAATTAATTAATTAATCACTCAGTTGATTAATTAATTAATTAATCAATTCACAAGTTCATTAATTAGTTAATGAACTTGTGCGTTGGGAAACACATGTCAGTCATATCCCATGTACTTAATTCGAATAAATGCCCAACCCATCAATCGAACGAATATCACTTACCTTTGACACGCACAATTTTTAAAGATCAGTTTGTGCCTATCGGTCCTGTATGTTCCGGATTTCCCGGATAATAACACTAAAAATGCACCTAGTTTTATCAAATTCAAACTAAAATAAAAAATAAAAATATTTTAAGTCATTACCAAATCTCATCTGATTCTCATCATTGTTGATACCAGTTCATTATACATTTTCCCAATTTATATCACACTAATTGTCTCTTCCTAATTGGCCCTAAGCATATGCGAAGATCATGTACCACTTTGTATTATCTTGTCAACCTATGAAATGTCTTGTATTTCCCTTGTTCATGTTTCCGTGTTTTTCCCCATAGTCCCCACCAACCCCCTTAATTTTTGCGTTGTTTTTGTTGTTGTTTTTTCTTGTATGCGGCACATCCATGGCCCACCATTTTTTTTTTTTAATGAACAGAAAGGGGGTGCTTGGATTTGTGTTTATGTTAGCGTTATTTCTTTAGGAGACTACAATGTACCAGCTAAGCTTTTTTTTTAGCAGTCCTCTTCATTTCCAACAGCCTACCAAATTTGCTATTGTTTAATACAACATTAAATAATTTGATAGGACTTTGTTTGAATTTTGTTCCATTTGTCAGACAACAATCTACTTACAGAATGTTCTGAATATTTTGTTTGATATCATAATCATGCTGTGTTTATGAATGCACAATCCTCGTAAATTTGTTGAAAAGGAAAATATTAACAAAATGAAAATGAAAAGAATATAAATCAGATCATAGGCAATTACGAAAATATTATTTAACGGCTTTTTGATTTCATCTAAAACTGAAATTTCTGCAAACATCCTCGGGGATGTGTATGACTCCTGCACGATCTTCCGTCGCTCACCCTGCTCCTTTGCGTACAGTTCTGTCTGTCGTCCTACCAGCTGCACCAACCCGAGGTCAAGCAGAGCGGAGAGGCGCGGGGAGGCTGACCGTCACCGGCCGGCAGTTGTCGCTGTCCTCAATTTGCCACCGGCTTTGATTCAGTTCACAGACATCGGAGCTGTCGATGACGAATTTCAGTTACTCGTGACACCATTGATGAACTGCGCATGCGCAATATGACATCACAGTTTTGTTTTTGTTTTCTAAGTTAACATGTGGAGCTTCATGTCTTATTTTTCTTTCTTTTTTCCTCATATTTATTATCATGATTATGCTTCATGAAGTAATGACCACATTATGTTGTACACGCAAGAAGCTCATGGACACTTGTAAACAACACCTGGTCAAAATCTAAATGAAACGATTAAAAAACATAGAGCGATACCCAAGCAGAGGACTTCATCTCCATTACGTGCCATATTCTTGCAAGGGGTTCTTAACCACTCTCATCCATGGTAACCTGTCCCGTCTATCTATTATTCGGTTTGTTTTATTTAGTTTATACTGCAGGGTTTGCCTGTTTTGTAAGGTTGCTTTCCAAAGGCGCCCTACAGTAACAACAGACACCATTCTACATGAAAATACACAATACGGTTATAGGTAGCATTGTAAACTACAAAATAATGAGAGTGGATAAATGATAGATAAGTATACGTCGACGGTGGTAGATACATGGATTTACATGTATATAGCACAGATACAAATCAATTGAATCACCATATATGGCGTTGCATCGTTTTTCAAATCCATAAAGAGATGTACGTGTTTGAACATTTAGAGAGAGTGCATTAAACAAAGTGGCTCCGACATATGACAGGATCGAGTCTAATAAATGATAAATGACTCCTGATGTACCAGGTTCACGATTTTTCATTCCGTATTTCTCCCATTGCCATAACCATCCTGAATTCCACTTTCAGTGTATTCACGTGTACTATGTGACCTTTGACCTGATGGAAAAACGATTTCTATAACATTTACATATAGTAATAATCAAACGTAATCTTAAACGTAGACACTACAGCATCTGATTTTATGTGGCCTGTTTAAATAGGCAGCAGGATAGCATGATTATGATTTGCACCCGCAGGGGCCTGGACGCGAAGTGTACCGAGTACAGAATAAGCGACTCAACTACAGATGGCGCTGGTCATTTCACTACATCTGAGATCATGGACAACAAGACTTAGTATTGATTCAAGAGCTTCTGCCCATCACGATGTCACGGATTAAATCAATTGTTATTGTTTCCTTCCCCTAAGGACATAAAAAACCACGTTTAGCTATGTAGAGGATTAAAGATTCTTCAAAATAAAAGATGGGTCTAACATTCATCAAAGTGTTTTCTTTCGTACAACCTTTGACGTGTACAACATAGAATCTGTCAGTATGGCGTCTGATGGGCGCATTTGCAATATTGTTTTCCCTTACAAAATGAGGTAGAAGTGTCATTATAAACCAGACGTTGTTTCCTAATATATACTGCCCATGCAAAGACGTTTCGTGTATGCAAGTACGATAACAAAAATTTTGATACCTTCAAAAATATCGCATTTGTTTGAACATGTTGCGAAGATGGGGGATTAAATTGCAAAGCATATTTACAACAAACAAAATGCTAGCCAGTTTTCATTAAATAGAAATAAACAAAGAGCATTACAGCAATGCGGCAAACAAGGCATGATGGCACAATGATATACGCCACCACAGGTCGTCTGCTACACTCGGGACAAAAATCTAAGTTTGCATCCAAACATAATAATGAATCGCTGAGGGGCTTCTCTTGGTTTAGATCCCTCGTATCTCGAGGCGTACACGTTATTGTTGTTACACTACATTCATGTTTACGTTGCTTATTCATGACGCGAGACCTTATCATCACATTGTCGCGTGGCCACACACGCGTTTAATTAATACTACTCATACTCAATTTTACCGCACCCTGCTTTGCCAGTAAAAAACAGACGCTTACACTCCTACACGACGCTTCATATGTATTCAGAGGTAAAGACCCCTAATTTGAAGATGAGCACGGGAAGACTGAAAAGGTGAAAGGAATACATTGGAAATTAAGTAAGAGAGCGAAGGGTCCTATAAGAAAGGGCAACCGTCTAATTATGTGAAACATTGTACAGGTCTGCAGGTGTAACCAGCACTACGACAGCAGGAACGTTGCCCTCTATTCAGTTTCAATTCTCCAAAAGGAAATCGACATGCACGGGTAAAAAGAAACCAATAATTCATTTATCGCGACAGACATGACAACGAAGAAGAAGATAGGGAAGGATTTACTGCAATTACTGGTCACCCAGAGTCACGTGCTGAATTCTGTAAAATATCATCAATCAAATTCTTACACCGAATGTTCATTTTCCTAACGTCATTCTAGTACACAATAGACTGGGTCCATTTCTGTTACAATGCCTTTATAGTGATTCGAAGCTTCTGATCAATTTGGCTGAGTGTGTCTATGGGAAGCTCAGTGTCTGTCTCCGTGTTGCTTTTGTGTTTTCGTTCTTTCTGCCTTTCATTTTTAATGACGGAATGACAAAGCTGATTTGTGTCTGGTTTAAAAAATGCTGAGTCAGCTTGAGCGAGTAAGGGGGGGGGGGCATTATCCATCGATATTATTTTTGAGTATGACACAACGAGTGTAATCATGATACACCGAACAATAAGAAGGTGTCATTTCTTGTATAAGCCACGATTGTCTTTGTTGTGTGTGTGTGTGTGTGTGTGTGTGTGTGTGTGTGTGTCTGCGTGTGTGTCTGTGTCTGTGTGTGTGTGTCAGTGTGTATTTGTCGTTGTTGCTTTGTTTGCACGTGTATGTGCAAGAGTGTTTGAGGAAGGTATTAATCTTGCTGTGGGTGAGTTATTCAGATTCCACCTAACACTTGGAATTTTATTGTGATCAAACACCATGCTGTCATGAGTTTATTGTATTTACCGAAACTTAAATCTGAACAAAACGATGTCGAATTAAGAAGGCACTGTGAAACGAGTACATGAGACAAAAAACAAAACAAAACACCATAACGGTAATGTTGCATATTTTTGTGCGTTGCTACATTAATGGAGTGTCTTTCACGCAATCACCATCAGACGTAAGAGGTAGTTACTATGGGCTGAGAATAACGTTATGTAAAGACGAAGTAAATCATCGTCGAAACCCTACTTTCAAATCTTTTCACTTGATAATTTGCCTAACTTTGTTGACAGTTTAAGAAACACAATTTGACACATTGTAACTTATCTAAAAACTTCGATGTCTTTGTCTTCACCTCCTGTGGATGAGGCACGTACAGGCGCATGCACAGACAACACAAACACATATGATAAAAAAGAAGAAACTAAGAATTTATGTTGCAATGATGTTGAAAGGACAACGAATAAAGTCTCGAAACTGCAAAAAGAGTACAGAGAATAAAAATAATGAATTTTGACTCTTTTCTCTTTGAATAGGAAAACAATGCATTAAATCCATGTGGCTTTGTTATTCATGTGTGTTTTGCAATAATCCCATAGTTATTTCACTGCGATGGTTTCTGAATCCTTTGCCCCAATGTCTTGACATTCTGCTTTCAAATTGATAGTTGTGGCGTTTGCACTTTCCTGTGTGAGTTTTGCGCCTTGAGACGAATCAATACGAGAAGACATCCAAGTACAATGCTAGCGACATTCACTTTCGTTGCCCACCTGCAAGGGCTGACCTGGTGCTAGTTTTTGAATTTTCTTCCTATTTTCTTTTACCTAACACTTTGGATACTGACAATAGAGTTATCATTCACAATCGAAGCTTTGTAAGCACGAGTGTCCCATTATCTGATAACGACTATCATTGAAAAAAGAAAAAAGTTGTTTGACAAAGTCTTCGTTGAGGATGAAACATGACACATAGTGAAAAGACGTATGCCTTGAATTGGCTGTAAATAATGATTAGAATAGATGCATCATAAATCTGCAAGCTGGCTCAGATATTATTCGACACAAACTTTCACACGGTATGCACTCTTTTGAATTAATCACAAAACATACTTGCCTATCTCCATGAATAGCAAAACCAACACACACATAGGCGCACACACAAGTACACAAGTGACAAGGCATATTCAAAATTTTCTGTATATATTCTCATCAGATGAAAAACAAAGCAAGACGCATATCACATGAAGGTCACCAAACATACAAGAAGTTAAGAGAAGAATTATTTCTCTTTTTGCCCCTTTGGATCTACTCAAATGAGATGGATCGTAGACCTCGCATTTTGTGCACAGCATGTGCACTCATCAACCCTTAGAACCCGGTAGGACGTGTGATGGCGCGTGTCATCTTCGCTCACGGGAGCGCTTCTCACGCAAGAACGCCGTAGATGACATCCACGTCTCACACATCCACCTCTCACATAATGCAAAACTCCGAACATCCCGCTGTGATCGTTTTATCCATTTTTACATCATCTTTTTTATAAGCCTTGATTGAGAAAAAAAAAAGTGGAAAGAAGAAGATTATGAAATTGTTCGCAAGCCAAAAACTCTCATCAGACGCGCCATTTCGAAGGACTCTAGACAATGACTGATGATGAGCTGTTAATTGCAGACGGGGAAGATGGCTATCAGGGACAACCACTGCTCGAGCAAGACAGAAAATTGAGCATGTTTCATCTTGCTCCTTTTTGTGTAGACCACCAGTTGCTTCTTCCGTCGTAAAGTGATCGCACGCCGAGGTAATTGGTTGTACGGCTGTCCTTTTCTTGCCAACAACTTCTCCCTCTTTTTCGAATCGACTGGTAAACAAGATCATACAAAATAAACAGACTAGTTCTTGATCTAAATTATAGTCTTCAAACATAACTGTAAACGGTCATGTCTCCTCACATTCATTTGTAAAGCTCATGTAACTATTTACATAAAAATAACTTATTCAATGTTGAATGAGTGAAAGTTTGATTATGCGTTTTTAATCTAATGGCTATACCGAGAGGCCCGTCGACGTTTTTTTCAATTTATACCCACTGTCGTCCTGATGATCAACATATTCTGTATCATTTCTAAACCATGTGTGTTTTTTTAAAGATTATTCCTTGTTGTATATTGCATACAATTCCTTTTAGAAGTACATGAATATTGTAGTGTACATTGATCGTATAGGAATTAGGATATAATTTGATAGTTGGCTAAACTGATTTGCTGTCATGCTTTAAAGTGCAATTCCATCTCGTTGAAGTCAGCTTTTATAGTTGTTAAAGTGTAGATAACAGTTTTGAGATGATAGCACTGTCGGTTCTTTTTTTATTTATTTTTTTTTTTGGTCGTTGAAGCTTCCTCTATTACAAAAATTTGTCGGATAGACATTGGAGCGGGAAGAAATTAAAAACCTCTGCTCCTCAACGCAAGTACGGCAACGAAGTTAAAGTTAATCCTATTTTGTTGAGACCGGACTACTACAGGACCAGTCCTCTACTTCCGTATCAGATGAGATGTGATGTCATGTGATGATGGTAAATTATCACTTGGGCTATTATCACTTGGTCTAATCTGTTGTAGCTCCATGGTCTGTTCACCAGTTGGGCTAACAACATTCGGGCTAAACCCAATTAGGTTACAACCACCATTTCGTCTAATTCTTAATATTGGTCTAATATCCAGTTCGTCTGATGACAAGTTCGGCTAATATCACTTTATGTATGGTCTAATTCTCTGTTGGTCTAATACCATTTGGTATAATTTTCACCTCGGCAAATTGCCACTTCGTCTAATTTACACTTCGACTAATTTCCACATGGTTCATAATATTCACTTCTTCTACATGCCACTTGGTCTAATATTCATTTGGGCTACACCCATTTCGGCTATTACCAGTGTGGTCTACATCGCTTGGTCCAATTTCCATTTTGTCTAATTGTCATTTGATCTAACAACTTCTTGGGCTAATCGTCACTTGGTCTAATTTCCATTTCGTCTAATTCTCACTTGGTCTTATGCCACCTGGTCTAATTAAGAAACTAGGCCATGGATAAAAAAAAAGAAGAAGTGTATGTGTGGGGTGAATATTATACAACTCTATAATACAATCACAAGCGTGTGTCTTTATCTTACAGTCATCTTACAGCAAACATTTAGTAGCTATATATGTCTTACAGCCACATGCGTGTGGCGCGGTATTCAAAACATGCGGGGTTGGATACAGCCACACGTAGCGTACATATGGTTTTCCAAAAATTACCGCATAATTGCAATGAATCTCGCACAGCTGAATCAGAAGCGTGAGTGACTCATAACCCTAAAGACTTTTTTTTTCCAAATTCTATTCATTTTGTCATGAAAATGAAGTCTTTTTAAGACTTTTCACAAATAATTTCAGATCTAAGGGTGTGTGCGGCGGCATCCACCAGCGGGTCTGTTGATACCGCCATACCGCCTAGTGTCGTCTGGCTATTTTTTGCATTCCATTGTGAAATCTTAGAATAATGTCGATTCAAAATTTCCTCCTCCCCCACAAAAAAAAAATAGATGAAAATGATATAACAAAGCGTAATAATATAAAGAATTTTGAGTTATAAGGAATTCTGCACACTTGGCCATTAACAATCTACTTATAGCGTTACATAGCCAACGAGGTCATTGAATTTTTATCACATTTTGTTGGCATAGTTGTATGTTAGCAATGACACTATTAACAGGACCATGCTAGACAAAGCATCGACAGTGAAGTGTTTCAGTGTATACAGTATGTATACAACGAGAGTGCGGGGAAGTATAACACAAGTACAGCATAGGAAGAATGACAACATCATCACTGAATTCTCCTATTTCGAAAAGAAATGATATAATAATGATGATGTTATTACAATGAAAATAATGCTTGCAATGATGTTGATGCAAATAACAATTGAGTTGACGACGAAACTTAGTAGCCGAAATCAGTATAGTGGCCTTCGTTTGTAGTGCAGTGCAATTCATCTTGACGACCATTAAGTCATTACAAGCAGTTTTTCCTCATCGTGAGGTAAAATCACCCTCAGGTATGGCAGAAGTGCAAGACAGTTAATGGCTTCCTCAAGTGGAAGGGAGAGAGCAATGCCAATCTGCCCTGCAATGCAGTGATATCTTCTCTATGCGATAATGCCAGAAATGGCCAAAATTGTTGGTCAATTTGCTCCAACTTTCTCGGTGCACAATTGTGTGTCGACTTTTACCATTTCGTAGAACGTGATCATCCCGTTTTCTGCAACCCAGCCGAAAAAAAAAAAAAAAAAATCTCACGCAGGCTGAATGGCCCAAATTGCACCCCCAATTTGTTAGACCTTTCAGCAAATTCATCAATTTGCCGATTACGTTCTTCGACTGCAGAGATTTGACTTCAATTACAAATCAAAATGGGACAATTTTGTTCTGATTACACATAATTGGGTCTTTTTCTCCATACCTGTGAGGTTATTTGCATTTGAAATCAACAGATAAGTCTATATAAGTCTCTTGGGATTTACTTCCGAGCATACAGAATAAAATACACATATATATTTGGCAGTCAAGCCTAAACTGGAATCACTATTTGTTTTCAAGTGCTCTCAGGCGCTGTTTGAATCCGTTGCAAATACAACTACTAGATCGTGTGTCTTGAGATTATCAGTATGTATTTGTTTTCTCTCGTACATATCGATTCAGATTCGCATGTCTTTCTAGGCGAAGAGGAATACAGCTTGCTTATCTACGACGTCAGGAAATAGTGTTGGGTTGAACACAGACCTGTATGATGCATAAGAATTTGAGAACAGCGCAGCCTATGTGATTTGAATTCGTTCAAGTTACCGACCTTTGTGGATTATGTGGATATTAATGAATACATCGAGCGAGGCCAGTAAGACAGTGACTGTTTTGGTAAGAAAGTTACTAAAAACTTTTGTGACTTTTTAATGTTCATCTGTTCATACTTTTAACTATACTGTGATAAGTGTATGTTGTACAATGTACCACTGTATACGAAAATGTAATAGAAAGAGAGCAATGCTTTACTTTCTTGTTTCATTCTAAATCAGTTGACATACTGTTTACGTTTGCCAGGAAGTTTTAAGTGTACTTAAAAGTCATCTTAGCCAAGAAATTTATTATATAGCGATGTCTAGTACGAGTTCGAGATTCCTACCTAAATTGTGGCGTGTCGTTCAAATCTAAGACTATTAAACAACAAAAAGAATAAAAAGGCACATAGCTATATTACAAGATACTCAGCACAGAGAAATATTACATGAAAATAAGAGAAGTAAAGCTAAAGGCATTATTTACCATTTGCAAATGAAACAAAAACCGAGCTTTCGTGCTTCAAGATAGTTCTAAAATGTGAGTTAAGGATAGAAACAACCAATGTAAATATTTGAATCAGTATGAGCAATGTTAAGCATTATTAGATACAAAATTTGAACGATAGTGATAATGAAAATGTTTCTAGACTAAACCATCTACAGTTATGGTTTAGTGAGAAAATTAGTGATATCTCTATTTATCTCTATTATCTATTTAAGGCTTTATCGCAAAATTTGTACGTGGTAGGCTGTTTGTGATACAACTGACCTACAATGTGATATCTTGACATTTTTAAAATCACTGCTTCCGATGGTAAACAGTTCCTGTAAAGTGAAGTTGAGTTGTTATTGTTGAATAAAAACATGTTAGATCCCTTTCTATTTATTGACAAATTAGGAACTGTGATGGCAGTCTACTGTATATAATTATGTAATAGATTATCCGACTATTGTAAAGAGTGAGCTATCACGAATGGAAAATGCCCCAAACTATGTAAATTACAACTAAGATATTGTATAATATGAGAGGACATATTTATCAAGACAACGTTATGTTTTGTCCAATAGCAATGAAGTGCATTTCGGTTTTATGTTTACTCAAGGTATAAGAATTGCATACGTACCGGACATCAAGAATGAGACGCTCCATCCATCGGAAGAACAAATAGTATATTTTTATTTTTGTTTTCCGAAGGAAAATAGCACCGTCTTTAAAAACATGATTTATACCATGGAGCATTGTAGCTCCATGTTTATACCTTGTATTGTTGTCTCCATTTGATGATGAAGTCAACATCGTAATCTGAAACCAATGTCGCGTGACTCATTGTATCGAGTAGGATAACGCCTCATTAAACCACGATATTTACTTGTCAATAACATTATCTTCTCGTCACCACGAAAAACAAACTTACCGGAGGATTCAAAACATCCTTTCCAAGTCTTATTGAAGGCTTCGTCATCTTTTTTCAGGAAATGACTGACGGACAATTTATGCAAAAATAAGGGGAAAAGACAGGAAGTGAACAGTTTACTAGCAATAACAAGAGTAAAGATGATGGCATAAGACATGGTGGAGGAAGAAGTCTCAACAATTTGTCTTCCATCTCGACACCTTATTATTAGAATGACTAACCAAATCATAGTTATGGGTGCTTGCTATATTATATTCTATATCCTAACTTCAAAAAGAAATAATCAATAATGTGTTAATCATTACAAGTTTGAAAGGCGATGTGTGTGTGTGTGTGTGTGTGTGTGTGTTTCTGTGTGTGTCTGTGTGTGTGTTTGTGTGTGTCTGTGTGTGTGTTTGTGTGTGTATTACAGATACAAAATGTGCACTCTAAAAATCAATTACTAAGATAATGCTTCCCGAAGTGAAGACAAGACAATTTTCATACAATTTAAGACATTTTACACATCGTATCCCTCAAAGTGAAATGGCAATCCACGCTCAATTGGTTTTATAAACAAAATAGAGTAAAATCACATTTAAAAAAAGATATAGAAAATTAAGCAAGATTCTACAAACAAACAAACAATAAACACGAAATTTCAAACTTCCCTACGCTTTCACGAATATCCAAACTACAAAGAAGAGTTTACGTTCATCTAGTTGCTGAACAGGCTTTGTTGAGAAGCATCGTAGAAGTAGAAGTAGAAGTCGAAGTAGAAGAGATAACGCTCCCACTGTTATTTACTCTATAACATTACATTATCAGTGTTTTTCGCATTCCTAGCAGTTGCAAGCTCTTTTCCGTATCCTCATCATCATATAGATTGCAGTAATGCACTTACAGACGATTCGATCATCACGGTAATTTAACAAAAGTGAAACAAGACACACGCCTAGATCTCCACTTGTGCACACAAGTGCACACAGATGCATACGCTCGAGCAAACTTCGGCAACCGTTCATGGAAAAGAGTGTAAATTATTTCTTATTCATTCTTTGCTTCCTGGTGCAGTAGAGTCATCAGCACATCAAAATCTCACAATTTTCTGTCATTTGATTTGTCTGCCAAATGAGGGTCTAAAATATTGTCTCAAAATGTCAAACGTCTCTCCCTATAATGCAATGATTTAAAACATTGCATTGTGGCCCATGTTAAGATTCTTTGTTGTCTGTCCATGTTTTTTCAGTTGACATAATATGTCAATTAAAATAATCTATAAAAAAAGAATTATGGTCCTCCTGATTGTAGATTCCGCAACTTACGCCAACGATTGATGAGACCTTTAAGGGATTTCTTTCTGCTTCTTAAAAAGGTGTTCATACTAACAGATTGTTGAAGATTGGTTATATAATATTCCTATAAATCTTTACTCAGAGTGAAAATGATTATTATTCAGTATTAAAAGAGAGCTGGCATTCCACACAGTAAATCCTGCATCTGTTTAAACAAGACACTTTCTTGAGTCGGTAGAATCATGTTACTTAGTTTGAATTGAATGCAGTTTATAATGTCATTAGATCAACCAGCTGCCGAATTCATGTCAATTATAGGAACTCATAGCATTGCCTGCGATTGACAACGGTAACAAAAAATCCTAATCCCTAAACTAACATCATTAGCATCCAAACCCAAACGCAAACCGAATTGCTTCTTCTTTCAAGTAACCAACAGCGATGAATAACCACCGATCCCATTATACGTTTGGCCACGGGATAACCATCCACTTCAATCAAAGAATTTACGATATACATGTTATTTTCGTCGGGCTATTGACCAGTGTTGGACTTTGGCGTTTCTAAGTATCTCCCAGACATTTCAGGGTATTGTTCGACGCAGACACGAGTTGTACGGTTTTTAGGATGCAAGAGACATTGTTACAAAGAAAAAGCAAAAAGAATGCGAATGGGTAATAAAATCCTAGCCGAATGAAGCAGTCACTCGAAGTTTGCAGTTTCATGTCCAATGGTGACCTTAGAGCAAAGATGGGATCAGAAAGTTTGATTTATTTTTCTTGTGCCCAGAAGTACGTTAGCAAATACTCCATAAAAGCAGTATATTTATGTGTGTATATATATATATATATATATATATATATATATAATGTGGGGCCTCGTTTGTGTTTTTGCTTTATACAGTTTTTCTGCATGAATTGTTTTCTCACTTCATTTGAATTTAGAAATTGTTCTTTTTGTGTGTAAATGCTTTCAAAATTGTGAAAGCAAATATAACTTTATCACGATGTTGTATGTGGTAGAAAGTAGAATATAAAGTACCCTTGATAATATTACATTCCAGCTTTTGGAATGTGGTTTTTCAATTTGCTTTTCATCGGCCTGAAATGATTATCAAAATATTTGCAGTGTCGATATTAGTATCTTTTTTTATTCTAACATGTATTTCATTTTATGTGAATCTGTGTCCAATGTTTCCGCTGTAAGTTAAATTAACGTGCTTTGAATTATTTATTTCATTTAATCGCATAAAGGGAAAAACACTAAGGGTTCTAATGCGTCGCATAATGGCTAACCTTGACAATGTTAACGGAGATTGTATCCTGTGAAAATTTTGAAGCCATGCTGATATTCCTGGAAATATTACACACACACATATATATATATATATATATATATATATATATATATATATATATATATATATATATAAGAAGAAAGAGTCTCAAGTGTCTTTGCACTGACGAAGGTCTGAGGCAGACCGAAAATCTTGTAATAAAATTTTTTTGTAATCGTTGGATCCATGGCGTACTTGAGACTCTTTCTTCTAATAATTACAACATTCGAAGTCCAACACGTGGAAAATTCCAAGATGAACATATATATATATATATATATATATATATATATATATATATATTTATTTATTTATTTATTTATATTTGATACCTGTTACATTGTTATCATATCTCGCAGAAGGCTTCATTGTCACATAGATTACGAAGTGAAATTGTACACACCGACACACACATACTCGTATTCACTGCACCTTCCTGAATGTCTTCGATATTGCTGTTGCCAGTTGCCGCGGCTTCTGTGGAGTATGTTCTCGTTTCACTCACTGCGACGGCATAGGTTTTCTACACCTTGACTCAGTAAAGCGCGCTGCGTGAAGGCGATCGGGCGGCAGCATGCACACGCCACGCCATAAAAGGATGTCGGCGCCGTTTGATAGAAGATTAACACATGTGGGGATCATTCTAAATAAACCGGTTTCTCTCTCCTCTCTCTGCATCATTTGCAAGTTGATAAAAGCGATTGATGTTGGAATTCCGAAGAAAATGTTGATCCGAGGTTGCTGACGGGAACACAAGGTTCCGACGCGGTTCTTTCAGTTACTACGGAGGTTGTTTTTTTGTTCAATAACTAGGATAGCTAAGGGAGGGAGACGGTTGGCTGGCAATTACATAACTTACATTAATGTTCACATTTTCAATTTTCTGCAGGAACGAATACGACGAGACGCCACAAGGGCATGCAGTTCAGCCGACAAAAGGCATAAAATTTCCGCAGATATTGTACTTTTGACAGCTAATCATCGGAAAATGCATGCAGAAATTTGCTTCCTAGTTTTGGCTCTCCGAAAAAAACAAAAACAAAAAGAAAACAAGAAAACAAATTAAGAACAAACAAATAATAATAATATGTCCTTAATCAGTAACGGTCATTGACTGTTCCGAAACGATTTTAAAGCATCAAATACATTTAAACTATTTAAGAATCATTCCTCACTACTCATCCCTCACTCACAAACAAACAAACAAACAAACAAGCAAACAAACAAAGCGTATAGATTGACCAAGGACGTTTGAGAATGGTGCGACGTAAAAGCTATTCTCAAGTTGATCAAAATTCCGCTATGTTTCCAAATAACTAGTGTTCAATCAACTATCATATGATGTCTGACATAATAATTGTTCCATGTCTGGGAATAAAAGAAGGTAAATACAGTCAAGCTGAAAACAGATAGGAATAGCGAAGTATTGAGGTATGTCCAAATCTTTCTTGCGCTGTTTGTATTTTCCCCTGTTTTATTGCGGTACTCTCAATACCTGGGCAAACCGTCCTCATCTATCATACTCAGATCTGAAAGCAGTCCTTTCAGGCTTAAAACCCGCCAGATTGTCCACTGTTCTCCCCACCCCCATACAGTGCAGAGATTGCGATAAGACACATTGTCAATCGTAAATCACATTACTCACTTCTACACAAAACAGTGCTATCCTGTTTTTGATCAGTTCCTTTTACTCGTGTTGCCTTTCGGTTTTTACCCCCTCTTTCACTTTTATTCCGCGCGAATTACATTTTCCACTCTTTTCAATTCACCCAAGGACATGGACTCTGATAGGCTGTGTCTATTTAGTACTTTTTAATTTGATTCTCTGTTCCGTTGTTGTATATAGACTTAGAAGTTTTCTGGTCTAACTGGAATGGAGCACAGCCTCAACAAGACCAGGGAGGTTCTCACCTCCCTGACTAAGTGCGGCTAACTACAAAACACATACAAGACATTTGATATTTAATTCTCTCTGTCTCTCTTTCTTTCTTTCTTTTTTCTCTCTCTATTTCCATCGTTCTCCGCTCACTCATGTCAGTGCTTTCATAATCTTTTCTCTAAAAATGGCATTAGTACAAGAAAATAAAGTCAACGTCCATCGTGATGCGTTTAGAGTGCTTAAGGCATAATGTCTTCAAAGAGACCAGCTATACCAAGAGTTAGAATATGTTATTTTGGTTCTGCTATTGGCCATGATTTGTGAAGCATAACTGTTTTCAGTCAGGAATGTGAAACGTTCATTCTATTTTCCCACTTCTTAAAAAAGAAATTACCATAAAGATTAGAACAAATAGTGAATCGTGTTTTTTTTTTTCGTTATTGTTTGCATATCGTATCCACTGATCTGCAATACCGTTCGATCAGTCCTTCTCCCATTTCTGCTCGGCTCTCGAAAAAAAAAGGTCAGTACGTTTCGTGTAATTTCGCCTGGTTATTTTCGAGTTCGTCGTTGAGTATGCTATATATGTTATAATCTTTATACTTTTGTAGGAGTTGGAGGAGTCACAGTGATAGGGTGCTGCTTGTTAATGGTATGAAATATATTCTCCTTTATCCCATAACTCGACTCGTACCAGATAAGCAGTATTTTGTTCAATTCCGCCTTTCTGTCACTTGTATCTATTGTGTTGTTCTTTTTGCTGTTGTTGTTGCTCTCCTTCTTGTTATTGTTGTTGTTAGTTGTCCTTCTTCTTATCTTCTTCTCCAAACTGTTTTTTTTTTCTCTGCAATGGTATGTTCGTGCTTTCTTTTTATGATCAAAAATTTTGTTTTTGACCATTATGATTAGAGATATAGATACGAAATAGATGGAGATAGATAGATAGATAAAAAGAGATATCGATCATTGATATCACTACTCTCCCTGTTTCCCGTTAATTTGTCATTGTGTTTTGAGTAGTGATGAGGAGAGGGGAAAAAGAGGAAAAACACACGAAAGGCTATTACTAACAATCACACCACCAGCAGCATATTTACCGTGTGACTGCGAAGTGATCTTGTCTAAGCAAGATTGAATGCACTCGGTATCACCATTCCCTTCTAAATATTGACATCTCCTCACCCTTTCACCCGAAAGGAGTTTCCCCTCCACAGACGCCACAATTATGTCATGTAATACACGTTATACCTTTATGGCTTTATGACCCTGTAATTAGTTATTGGTACAGGAAACACAATATGCTACAATCGCAGTCCCAAGAGAAGGTCTAGTAAGCCTTTTTCTGTTTGCCCGTGAGACGATTAGCTTCATTTTACTACTAGCTGAAAGTTTTCTCGAAGTAATACGTCTTGGGGCACTGTCCGTGTAATCATTGAATAGGCTACTTCGTTGTGTCAGGATCTATCCGCTGTTTACCACCGTAAATAGACTGAGTAAAGGAAGGGGTAATAGCTGCCAGCACCTAGCTTCATTGAGAGTGTTTGGGTTCATTTAATAGTCCTTCAAATGGAACGCAGAAAAGGGATCAATGGGCACACTTGACAATCGATAACACTCTGCAGTTGTAAAAGAGTTCACGTGCAAGTATGCAAATGACTAGAATAGCGAAGTCCTATCGAGAAAAAAAAAATGTGTCCGGGCCTTGGACCTTGGACGCCATGTTTCAAATCTAGAAAAAAAAAAGACTGAACAAAACTGGCCACGATGGCCGAGAGAGCAGACGCCTCAGCGAACTGGGAGTATCTTGTTGTATGATTACAGTACAGATTCACTTTTATCCATGACATAGCTGGTGTTCAACACCTACTGTAGGATCTCCCATCTTGAAATCATAAATTAGCGATTTCATTCAAACATTTGATATTATTTCATAGACAGACTGGAACCGATCAAGTCAGTTTCATCTGAACTCATATATAAATTATGAAGGTTCCTTTATCAAATATTCTGTGCAAAGTGTGTGAGGTGTGCATGTGTGTATGTATGTAAGTTTTAATTTCTGTTTCTATGAAAGAAAGTATTGCACGTCCGGGAAAGGTATCATGTCAAAAAATAATGTGTGACTATTGTTACTTTGTATACAGCAATATCAGCTCATTATGTTATATTTACATTGTCTGAATGTAAATGAATACTGTAAAGATTATTGAAAAATCTACCTTGTATTGGTGATGTGAATAAAGATGATAAATGAAGCAACGGAAGTCATATTAGATATAAGGATATGAGAATCATTTCATAAAGCATAGTGCGACAATGCAAAGGAAAGTTGATTTTTCGTACGGTATACAATGGTATATCCGACTAAGAATTGATATATTTCGCCTTCAGTCATTTTCCAACTGTCATCCTGTGAAGCGATCATGCTAACCCTAAATTTCCTCTGCTGATTTCTGTTTCTTCAAATTATTTTCTTTTGCAGAACGTTGAAATGTTTATTATGTGAGATGAGGGATCTCCTAGATTTGTGAATATGAGTGGTTTTCAGAGGAGACGAAAAACAGTGATTGAAAACTTGCGAGAGGATTGAGAAAGGGGGCACGTGAAAGGGGAGAAAGCTGAGCACTGTTTACCATTTGGAGCAGTGATTTAAAAAAAAAAAATGTGCGAGTTATCACATTTGATGCATATGTGTAGGTCAATTGTATCACAAAACATTTTACCACATAAAACTTTCCCAGTGAAGCCAAAAATATTGGGAGACCAGGGGGGTGTTTCATCAACGTTTGTCGGCGCCGACAACTTGAATCACCATAGTAACAGTCAGTGACCAGAGCATCTCAGCCAATCAAAACCAAGGATTTTGCTGAAATTGGTCAGTGCCGACAGTTGTCGGCACTGACAAGCGTTGATGAAACACCCCCCAGAACTGTATAAGACGATTTATTCTAGAAACAATTCTAATAAAAATATTCTTAACATTTTGTATATTAAACAATACTTAGCACTAATTATACTGATCGACATTTTTGCATTGGTTGTTTCTATCCCTATAACTCACATTTTGGAACTATTCTAAAGTACTAAAGCAGGGTTTTTGTTTTATCTGTAAATGGTAAATAATACCTTTAACGACAAAGAGTATTGACGATTAGTAAGATACACCATGCTGAGGAGAACAGCGTTTAGCCCTTCCCCTCAGAAATATAGCAATCTCAAGAGTTCTGATGCTGGACTTAACCATGGAGTTTGAATTCAATAGAACAGGTGGCAATTGCTCTGTGAAGCACCCATTTATTAGCCTTGATATGAACTACGATCATGTGACATACTTACAGACATTTGACGAACACACGTTGGCCTAGTAGAAATCTAGTTTCATGGTTTCACTTTTGTCAATGAAGCCGAGAAACACGATTGTGTGTAAACGACCGCCACATGTGAAGAAAGACGCCATTGCAAAAGGGTGAATACGTACATCGTAATCTCTCTTGATTTTTTTTTTTCTATTCAGTTAAATTTTTGTATTTCGGGACAAAGCAGAACTCGCAAATAGCAACCAAAGTTATTTCGTTTTCTTGTTGCACGTAGAGACAGAAATCATTGATTTCACTTTTTCCGTTCTTCATCCGTCATTAATGGGGAAGTTTTGAGTTTTCTCCAAACCTGCTTTCACAAGCTGTGAAGGACATTTTCTACTCTTCGTTTTCTCATTTCCAGATACTCGTCAAGAGCATGTTGTAGGGGTTTAAACATTTTTGCGAGATATCTGACCTCATTAGCCTGTCAGGTCATTAATTATTCCCCAAACTATCAATTAAAATGTTCTTCTTGGCTTGTGTAGCGCCCGGGGGTACTCGGGAGGGGCGCGCTGTATCTCTCAAGCACGCCATCAATCTCGGAAACCGTGCAAATGCGCGCTGCCGACGACCGCGAGCGCAGCCCCTTGTGTGCTGGCCTAGCGCCGCCTGCTTGCCCGGGGAAGTTGAGATAATGAGTTTTCACGGGTGATAAGAAACCGGACTATATGTTTTTCTTTCTTTCTTTTTTTTTTTTTTTTTTTTTTTTGGTCACGAACCACAGAAGCCTGATTGACAGCCGTGAAGATTCGTTTCTATTATGATTTTCCTGTTTGTTTTGTAGGTAGGATCACCTACAATTGCATAAAATTAATTTCGAGCTGAATGTTGGCCCAAGGAGAGTGCGCAGCTTCGTTCAGAGCGAGGCAGGCTCAGTGACATGTAGTGCTTCTTTCCTCAGGACAGATCGCAAACAAGTCCTTCTTTACACCTAAATCTCACCATTTGTTGATTATTTTGTTTGTGCTACAAAGTCAAGACACGTCACAAAGGAGCACGCTTTACACTTGTAAATTATCCAGACCATGCAGGAGGCATCAACCCCTGTACTAAAATCTAATCATTATCGCCTTTATTTGAGATTCGGAAAGGAAGGAAAATCACATTGAAAGCCAACGATTAACACAAAAATTGAGCAAGGCACAGCTACCGCCAAGGTTTAAAAACTAATGAAAGTATACTAAGGGACATGCATAAAGTAGGGGCATACCTGGTAGTATTTTTAGTATTGCTATCAAGCATGATTATCATTATCGCTATTATTTGTTTCATCCACTTTATCAATTGTAAAAACGAATTCATGCTTTAGCAGTTACATTGTGTTATATAAAAAGTCTTATGTTGTTTCAGTGCAAAACACTCTATGAGAGGTCTAGTTCTTTTCCACTAAAATATCGCCATAGAAGATGAAGTATAGAAGCTACAATTTACTGATTGATATATATTCGATCATTATTACCAATACGAGTAAGGATAAATTTCCGGGCTGATTAGATGAAATTAAGACTGGGGGAAGTGTCTGCTACATGACGCTTACACTGAGGTGTCAATCATGACTCAACACATGTATTGTGGTCTTCTTGACTTAACGCGTATAGCTGTTGTCTTCAAAGAGAGGAACTAATAGCTGACAGCAATTTCGTCGGGATGCGCCCCTTATCCCCTCATTACCAGTTAAACGTTGCTTAAGTTGTTATCCTAATCGAGCACCGCCCATAATTTATGCCATGCTTGTAACAAGAATGGGTATATTATAGCAACAACAAAAAAGTTTCCTGCATAAGTGAGGGTACCTTCATTACGCATCGAGTGTAATATTGTGCGGCCCCTAAGTCAGTAATATAGATTTTAACACCTTGCTTTAATATCTTTATTACGATGTGTAAGGATGAAATTCCTTGCCCCCTCCCCCCCCCCCCCCCCATGGTCCCCCAGCGAGGAGCAGCGAAGCCAACAACTCAAACGGGGTGTGAAAAGTGCGTGCAGTACACCGCTAGAGACTTGATTACCATCGTACCGTTTCAAGTCGGCCACAAAGAATGTCGTTAATGTTTAAATGGAGCGTCATTTCATGCCTTTGTGCAGAACTAGTCAGATAGAGCTCACTTCATTACACGCTTTGATCCGTGGTTATAATCTCATTACACCAATGCCTCCCCGTTTGTAGAGCTTCGCTAATCCCGGCAACGCTGTGAAGATCAGAGGAGGGGCGCGCCGCGATCAAGGGATCCTTCGCAGTCTCGCGTTTTGTCTTCAGAGAATGGGTCCGGGTCGCCTCGAAGATAGCCACACAGGAACCATAGTAGCCCAACAATGGCCCAAGCCGCGTTTAATCAATGCCATAATAGTCCCTCAGAGACCTATCACAATATGTAAGGAACACGCTACTCAGGAGTTGGCTTTTCAGGACAGCATTCCGCGAAGCGTGTAGTTTTCTTATTCTCTTCGCTCCTTTTCTTAATGGCTTGTTTCTTTACTTTTTTTCTTTCTCTCTCTCCAAACAAAGTCGTTGTGGTAGAACAGAAGTGGAAAACAACAACAACAACGACAAAACGTATGATGAAACTCGGACTCGTCTTTTAGACAATATCAAAGTATTAGTAGTCGAAGGAGTCTTTCTCTATTACCATCGATGAATAGAGACAATCGAGGGTCTAGTTTGGTCCTAGCGCCACACAGTCTGCTGTCGAGCCCACCACCAGGGTAAGGAACATCTCCCGCCCCTTCTTCCATTCCTCCATCTGAAAGAAGGACAAAAGAAGAAGAGCAGTATTCCATGCCAAGACGTACGCTATAAGGAACTATAGGCAACATCGATGTGCTTCATGACTTCGAAGTGACTAGTGCAGCAGTTGGTTTGACCAATAAGGCCCTAGTCTAGTGCCTTCTTGGTTAAACAAGGGAGGTACCAGTCTAGTACCTCCTTGGTTAGACACGGGAGGTACTAGTCTAGTACCCTCTTGGTTAGACCAGGGGGTACTAGTCCAGAACCTCTTTGGTTAGCCCAGGGAGGCACTAGTGTAGTACCTCCTTGGTTATCCCAGGGAGGCACTAGTCTAGTACCTCCTTGGTTAGACAAGGGAGGTCCTATTAGTATAGTACCTTCTTGGTTGAACCAGAGAGGCACTAGTCTTGTACCTTTTTGGTTGGAACATGGAGGTACTAGTCTAATACCTTCTTGGTTAGACCAGGAAGGTACTAGTCTAGTAGGTGCCTACCTGGTAGGTGCCTTTTTACAATTTTTCTTATTGCAAATGATTGACAAATTGCGCGACTTCGAAGAAAATAAGCTCCAATTATTCAGTGCTTTAGTAGTAGCCATTATATATTAAAAAATGCCAATCAATTTGTCTACCATTAACTAAAAAAAAAAAAAAAAACAAAAAAAAAAACAACAACAACAACAACCCAACACAAATTTATTGATTTGAATACACCCATAGCATTATCATCGTCATTCTGGTTCTTTCTCTCTCTTTTTGTCCATTCCTTTACTTTGTAGTTTTAGAATGTTGTTGTTGTTGTTGTTTTCTTTGTTTTGTTTGTTGTTTTTTTTTTTTTGGGGGGGGGGTTATTGGCGTGTATAACTCAGGATTGAGTATTTACGTCCATAAGAAGAGAAAAAAGAATTTAGAAGAAATGTAGACTTTCATCAATACGTTTTCGCAACGGAGTGACACTCACTTGTTGGAAATGTCGAAATGATAAACACACACACACACACACACACACACACACATCTCGATATTCGATATAGAGTATTTAGAGTGCAACAAATGAAACGTGACATACTTACAGCACCCAATTTCTAATACAGAATGGTAATCAAACATCTCACAGATTGAGGTTTGAGACGGCAACACACACATACGCAATTAACACACTCATGATATGATGCACGCTCAAATTCTGACGAACTTGTGATCACAACCATTTGCAACACACATGATTTCAGGCTGAATGAAAAGAATTTTACAATACTCTGGCCTGTAATATCAATAGTTTATTGTGCTGCTGGAACATGTGGCACATTGTAAGCAAAACATACACGACGTTTTAATGATTACACTTGCGTAAATGACGCATCATTGTTCGGGATCCGCTAGTAATTTGTAAGAAATTTCGTCTAAGAATTATTCATTCAAGAAGTCATAAGCAGAGTTTGATCGCAAAAAGGATTAAGCGACATTTTTACACAATAAAGTAAGTCCTTCATCAGGCAGAGCAAAATATTTTTTCACTAATGTCTAACTTGTTCCATAACAAGGAATATTTTTTAAGTTATGATTAAAGGTATCCCATATTTTCTATTTTTGACGGGTTTTTTTAGCAAATATCTGATATCATCAATAACGAATTCAATTCCTTTCGTGACCAAATTCTTCATATCATTATATTTGTCTTTGTGCGTGTTTGCGGGTGCATCAGTTTTAGAAACTAAAATGCATGTGCACTTGTGGATGAATTAGGCTCGATGACAATCCGGTTAACTTTATTGCGTATATAAAGCATGCAGCAATTCATCTACTTTCTCTTTCATTTTAACATTTTTCTTTTCTGGCGTTTTCTGTCTTTTTTTTTCCTTGCTTAGAGAAATTCGTTGTTGTATCGGCCTCAGTGTAGCAACACGGCTTAACGAGTAGCAAGTAACTAACTTAACCAGCATTCTGGAATCCCTAGGCTAAGCATGCTTTATTGTTCTTTAAGAATATTCGAGAACGTACGAGTGAGTACAATATGCGCGCATTGTGTGTTTATAATGTGTATATTATGCCATAAATTCAGTTCTCCGTTTTGATCAGCCACTTTGGAATATCAAGAAGTGACAGTAAAACTGTATAAACACTCAATTGTCGCATGTATCTTCCATTTACTGATAGTAGTAACTATGACCAAATATATAACCGATTGTATATTCCTATTGAAAGTCAGTATGGGATAAAGCAAGAATGAAAAAAAAAAAAAAAAACACGCTCCATTCTGTTATATTGGTACCATGACAAGTTTTGAGATGTATTCTAAGCCATGCTGTTAAATTGCGTAGATAAAAGTATCAGATACACAGCATGCAGGAGACTCTACATACACTCACCTGATGATATGCCGCCAGAATACCACAAAGGAAGACATACAAGCAGTAAAATCAACCTTCAAAATGCACCGCGTCGCTCTCCGTATACACTTGGCGCCTTATGTTTTTTTAACACACTTTATTTCACTCGGCGCATTACTTGTTTTAAAATAGTCTGTCTTCAAGACCCAATACTGAGTCCCTGCGATATCTTTCAAACACATCAAGGCAAGTTTCAGTGGTTGTTTTGCTTGTAAAAGACGAGACGAGAGACTCATCACTTTCAAGAAGTTAAAGAAAAATTGTTAACGTTACTAGCCCAGTGCGTGCCTATTATGTTCCTCTGGCAGTGGCGATGCCATCGATCTAAAAATCCAACGACTTGATGGAAAGTAATTCCCTACCCCATTGATCGTTCTCAATTGATACAAGCACAACTAAAATACGTCTTCAAGAGGGACAAAAATATATGCCATATCATTTATTTAATGAATCAAAAGTTGATTTTAATAATCTTATCTCTCAGAGCGCTATCTCTGTAATAGTGAAACGATCAGATATCTCATCCCCCCCCCAAAAAAAAAAATGAAAAAAAAAAAGAATAGTAAGAGTAATTTGTACCTCTCTCGACATGTACCTCAGTTCTTGGAATGATGCCATCATTAATGATTACAAATCACAATAGGTATTTTCATGTCGAGCACCTCAACTGAAATCAATTTTGTGTTGGTGAGCCAGGGGCGACGCCCTGAACATACAATGTTCGTGGGTATAATTTTTAAACACACGTGCAGATAAATAACCGTATGTCTTACACCGTCTTAAGTACTCTGCAAGAAAATGAATTTATCTGTTTGGTGACGCGGTATCATCGATACCACTACAACTATACACGCTATAACTTAACTATAGTGATATGAAGAATCATAAAATTATCGGTTTGTGCTTAGGTACGTATGTTTCTGTTTGTTTGTGTGTGTGTTTATTCATCTGTTTATTTTCTTTGGCTCTACAATTTGCCTGAGAGAGCAAGAAAATCTAAAGCCGTCTTGAGTAGCTACTAAGTTCACGGTAAAGGTTGAACATTTGTTTTGGCATTAGGTAAAGATGATGTGTGGTCAATTTTGCATGAATTTGGCAAATAACTGTAAAAGAATGCAAAAAAAAATTACGTACTTGTAGATCATGCAAACAAAATTGAGATGTTGACGACTGAAAAAGAAACAACTCGAAGATGTAAATGACCAACAAAAAAAAAAAAGCAAGCGTAAGTGAAAACTCAGCTGGTTTGATAGACAAAAATAATATACCTCTGTCATCTCATGTTCTTCTTCACTTACGAGGAGAAGAAATGACAATTAGACAGTGACAGCAGTCAGATAAGCAAGTATTCTGAGAAGCAAAACGTCAAGACAAATGTCAAGAGCTGTTGCAGGTAGTCGTGATAATGAAAGCACAATGCTGCCATCATAGACTCGTCCTTTACAGACTGTACCTGTGTACTGTCAGAGTTGATGGAGTGTGCTTTAAAGGATGTTACACTACAGCTCGCTCCTGCTGTGACGTTATGTCACGTGTTGTGTATGACGTCACACATGAATAATCGCCGCCTCGTTTGTAACAACATCCCTAAGATTTCCTGTAAGATGGTAATCAAGTGAATGGTGCGACATATAGTTCACACAGAGTCAACATTGCTGAGTTCATGCCATACAGTTCAAAGCAATGTATCATTTTACTAGTAAGTAGTCTTCACAAATCATTCATGAATAAGGAACATTTCCATTCTTTAAAGCATAATAATTACAGTGATGTGATGGGTACTATATCAAAATCCTTGTCACTAAGCACTGGTAGACAAAATAATGTTAGCACCTTTCGTCAACGTGTAATTCATTCTTCAATCGCCTTCGCCGAAGCAGAGAGAATGCACACACAATGTAGCAAATGAATCAATTCGAAAAAAAAAACAACAACAACAACTCGCTATCTTTCGTGACATACTATACGGACTTGGTCCATTTACACGCATATAGCAGCGGCAGCAATTACCGATCCCATGCTCAGAGAGAGTAAGACAGACAGATAGACAGACACACACACAGACAGACGAACAGACAGAGGGTGAGGGAGTGGGAAGTGAAAAAAAAAGAACAAAAAAGATCATAACAAGACAAGGTACACATTATAACTGATAGCAAGATACATACAATTTAGACACAATAAACTCTTCACAAATAAAGGTATATTATATGACTATTTATAACTCTTAAAGCATTTATCCCTCGTTCTTTGTCACTAATCTGCAGGTGTTTATACTGTGAATTATACAGTAATCACATACTATCTTTTTGGTTTAAACTTTATCACACACAAAATTTTTATATTTTGACACTGCCAAACGTACACACGCTTGAGTGTTTCGGGCCAGTGCTGATACGACGTATCACAGTGAAGCACAACATGAAACCTCGCTGAATTGCACAATTAAGTTTGAGCAATTACAAGAGACAAGGTTGAACTCGAAAACAAAATAAAGGCAACAAAATAATACAATTCCGTGGTGCACTATTTACATCTTTTGTACTAATGACATGATGTGTCTTCGACTTCTGGAGAAAAAAAATGTACGAGAAATTATTTTCGTAAGTGGACAAGTGCGAGATATGAGCACAGAGCACTGTATGAGACAGTGTAGAGACTTCTTCATGGTTACATTGGAGCACAAAGAGTTATTCTATGTATAGACATTAGGAATTGCACCTCACTTTACGCAAGCTTACTATCCATCGAACAACATCGGTTATCAATAACACAATCACAGTTATTGTTACGACAACCAATACTGACGTGATTGTTCGTTTTTAAAACGTTAAATATACCTCCCACTTTGCTCAATACATTGGGATGGTGAAACATGCTTTATTTCATCAATCTTGGTGTTATCAGTAGAGTGTGCATCCAGTCGTCTTCACAAGAAAGTGTTTGTAGTGTAGAAGTGTGGAAAAACGCGTTGATTAAGCTGAGTACATTCAGAAACTCGCGGTTCACACGTCTTTGTTTTCAAATATTGTGCGCCATTTGCGGTACGCCCATGTACTGCGCTCTGGAATCCATGTTTTGTCCGTACCAGGCATACTGTGGATGGGAATGATGGTACGAGTGAGAATGAGGTGCGGCTGAATGCTGGGCGACATGGGAGTGATAGTAATTATCTCTCATGGCGACTGGCATGTCCATGGACGAGCCGATGTTTCCCCCGTGAGCGCCAACGGCGTTCCCACCCGTGGCAGGCAGCCCACCACCGGCGCTGCTTCTGCCCGACTCGCTCGTTTCCCAGCGGGCTGCTGATGGGATACCGCAGGCGAGTCCCGGAGGAGTGAGTGGGCGGCTCATGGTCATATTGTGATGCGGCTGAGTGCCGTGGTGCTGCGCCACTTGGCCGAGCGGCGGAGAGGCCGACTGTCCCTCGACGTGACCCATCGGTGTCGGAGGCTGCTGATGAGAGGCTGAGTTTCGGGGGAGCGGAGGGGCCTGTGGTTGTGGCTGCAGTTGCTGATGTTGAGGCGTAGGAGGGGTCTGTCCACCATGTTGCGAGTTCTGCTGGTGTGGTTGGCTCCCAGGTCCTTGTTGTTGACTCATTTCATTTTGAGAGGACGAGTTGCTGTTGTTGTTGCTATTGATTTGGTTTTGTTGTTTGAGAATCTTCTTATATTTTGACCGCCGATTTTGGAACCATATTTTGACCTGTAAGTTAAATGGAAATATAAAGACAGAAAGGGATGGAAACATCAAAGCGATACAATTTTACCCAAACTCTGATGACGTAATGGCACAATCCATGCACTTTGGCTAGCAAGGCTTACCTAAATGAAGATATTGCAGAAGTGTATTTCAAAAACTTTTATCAACTTGCAGAAAGCAACACATGTTATATGTCAAATTGATTGGTTAATTACAGGAAAAGTAGATGATAAGTGTCGGATAACGTATAATTGCTAAATGAAGTCAATGAATATAACAATGACACAGAGTGCGAGGGTTCACAGAAACAAGAAATGTCGCCTCTGATATGAATTGGGCAAGAAAACAACAAACAACTTTCGACGTTTGCTTATCGGTATAAGAACACGTCTAGTTTTTATATTAGCGAAAGGGGAGAAGATAAGGGAGGATTGACTCCTCTATTTTCATCTCTCTCTCCGTCTCCCCCCCCCCCGCCCCCCTCTCTTATTTTCTTTCTCCGTTACTTTGAAAGCGAACGAAGCAGCTAGGATACCTGATGAATATTCATTACACGACTTTATGGCCAAGTCCGTGCTATATGTACAACACGGAAGAAGTGCCCAAAAACATTGAGCGGTGGTTCCTTCTCAACAAAATTAGGAAACAATAATCTCATCATACACGTGTATGTATTTATTATGAGTTTGATCTGGCAAGCCTGGTATTGGAAGGTTTCTATCGCCTTCTCTTTCTTGCTCTTTCTGTCTCTCCTATTATCCCCCTTATCCACGAGCATCATGTTGGACCCCCCCCCCCCCTTCTCTTATTGCATTAACATATTGTATCATCGGTTGCCAAAAGGTATTGGCGACCGTTCTGTATGGTAATTCATAACACATGTACTGTAATTATGTCACATAATGTATTTATAATCAAAATTGTTGAAATTGTAGAAACTGGTTATAATGAGTATCATATTTGTATGTAGTATGTTTGATTATGTTGATAAAAATTGGTAAATGATGCCATACGGAGAACAAATAAATCAAATCAAATCAAATCAAGTCAGCCGACCTGAAGTGAGACTGCCGAGTATTCAATACAATTCTCGGAAATTAACATAAGTATTAAGTCAAAAACAAGGGAAAATGACACGAGATGCAGGAATAAAATTTCTGGAATACAGACTAATCGGAAGCATTCTAAAGAGAGATAAGTCTGTAATCATAACATTCATGTGGAAGGATTACAACGAGGAGGTTTGTGTTTGTGCTTCCATACAAATTCAATATTATTCAGTCATTCGTTCTATCAATTACTTCTCCGTTTTCTTGCGAAAGAAAAAGCCAAGTGAAGTGTTATTGTGTGATTCGAAAGATAAGGCCGTAAAGGAGACGATTAGCTATTACTATTCAATAGTTAAAAGGAAAAGTATTCGCTTTTTCTTTTTGAATTAATCAGTTCATGTGTAGATTCGCAGCTCTGTTACTAAAATACGTTGTAATATCTTTTTATCAATTCGGAAACAGATTTCTTCTCACTTTCGTTTTCATTGTATTTTGCTAAAAAAAAAAAATGAACTGCCACAAAATTTGATAACATAGTCAAACATTCAACAATGTTCAAACTCAATTTCATTGTTCTGGTAACAACCTTGCACTGTTAACAAAATATTTTAACAAAACATTGGTAATATAAGAAAAAAATGACAACACTTGTAAGGATTGAGAAGTTATGAGAAACTGGCTTGAATTCTTATCTTGACATAAATCTTTTCGTGATCCATCAATCAATTGCAATTGAAAAGGACAGAAGCCGTCGTTCAGAGGTGTTGTCGGAAAAAAAAATGGGGAAAATCCTTAGGCATCTTTGTAACAAGACAAGGTATAGCCGGGGTTGACTTGGTATGCGCACAGGAAGCGGAGAAACAAGCAAATTAGCATTGATATGAAAGCAGCTTCAATTAGCCTCGGGGTCTGCAGACTCGTAAGCTCGTGTTAAATGCGATTAATTGGTCGGCAAGTGATTGTCAAAATTGAAAAGGTGTACCCACAGCTCACACGATTTGTTGTCGTGAAAGAGTGGAGCAAGCCCGTCGCTGATACAATCACAAACACCAAAGAACAATTTGGCGCGAGGTCAGGCGTAATTGTGACGATCCATGAGACATAACTAATCTTGTTTCTTTATGCCTTGGTCGTTGAAGATTGAAGAACATGGTATCAAAATACTGTTGAAATTTCCTTGACGTGTGAAACAGCAGTCTCACGAGCAATCTTACTCTAGATTTAAAAACGAATTTGTCATTTCCTTGATCGAAAAACTGGCCATTACTAACTTTGTGTAATTTCTGATAATTTTGATTACCTGTTATAGTAAAAACAATTCAAAAGTGGCGATGAATTTATTTTAGCCTTATTCTAACTTAAATAGTTATGTGCAAGGCACATCACAGCACCCTGACTGTTGATTCCCCGTAATATATCATGGCATCCCAGTCACAACTGTATTCGAACTTCAAGAATAATAAAGTATAAAAAGAAAGTGTGAGTGCTGTCCCAACTTGCTTCACAACGGTCAAAGACGGCGCGCCGCGCCGTCGGTAGGGCCTAAATAGAACACGCAAATATTGTCATCTATTTGAGTGCATTCCGACAGATTAGCACCTCGTTTGGCCCAAGAAATCGAAGTGGAGTGCCAAAGTAAATACGAATGATTTGCAAAGAGTGCATGATAGCAGGGACCTTTTCATGTTGAACCAACATGATTATACCGGGCGTCGGGCTTCAATGCGCAGTATATCCGCGTATACCCTCTCACTTGAATAACGTTGTACCTCCCCTTAAGAGTCGTCAACTTTACTTAATCTGCTTTGACTTCTCGACTAAACCATTAGTAATTAATCCTCCGCTGTGGAGATCAGTCCCACGCGGATGAAGAAAAATGAGTCTCGGCATATGTTGCATACATGAAAATGAAGTATTAGGGGAAATGAACATACAAATATATGATTAATATATAATAGGGTCAACTTCACGCGAAAAACTGATATGCATTCCGGGTTGGGTTAGGAGAGATTAAGATTATTGGCGAGGAATTAAGAGAAGTTACTCATCAATCCGTTCTTGTCATGGATTATACCTGAAGATGGCATTTAATCTCAATCATGTCTCAATGATAGTCATTGCAAATCCTAATAAGGTAAGTAAGTGGCATTCAGGTTCCTAATGAACGTGATTGTGTGTCTCAAATAAAAGAAAAAAAAAGAGGAAGAAAAGTCACTACATACCATTGACAATTTTAGATGTATGCATTATAAATTTGCTGCCTACCGTGCATTTTTTTTCTTTGCTTTGCTTCATTAATATTTTTGTTCACACATAACAATAATGTTGATGTATTTTCCGGCCCGTTCGGTCTGTTCCTGGCTGGCGTAGGAAAGGTGGAAGACTAAAAATGATGTCAAAATAGATTAGTAATTTTATCGAATTAAGTGGAATAAACCAAACAGAATATAAAAGCTTGCATCAATCGCCTCGAAGTTTCAAGATTCTCTGCAAATAATTCTCTCAAATATTCCTTTGCTCATTAAAACAAAAAAGAATGAAATTGATAACATGTATGCCCCTTGCATTAAGTTATTACAGATTTTCGGTAACTTCGCAATAAAGGCTTCTAAGGAAATAAGAGAATGATTGCTAAAGAATCGACCAAAGACAAGATTTTAGAATGTTTTTTCAACAATAAATGTGAACTGATGACGTCATCCCCTCGTCCGCGTTATATGTCTGGTTAAGACCAAAATAAATGACTCGTGCAAACATGCAATACTTTAAAGGAGAATGAAGCCTGCACATACATGTGGACTGAGTGAGTGCAGAAGTAGTAGAAGAACACATCAGATGAAGCTTAAAGAATACTGAACAATCATTTCAAAAGTTATGAATTTTTTAATGTTTTGATGCAGCCATCGCTGGATGAGGAGACTGCAACACTGTGTGAAGCATGGGAATTAAATAACGAAAATGTCAAGAAAGTTAAACATATTTCAATTTTCTAGTATAATGAAAGACCTCTTGATTTACCTCTTGTAGAGAGCAGGGTGAATTACATTATTCTTAAAATAGCTTGTCGTTTTAAAGTGACAGGGATGTGTACTTTTCATTAAACACAAAATTTTGTGGAATTGTCTTTATATTGTCATTATATCGTTTTCCAGATGCGACGCCCCGAACTGTAGCAATTTTCATTTAACGATGGCAGCACCAAAACTTTAAAAATGTATAACTTTTGAATGGAACTTTCAATGATGTGTTCTAGTAACATTGTTAAATTCACTCAATGTAAAATTATATTCGCGTTTTATTCCTCTTTAAGATTGTCTTCCTTTCTCCCATAGCATCATTTTTTTACCTAGAGTATAGAGATTCATTTAACGACATTTAACCTGTTGTTCAGCAACTATGCAAACAAAGAAAAAATGAATGATTCATTCAGGAATTTATATGTCAGATCTGGTTCTCTTTTAGTCATTATCATCATTGCCAATACCTCGTTAATTTATATCACATAAGTCGATGATCTAGCCAGTGGGACGTTTGTCCCTAGCGCAATGACTCCCGGAAGATTGACCGCTAGTGACCATCTCGCTGTCACGCCTTTGTGAACGCCCATGGCGAAATGGTTAAACAGTGGCCTGATCCACAGTGACAAACAAGGACCCCATTCTCTGTGATTTCAAAGGCATCAAGGGTATTTTAATTAACGCGTAACCGATGACACGGTTCCTACACGGCAATCTTTATTCCGACGGGACATTGTGTCTCTGGTGTATACAGGGCCTCCATCCATAGCATGTAACGTCAATCAATGATCGAGTTCATGCATGCATTTTTTTTTCCAAGGCGCATCGCAGAAACAGTCATCGGCGACGCCACATTGGCTAGCTTGCGTTGAAAGGGTTGTATACTTAATACACTGTGTTTAATGAACACATGAATTGTGCCCAACTTCCGCCTGTAAATAACATGTAGTGCGTATATTATGTTAGTCTTGATTAATGGTGCAACCACTGCGATTAAGGCGTAATCCCGGATTCCTAGCTCAATCCTGGCCCAGACGCTGTTTTGTTGTCACTAAAAGTCGGTTTATCTTTGCTTCTGTCTTACAATGGAAGAGTAATGATGCCCCCCCCCCCAAAAAAAAAAATAGATAACGTGTCGCTCTTGATACTAGATCGGATACATCATTTACATGGTGATAGTAATGAAAGGAACAATAATTTGCACTGAAAGGAAAGTAAAGGAAATGGAATTAAATGATCTCAAAAGACATGGAAACTCTTCTGCAGATTTTAGTGCTGTTCATGTTCGTCAGTTCATTTTATTATGCTTCCTTGAACAAGATATTACAAACTAGACACCATTTTATAGATAATAATATACACTCTAGTACGATTTATTGCACATGCGAGGGAAATCGATAATGATACAGCCAAATTATTACTTACTTTTAGCATGCAATTAAAAAAAAAACAGATCTCTAACTGACTTATTAGTTTACCTTTACAATCATTTCTTAATTATGAATGCTGATAAACTATTATGATTAAATGACGAAGAATGCTTAAACGGATACACGACAGTTACAAAGTACAGAGAAATCAAATCGTTTCCCCGCAATTGAAGGAAGCACAACTATCCATTTTTTTCACATGAGCATTGTAGTTTGTATTTTTTTTCTCGGGTGATGATATCAGTATGAAATGCAACACGCTGAACAGTTACATTCTAATCATGTCCACTAACAGTTTTAATGTTAGTGCTACAATAGCTATTACAATAAGATATGGAAACCCGACAGCATGTTGGTCAAAGCCAAAGTTAAAGGCAAAGCAGAAGTAACGGGTAATTCTAAGGACTGCTTCGATTTTGTAAAAATTTAAGTATGAAGGATATCATTATAGCTTTATTATCCAGTGCTCTTGCTTCCCATTTTTAAGTTGTGCCTTAGAATGAACTATTTTTTTATTTGTTTATTACTTTGCTTTAAAACTCCATCACTTGATAAAAACGTAAAAAATGAAGAGTTTGTTCGCAAAAACCGATAAGTCCATTTTTGAAGATTTTGAAGTAAGGTCTCCGTCATAAAGTACAAAATAATACATTTTAAATGATATATTGGTCACTACATAAAAAGGTACATTTTTGAAGTTATGGTCAAAAGAAGCACAAATTTTCTTATTATTCTCTTTATTTTTCTTGACCTTTAATCGCAAATATCTCCATTTGGCAAATATGGACTTCTCGGTCTTTGCGAACAAACTCTTCAAATCTTCCAAACAACATTTGGCGCTAGTCACTTTCACAGGAGGAGATTTTAACAAACCAACAACAACATGTTAGACTTCTTATGCATAGTCCTTTTCTTGCTTTATTCTTGCAACTCTTGAGTGAACACACAGAGAGATGCATCAAGAAATAAAACATAACTACTGTCAAATCGTTTCCTCCCTATATATCTAACAAGGCATACGTTGAAAATTTGAGCACTTCCGTCAATTGTCTATGAATATCAAACATCGGTTAATGTCAACTTGTGATAAGTCTATAGTGTGACATAACTGACTGTAAAGAGGTTTTAAAAAAATCATTCATTCATTCATTCATTTCATTCCATTTCATTTCCGACGAAAGTATACAATATTACTTTTGCATATATAAAAGGAAAGTACTATGTGACTTTTGCACACTCAAGTGAGATGTAAACGCAGGCCATTTTTTTTTACAATAAAACAAAACATACTTCTATATAGATAAAGAAATGCATGGGCAAATTGTAACTGAATCGTAACATTATTCATGGAATTGTAGTGCTCGTCAGAGAAAAGCAAATACAAAAATATCAATAGTGTCTGGGAGACTAAAATTAATCAAAAACGACATGAAGTCACTTGAAACTGATGAGAATATTCTTTTCCATAAGTGCTGGCTAAGCACATTGACAGAACCAAAAACTGTGAAATAATCTCGTGACTTTTCATTATAATATTCATTTCTTATAAAGTCACTGACCTATGAATCCCCCAAGCCATTTACAAATACAACTGATATAACAATTGAATCCTTCAAAACTTATTTAACCTGTTCAAATGGTCTTGAATGCCACTGCGCAATAGAAGGAAAAACCGAAAAGCTATACAAAACGGGTAGTCAGAGAAACAAGGCGACAAAGTCTAATGAATGACATTCGATTAGTGACTACGACAGAGATTATTATGAGGTAATTTGGCTTTAACAAAAACAACAAACAAGCTCAGTTAAATTAAGATATTTGAAAATACTGTCATCTCTGTCAAATATAAGTCTATATATGAGAATACATGACTTTAAAATTATGCTTTTAAAAAGGAAATTCCCCCATGTTTAAGTTAACCCTTAAATAAATCCCCTAGGTATGACGCCCTAGGTACTCGATCGCAAGCTTTTAGTTTATACATTACTGTTCATGCTTGAAATTATTCGCGAGTACCGGTATGCTTTATCATGATACTGCTTAGTTTCTGACCCTTCAAAGCACAGCAGTGACGAAAATTCATTGCTTCGGAATTTTTTTAGATTTCTGATCACTTAAACCCAATATTTCATTTTTGTTTGCTTGTTCAATTTTAAAGTCTTCGCTGCCATTCGACATCATTTGATTAAATATAAATATCGTTGTACCATGAGGTAACCTAGTTAGATTGCACAAGTAAAAGAATGTTTTAGTATCGATTTTCTTATATTAATGTAACTAACAAACTAAGCTGGCCTCTGTTCCTTGAACTTTATGTTAGTACTATAATGTTACAAAACTTAACTTTAAAATGTCGAAAAAATGGAACAAATCAAGCAGTTTACAACAAAAGATTAAAAGGAAAACCTGCAGTCAGATAATATTCTGGCAGCCTAGGTCCAAAGCTTAATATTGTCTTACGCGATATTTACCTGAGTTTGAGTTAGACCGAGCGAGGCTGCAATCTCGGCGCGCTCGGGCAGGGCAAGGTACTGGGTTTGCTGAAACCGCTGGTTCAGCTGCTGTAGTTGTAGGCTGGTGTATATGGTCCGAGGCTTGCGTAATTTTTTCCCCCTGAGGGTCATCTTGGTCTCAATGGAAGTCTCACTGTCGCTTTTGTGGTCCATGAAACCTGGCAAACGCGACCACAAGAGGCGACATTACAGGTGATCAGCATGGATTGAGTATTTTCAAAGCAGAACATGATTTTGCTATTACATGACTATTAAAAAGTTCCATTCCCATTCTCCCAAGTATTTCATATTGAAACTGCACAAAAGGTACTAAGCCTATACTGCAATTTGACTAAAACTTATGAGACAAGCTATAAACATGCACTAACACATTGAATTGAATGTTTATCAGTGTTTCTCTAAAAACACTAAAAAAATCAGATCCATCGGACTCGAGAAATCTGATTTCTTGTCCTCAATGAAACTCTGAACCACTTTTAGCAACATTTGAATGAAATTCAAATCAAGAATGACATAAAAAGAACATATATCACTTCATTTCCTTCAGTGACATCTACCACCATTCCAGAGTGAGCAACTGAAGGAGATCATTTGGAAGTCTTGGTCGAACAGAGACAAACTAGCGTCTGCTGTACAAAATTATCGTTTGTATTTCCCACCTTTGACTTTTTCCTAATATTTTTAGTTTTTCTACTGTCAATTTATTGTCAGCATTTGAGGTAGGGATTTCAATATTGGTGTAAGACAAGGAACTATTCAAATCAAACCTAGAGACTAAAATAGTTCCTTCAATAGCAACACTCTTTGGGGTTTCAACCGCAGATACATCTGTGTCCACACAGCATTGTAAACATATGTTTGTTTTTATTCTTTTGCTTTACTTACACAACATTTAGCGTTGCTAAATGTTGCTAACTGTTGTCCCTTTTTGTTTTTCTTTGATAAAAGATAGCAGTCACTCGTAACGTAAGTGTAAGAAGTTGACATAAAGACGCACGTAAAGCAGCTGTCTATCTTGCTCATACACCATTAGTGAAGAATTCAGAGCTGTGCACCATTCGAAAGATTGATGAACAGTTGTGATTATGTAACTGTAATCGTCGAGTATGTTTTTGTATTATGTAAAGATATATTAAAAGCATTATTTACCATTTCCTGAACAAAAACCCAGCTTTAGTGCTTCAAAATAGTTTAAAAGATGTGAGTTAGGGATAGAAACAACCAATGTAAAAATTTAAATCAGTATAACCAATGTTAAGTATGGATAAATTTGCAGAATGTGAACATTAGTCATTGTTAGTTATAACAAAAATGTTTCTAGACTAAACGTCTACAATTATGGTTTATTCAGAAAAATAGTGATATCTCCTTATATTTAAAGCTTTTTTGTGATAGGGTGTTTTGTGATACAATTGGCCTACACATATGCATCAAATGTGATATCTCGATTATTTTTTTAAGTCATTGATCCCAATGGTCAACAGTAACTTTAAGATATTATTCCATATCATCTATTTACAATGCTGTGACACGAGTCTGTTATGTACCTTTTTTCTTTTCTTTTTTGTCTGTGCCTTGTGTCTCCTGCTTATCCCATGGGACAACCTAGATAGGCTTTGCATATGACATTGTTTTGATAAAGAATGTTGAAAAAAATACATACATATAATGAATTTATACATATATCATTTTTTATAAATATGTCTAGATGTTTTTGCTTTTTTATTCGTTTCGTTCAAGTGATTATCAATCGTTAGAGATCGTGTAAGAATTCACAACCAGTTTAAACCACCAGCAGCAAGACAAGAGATTTAGATAATTCTATTTTCTGTAAAAACGTGTTTTAATATTAAAGAAATAAGCATATTTTTCTGCACAGCTTCTTACATCATTGCGTTAGATCCACTCATTAAAATCTCGCTATGTTCTGTATGCTGACCTATCAAAATAGATGGCTATAATCTCGAATAGGATCTCGAGTTATTAGCGACACTGCGTCCAGAAGAGAACTTTAATGAGGGTCTAATAGACACTCCATCAGCACTTCATATAGGGCAGCATCGTCACTCTCGGTATCATGCATGAAATCATCGAGATTTTGGACAGTGATAACATTTTAATTTCAATAATATCGTATCCAAAGAAAGAATGTGAGGATTGATGGAGGTTGGAAAGATTATTGTGGAGTGTTGGAACCATGATTGCATTCTTATCGCGAATCATGTCTCATAATTATGAAAGCTTGGACAAAGCACAATCAGAGTTCGGTTGGATATCAAGCTATGTGATCTTACTTTTACTTCTTTGACAAGTGGGGGGGGGGGGAACGCCTTGCTGTTGAAAAAAAAAGATACACAAGAGATGGAAATATTTTATATATATATATAACTATGAGAGGGAGAAATCGATGGATAGATTTATAAATGAGGGGACGAATAGACGAGGAGATTGGTATGTAAGCAGACAGGAAAGGAGATTAAAAGAAAATTACCTTTGGGAGAGAAAGAAGGACGATTGATGGAGTGAAAGAAAAAATGCATTGCATTATAAAGGGCTACAAACCCAGTAATGACTACAGCCGGATCGATATTTATGTACTGTGGTACCTTTTACACACGACTGCGCAAAATTTGATGGTATACATTCTATTTGTTGAAATACAAATTATCTTTATATCAACTTTCTATTCGCTTCATATGTTGTCTCGGATTTCAAGTTGCAATTTCGTAGAGATGTGTTGAATGGAAACGAAGTTAGTGCAGAGTTAACGTGACTAAAGAACCAACGGGCTCTGGTGGTTTTACGTTTCAAATAGCCCCCTTCCTTTAAAAAAAAAAAAGGAACAGAATTACGCGAAGGCGCTAATCCCGTTAGCTTACGAGGGATCAATGCGTAGATGTGTATACCGCGCTATTAGTGAGTCTATTTGCCCCGCTGTTCTCCCTTTCTCCTGTTTGTTCAATTTCAAAAAACCCGAGTTGCGTGAATTTGGAATCAATGCGGCTAATCGGGTTTTGTCGATATTTGTCAGGGGAGCAACCTCTTAATAGTTTCAACCACAGCGCCCACAGAGGGGGAGATCTGCACCCCTCTCCAACCCTCCCAATTACATGGAATTTCTACCATTGGTCAACGTGACACAACTCAATAATCGGACAACGGTAAAAAAAAAGAAAAAAGAATACACACACACACACACACACACACACACACACAAGCCGCTGCTTGACCGAAAACACTAAGATAAATGTCTTTGCAATGAACTTTATTCAATACAATTTGCCCATCGCTTTATGGGACACAAAGGTAACTTACGTTTCAGGTCAATTTCTTATGCATAGACTATTGGTGTGGATTCACGTATGGGTAAGTCCCAAATAGCCCGCTACAGATGCTATAAAAGGTAGAAATCACACACCCCCCTATTGTAGAGAAAAGCAACAAATGAAACTGTACAAAATATGACTCCCATAATAAATCATCTACTCAATATGAAGTGAACGTGTGAATACCTCGGAAGTCAATCCTGCCCTGTGGCTGCTCTGTAAAGTTGCTTTTTTTTTTTCCCCTGTAAAGATGTTTTATTCGTTTACTTCGAAACTTCATCGGAAAAAGACTTACGGCACCGTTCACAGTAGTTTATCGCTTTTCTGAATTAAAGAAATAACTTATATTTTCTTTTGTCGTAATTGACACGACAGGTGTGGTTATTTTTTTTTTAGTTTGAATTTCTTTCAATCTAAAACACGTTTGTTTGTTTTTTTTAAAACAAGACACGATATAATTTTATATCATTACCATCATATTATATCAACTATCGAATGCTCTAACGGTCATTATATAAATTTTGCATATATATATATATATATAATTATATATAAATGTATATACATGTATTGTGATCCACGCCTTACAAGTTCCATTTTTCAGTGGATCATTTTTCCTTCGCTAAAAGAATTTCTGTTACCATATAGCAAGGTCTGCGTTCCTCTCGCTATATAATTATCCCTACATATACTTTGTATTACACTTTGACTTTAATTTCTTTCAAATTGCATAACAACATGATTTGACAATAATGTATACTTTGTATTCTGCGTCACTCTTTGTTTGATAGAAATAAAGCGCAATTGAATTGAATTGGCAAAAGAAAAAAAAATAACAGAAGAATTAAGTAGTCAGTATTTGTGCTGCCAACAAGATAGAACATCAATCTATAGTTTATGTTTAATAATATATGCTGAATGACTGTAGTACACTTGTGATATCAAATGCTTTCTAATTTCACTGCTGATTTTTTTTTAAATGAGATGCTATATCAATATTCCTAATAGTAATTTTTGTAATCCTTCAACAAAAAAGAACAAGCAAACAACTAAATCTTGAAATGTGTTTGTGTTCAACTCGCAAATGATCAATACGAGTTCCTTCTATAATGTTTGGAGAGTCAAGTCAGTACGATGCAGTACGATGAACGTCATTGTTCATGTAAAATTGCTCGACGGTGAAAAAAATATGAAAAGTGCAAATCCGGGCCCCGTTTCATGAAACTTATCAGTGACAAGTTGTGACAAGCTACTGAAATCCTTGCATCTGATTGGCTGGGAGCAAGTCAGTGACAGTTGTCACTGATAACAAGTTTTATGAAACGGGGCCCAGATGTGATGATGAAACAGACTGAAAGACACAGTGAAATGGCAAGCGCCCTTTTTCGATGGATGGCGCCATCAGTGAAACAGTTGTGTGTTTTACATCAATTATATAGCGCAGTGCTAGAAAAAAATCCGGTCTTTGACTATAACAGAATAAATCGATGATTCTTTCAACAAATGTCGGATTGTATCGGAATGATAGTCATGGCTTAGTTATTATTTTCAATCGATTTACACCGCACAAGCCACTTATACATATAATGGTCATTCTTGTCACAAATCTTTCTATTTACTTTTCAAGCTACCATCTCAGCTGAAAGTAGTGTGTCAAAAGCATTTGACACTTACAAAGTAAGAATAATTAGCAAACTCTTATAATTGCAGTCATTTTTGGTCTTCATTGTGAACGTGATATTTTTTTAATTGATGGAAGCAAGGAACAATGACTCGGGTTAAATTAGAACACTTTAGAACATTGCTAATATAGTATAACAATGCAGTAATGACAATTAAAATGATTGCTAAATTTGTTCTCAGGGGTAATATTTCGTATCAATTTTCTCATCATTATCTTCAGATCCCGAGACATTTTGGGAACTTTTTGCTTCTATGGAAGATTGTCTTTAATATCATGCTAACATCGACCTTCAAGAGGTGGGATTTCAACCAGAATTTAATGTTCACCGGTTGCACGTGCACTTAAGATGTTTCAAACACATTCTGAAGGTTTGAGAACAGGGGCAGTTCTTTGTGCATTTACAACACACGAGCAAATGAATTCTCAGTCGATGAATGATCACACACACATACACACACACACACACACACACACACACACAAATATTTAATGTTGCCTTTCAAGATGAAGTAGACTGCGCTACATTTTGTCATTGAAAATGAAGGAGCGAAGCCTTCATCCACTCTTGATTAGCCATTGTTAGGAATCTTAATGATGTATGGTATTGGGTTTTACGACAGTAGCCCTACATGTAGGAATGAGATCAGCATATGAAAACAGCATTAATCACTTGATTATGGGTCTGGAGGGATAATTACAGAGCAGTTTTAAGGTCCAGCGATGCGGCTCAATAAAGAACAGAACATTCCATAAAACGACCCAACGCTGCTGTATAAGAGACCATATCGATTTGAATTTTTGGCAATCGGTGGACAAGACATAAGAACAGTTCCATGAAGTCTCTCCTAGTATGTA
This sequence comes from Diadema setosum, assembly GCA_033980235.1. NCBI lineage: Eukaryota > Metazoa > Echinodermata > Echinoidea > Diadematoida > Diadematidae > Diadema > Diadema setosum. The sequence goes on along the minus strand of CM067067.1, from coordinate 30,296,381 downwards.
AACCACATGCTGACAGAGAAAGAAAATGCCCATCGGTATCAGGGGTAGACTTAACACTTGCACTTAATGAAGAACCGAAGTATCCTGACGAATAAGATTACATGTTCTCTGTCTAGAAGAACCAGTTAACTAAACACTTGTACTCCCTTAGGAACTGGACCATCCTCAGGATTAAATAATGACTATTCATTTTTTCACAATACTGTCAAGATTGCATCGGTCCTTTTCTATCGACGTGAAATGACATTAAACGCAATCAATAGTGATTATTCTCATATGTCTATACGGACATTCAAAGTATGTTACTTTCATTTTAGCAAATGATTAAACTTAGAAAGAACGTGGAGACATAATTTTAATGGAGTATTTTGTGTTGTAAAATAACCGTTAATATCATTCCCATCTAGGTAAAGTGATACAACATAATCATCAACATTATGACAGTTTTGGTGTATACAATTTGAAAAGTCCTGGAAAGGACTGTGGAAAGAAGAGATATAACCATTATTCTGATCTTCTCACGACCTCGATATTCCCTTTTGTTTAATAGATTCAAGAAATATCTATGTGAATCTGAATTTGTTTAAGGATGTCCTGAGGAATAACAATGATTCAAATGTGATATGTAAAGTCTAAGAGTGTACAGAAATGTCATTGCTGCTAATATTCTGAAGGGAATCATATTATTTCCATAAGTGTATGAATCCACTACATTTCTAGTTGCAAACTGAATCTGAACTAAAAGCACTTATGAAGTAAAGGCCCCTAAAACAACTGATGAAAATGTTAATAGCAAGGTGTGGCTTGTAAATTTCAGTTTATCAATTATAACAATTTCACACAGCCAAGACATGAATCACATTATTGGTTGAGCTAAGTGATGCATTGCAGGTTTTGTTTGTTTTGTTTTTTTTTTTTAACTTAGAAGATTCCTTGCTAACTTTCATGAGGTACGAAGAGAGATAATACGAGTAAACTGTTGAGCAGGTCATAAAAATTTCAAGTATCATTAGTCCCAGATAAAGAAATGCATGTTTCTCTTTATAAGCACAGTTTCATCTGCAAGGATTCACCAGCAATTCCGACGAAATGTCTTGCTCATCCATTTTAAGACCCCTCATTATCAGCTTGTTATAGGTATTTACATACTAGGTAACAATTTACAGTCGTGTCACGTGGGTTCGTATTTCTGTCCTGTTTGTCCTGTAATATCTGTCCTGTTTTTAATCATTTGACATTTTACTTTTGTGATTAAGAAAATCCAGGTTTTAGGATCAGTTGCCTGAGTAATACACAATCAACAATCTATATTTTTGTTTTTGTTTTACCTATCACTTTTAATCTCAGAGCATAATTGAGGCAATACGACTGGCTTGAAACCCTGTATACACGTACATTCTTTTGATTTGTTGATTACCACCAATTCTTATCTTGCAGTCTACCAATGTATACAACGGTCATTTTTAATTCTTTTTTTTTATTTCATGCTCTATGGAAAAAAAAATGAATTGATTGGAAAATTACCTTCGTCACTCCGCTCTTTTATGAATGAACACATGACAGTGTTTAAATAATGGTGAAAGTTCAGTATTTATGACTCAATTGCGGTTGAATTTATGAGCTCCTATGCATTAATCTATCTGATTCACAAATGGATTTGTATCAGTGCATAGATTTACTTGTTTCTACAAAGTCTTTCGGTGTATAATTCTAGACCTTTCTAAACGAGACGTACAGCTGCGACACATTACTTTATCTTACCTTTTCGACAAAAAATACAAGAGATGGGGAATTTTGTATGTTTTATTTTTGTGGATATCTCCTGTCTTTCTTGAAGTAAAAACAAAAAGTTATTGTTTAAGAAATGCTATATCATCTCGGCCATGCAAAGGAGTTGATTTCGCTAACATCCTTACTTAATGATTTCGTCATTTTAATGACGAACTAATATACAAGAATATTGCACAGCTATAAAGCATGATGTTGATGAAATTCACTGCATATGCGATGTTCTGCACTTAAGATGCATCAGCGTTCCTCGCTACTATAAATTATGCAATGATATGATGATTCCAACTAATCTCATTGCCATCTAAAAAAAAAAAAATGCGAGATGGGAAACTTTTTAAAGACCCATTGGTCAATGGCTTTGAAGTTGGATGCATGGTGGAGCTGAAATGTATTGTAAATATGCGAGGAGCTGTGGAGGGGAGTCCAAGCTCATCACTGTCATTGCATGAGCAGAAGGAATAATTACCAGCTGTAGCCATGTGTGAAATTGTATGGACTTTTGCTGATAACTTTGAAGTTCTTTTGCGATGACTAATCTTTTTTTTTCTCTCTCTCTCTCTTTAGTTGACCGCTTATCACAGACACTGGTCATTTTTTCAATAAAGGTACACCCAAATGCTGAACAAGTATTTTTTTTTATACTTGCCATCCCCTTTCATGGTGGCAAACAGAGCATGTCACTGTTGTTATTTGAAAAATTAGTGTTAAAGTTGCAACGTCAGGTCCAGAAGACTCTAATTATCTCCTTTTTTTTTGGGGGGGGGGGGCAATTGTTTAGTTCGTTCATCTTCGAAATAAGAATAAACGACACCTTTTAACTGAATGTATCATGCAATAGGGTTGATTAGAAGCCGTGTCTTGTGTTTACGTTTTGCAGTTGCTCGGATTCTCTCCGGTAGACAAAATGAGATATGATCTGTTTTAAACTTACCGTTTTTGTTTTCCGTTTTTATGTCATCTTGAAATTTAATCTGTCATACTCTAATACATTCTCTATGCATTTGATTAAATGCAGCATTTAGGTTATGAAGCTCGGAAACCGGTAACAATCACTGGCTCATAGCACTTGAATAGAACCACCTTTGATAAAACATCGTTGAACTCACACGACAAAGAGCAAAATACAGTATGGCCAGAGTTTGGTATGTATGATAAACTAAACTTGTGATAGTTACGTGGAAATGCTGCACTTGGACCTAATTAAAGATGTTTTGTCTATCTATATCTACTGTGGATATTTACCTTCTTTCGTTGACAGGGATGTTATATGATCCGGTGAGTCGTAAATCGGAGGATGCCCAGCCATTGGAGTGTTCATGAAATGGTAACTGAAGTGTCTTGTCTGGCCCATCGGCCCCATGCCACTCAGGGACGGGTGAGTGTCCGGGCCGCTGGAGTTACCCATCGGCCTCCTACCAACGGCGCTGTATGGCATTGGGCGGGAATACGGCGCCCCTGCTCCGGCAGCAGTTGGGTGGTGGTGGTGATACGCCATCGGTTGCTGGATTTCAGTGAAGGCCGAGCGGCTGGCGATGTGCTGGTATTCCCCGTAGCTGTCAACCATGTGGTTCATCTTGCCGATCTCGAACGAATACATCAATTCTGAGCCAGGATGGGACAAACGACTAGAAGTTCCGGCAAAACATTCAGGCCAGTGACGGCGTATTAAAACTCCAAGTTTGATGACAAAATGACGACTGGTGTCCTTCCTAGAGCGTCTGTATTTCTCTTCCCTCTTTTGCCCACGAAGAAGTGAACAGAAGTAGGCCTACCACTCGCTTTCGCAACAGAGCTAATGTCGCTTATACTGCACCGAGAATCCAGACCAACTAAGTTCATACCAGTTGTGCATTTCAATCGATTTGATATCTTTAGAATAGGCAAATTTATCTATTCAGCGTTAAAAAGTTAAGATGTCATCATTGAACATAACTGACTCCTTCGAGCGTCGAGGGAAAAGGCTTTAACGAAGGTTTGATTGAAAAAGAGAAATAAAAATCGTTCATGGAATACTGTCGATGGAGACAGACAGGCCAGGACCAGCGTACGACAATTTTTTTTAATGTAAATCACACATAATAGATTTCAAACATGAAACCATTTCTTCTTCCGAATAAAAACACTTTAGCTCCGTCCAGCCTGACTAAGCTCGATTTGTAGTCCCTGTGGTGCGATAAATCGGTTTTGTTTTCTCCTGCGGATTGCGCTTTGTGTCGCCCCGACCGCTAGCTCGCCGCGGTGACTCCCGTCTCAGACAGTGAAATGACCACCCTGGTAGCTTCGATGAGTCTCGCACAACACAAAACAGGTCGTGCCAACAATAGAATGCGTGTGAGGGACTATCGGCAGGGAGAATAGCACCGGTCGAGGCCGTACAAAGCAAGGCACGTTATGAGTGAGTGCCACACTAGTCATAAGAGCATTGGTCGGCAGAGCCACCGGCGCCAACGTGACAAGACACGCCGCCCTCACCGCTTTCACTCAAAAGGCGTCGCACTTGTCTCTTTTCTTCCACTCTCAGGGATGTAGACATGCAATGAAGATAGTCAAACGGGGACGACAGGCCATTAAAAAAGAAATAAAAAGTAAAACCAAAGTGACTCTCATATCAGGTTGTGTTTGTCATCGGCGAAGATTTTCTGGCATAACGGTCCATGATTCAGATAAGCATGAGTGACTTTTACAATGCTGTTGTTGCCTTACTTTGGATTATTTGGTCCACTGCCTACCTTTCGGTCCATCAAGAAATAATAAAATTAGGTAGATATTATTGCTGCAGGGTTAAAAGAGCTCCAATGAGTCATGGCTCCATTCATTTTGATATTGCTTAAAAGATGACTACATATTTTATACAATGTTATGGCAATAATGAAATATAATGTTATAGTTCAGTATTAAAGCAATAGTTGTGGTATCAAAGCGATATTTTACTATTTCATTTGATCAGTTCGTCGCTTGCCCGGAAGAAGGGAACGAGCGCGCGAATACGCGTAAAAATAGATTTCGAGAAAAATGCAATTTAAAGTTTCAATTGACTATATCTTTGATATTTGAATATCAATACTGCTGAAAATTCACAAGTGAACAGATAATATTCCAATTTGGTACTAGCTAAAGTGGCTATAATGAATAATCCACAAATTTTATGATATTGCTTATGATCTTACCTCATGCAGGTCTTTTCTCGAAATCTATTTTTACGCGTATTCGTGCGCTCGTTCCCTTCTTCCGGGCAAGCGACGAGTTATAAATATAGTTATAGTTATAGATTTTGTTTTTGCTGTTGATTCCATTTTGATTTGGTTGTTAATATTGTATTTTTGTGTCCTGCTTCGGAGCAAACGCAGTGGCGCAAAGTGAGCAATATCCAGAGAATAAAAAAGAGGCGTAATTGAGAGTGCAATATATGACGATCAACTTCGCTGGCTGCATATTGAATGTACCCGTTTTTTGATTGGTTGTCGGGAGCCAGTTGTGGAGGGGGAGGGGGCAGTGTGCAACCAATAGTCGCGATACAACCCCTCCCTGATAATACAACGCATGATTGGTACACATGTATTAGGAGTGTCTCATTCTATCACCAGATCACTATAAATAGACTTGCAGGTTTTCTTCATGTTATTACATTTTCTCTTATTTTTGTAAGTAATATTACGCCTGCAACTTCCATGTAGGCCTACTGCCTTATATTCTTTTACAAGGTCTGTTTTCAATGCATATTTGATTTAATGAGGAGCTACTTCTCAAACTCGTTCAATCTCTGATTTTCAAGTGATTTCTTAAAGACGTGAAAAAAAAAGAAAGCAAAAAAAAAAAAGCTTACCGCAATTAAGGAATATGTTGACATTAAAACTAAACATCTTCTCTACCCGACTTACTAATGCAGTCAGCCAGATACCATCACTATGGTATTCTGAGCTGCTTAAAGCAGATTGCCTCTTTAGAATTCATCCATACATAAGATCATAAATATGGGTCTAGTCTCTCTCTCACAATCTTATTCTTTATCTCTTCCTCTCCTATCTTCCTCCTCCAGACTAGCTTGCATGTATGAACATATTTTCAAAATGCAATTAAATGTATATGTGTACATATATACATTACATAACTATATATATATATATATATATATATATATATATATATATATATACATGCTATACGTATATATGTAATAATATATATATATACCCTCACGCACACACACACACACACACATATATATATATATATATTGTATATGGCATAATTGATATGATCTAAATGATGTCCCTTAACTAAATATTTATACATATTCATTTCATCTCGTGTCTTGAATCTTGCATCTTGCGTCAAATGTGTTAAATCTTCTACATGATAGAATATCTCTTCCTCTCCTATCTTCCTCCTCCAGAATAGCTTGCATGTATGAACATATTTTCAAAATGCAATTAAATGTATATGTGTACATATATACATTACATAACTATATATATATATATATATATATATATATATACATGTTATACGTATATATGTAATAATATATATATATACCCTCACGCACACACACACACACATATATATACACAATATATATATATATATATATATATATATATATATATATATATATTATATATATATATATATATATATATATATATATATATATATATATATTGTATATGGCATAATTGATATGATCTAAATGATGTCCCTTAACTAAATATTTATACATATTCATTTCATCTCGTGTCTTGAATCTTGCATCTTGCGTCAAATGTGTTAAATCTTCTACATGATAGAATATGTAACAAGGCAGTGATTCATGTTATTCTTGTCTTCCATTTATTTTCATGATTTGGATATGAACAAAATGAACATGAATGTGTCTGTGTATCAGAGAAGTGAGTTTACGTCAAATTTTACGAAACATGGATTAGTTTTCCCCAGATTTTAGCGTAGACATATCGACGAACACTCAGACTTACCTAAGTTTTGCTTTTTGTTTTTTACACCATAGTGATCACACGTGTTAAGATTGATACATTCCGTCCAAAATCAAACAAAACAATCATGATTATCATTCAGTAGAGGATCCAGAGAGGGCGCCACTCTTTATTTTGTGTAAAACAAAAGAAATAAAAAGAAAAATGGGGCGCGTGTGCCTCCCCCTTAAATTTTGTAAAGGCGCCTCCCCTTTACCATGTTTACAGAATTTGTGGATCCGCCCCTGTCAGTGCATAAGTGACAGAACAAAAACAAACAAACAAACAAACAAACAACCTCTCCATAGTTTTCGTCTCTCTACTCGTTCGTGGAAAAGATGTGACTTTGGCACATGATTATAATTGTAAGACACGTAGGCGTTTAAGCGTTTAATATCTTTTTCATTTCAATAGTGACAGGCTGATGACAAGCCACTTTGTAAATACACCTGATGAGATCTTGACATTGTAATCGTTTGACACATACACATACTATCGAAATGATAATTCCTTATCCTTCCCAATGAAAATACACTCATTTTGTATTTAAAAAAAAAAAAGAAATTCGGGGGAGATGCTAAAAACAAAAACACTTCAACAAGTGAAATTTGCTCAACTGTGAGTTATTGTGGTAAAATCAAAGACATAACATTATGTCACGTTGATGATTCTATGAAAAACAAGTGGTATTGTAACTAGCAGACAATAATGTTTTGGCAATTCTTTTCATTTCGCTGGAAAGCGTTGGGCGGTTTTAATTATTTCTATGAAAATATTGAAATCGGTTAAGGTGTGTTCTTCCTCCTGTACGAGTCCTCGGCCAACGGGAGCCGTGGACGGGGTAGGCGCGGCTGTGAATCGACCGGCACCGCTCGGTGAGCAAGACTGACGCGAATGCGGTTAAGCAGATCCCCCCGACGAGCGTCAGTAAAAGGATTATAGCGACGAAAGGAATAGGGACGAAATCCATGAGGTAACTCTTTTTCTTCGATCACCGTTCCCCCACCATTGTCGTTATCATTCTCGGTGGCGTCAATGGCCGTTGGCTCTTCGCTAACAGTTTGTTGATCATCATTATGATTGCCCTGGTTTCCATGATTGTTGACGCCCTCGTCTTCATGGTTGCCATGGTTACTTCCATTTGATTGATGGTTGTGATTATGGCCAGTGCCACTGTCACTCTGTGGACTAGACGAAGTGCTTCCATGTGACGACATTGTTGTATGTGGTTTCATATTTCCCTGAGACGTTGTTGCAGTGAGTAGTGCATTTACACGAGTTGACATCTCCATATGTTGCGGGTTGCCATGCGGTAGCATGGATTGTTGTTGCATGTCCCCCAGTGGCGGCATAGCCGTTTGTTGCTTAGGAGTTGGGTGTGGCACCATGGCCGTTTGCTGCTTTGAAGTTGAGTGTGGCGCCACGGCCGTTTGCTGCTTTGGAGTTGGGTGTGGCAGCATAGCCGTAGCGTGGGAAGCAACCCCATGTGGTGGCATCGATGTCTTGGAGCTTTGCCCGCCCTCTTGTAAGAGATCAATGGCTTCATCTATGTCGTCAGCCGCGTTGTCCAAGAGTTGTTTTGCCATGTCGACCTGGCTGCCACTCTCTGCTGATGTCGATGTAGGTTGTGGTGTTGGCAGCGAAGTTGTAGTCGATGGCGCTTTGGGCGTTGGTTCCGGTCTGACAGGAAAGAGCGACCCTAAGACGTTGCCAACTCCGATGGCGGTTTCGACCGCTGCCAGTCTGCTATTCAGCAGGTATTCTATACATACAGTGTAGGAGAGATTGTTGGTTAATGGTCAGGTCAATTCTAGTCGACACGAAGCAAAATTTCTGGAAATCGAATACAGATGATTGAAATTTCTCTTTTGACATCTTTGAAAAAAAAAAATTGCATTTGACTTCCAAAGCATATAGCAAACATTGATGTGTTGACTTTGGACTATGGGCCATGGGTTTTTCTTAAAGCCCAAGACTAGTTGTAGTTATATTACTTTAATTTCACTAATTGGACTAAGTGGATGATAGACAGTTCAAATTCCCTTCTTTATCTGGTATTTGTGGATTCGCCCAAATTCAACGACATTAACAAATCTGGCTGCAGCAAATGTAAGATAATGCAAGCCCACAAACATTCTACTCTCAAGCTAATCTTAGATTTGTAGGGTATATAATGGGGTAAAGAAGCAAAGAGTACACAGCACTAGTTAAGAGTATTTATAAGCACAACTCAAAATCGGCTGTTTTCCGTATCAGTTAAAACCATTAATGGCTCTTCACTTCCCACAAGTTCAGAACTCACGCCACTATTCTGGAGATTTAAAAAAAAAGCAAAAAACGAAAAAACAAACAAACCAAACAAACCAAACAAGCAAATCAGTCAGGACGCCTCAAGCAAGTGACTGTACCATCACTTGACTGCTTTTGCTTCTCTTTGGGGAGTAACAAGAAGCTTCCCCTGCTGGAAAGAAGACAGTGTCCCACAGTGTGAGAAACACAGTGTGAACACAGTGTGAATCTCTTCACACTGTTAAATTCTAGCGTATTAACAGTGTGAACACAATGTGAGTCATCAATTCACTGTGTGAAACAAAGCATTACTATATGAACACTCTGTGAAAACCACACCACAGTGTAAAATCATCTTCACACTGTTAAATTCTAGCGTATTAACAGTGTGAACACAATGTGAGTCATCAATTCACAGTGTGAAACAAAGCATTACTATATGAACACTCTGTGAAAACCACACCACAGTGTGAAATCATCTTCACACCGTTATATTCGAGCGTTTTCACATAGTCAACTATGTGAACACACTGTGAACACACTGTGGGACACTGTGCTCTTTCCAGTAGGGTCGGCTTGAATGAAACTGGATTTACTTCCCGTTGGGTCGTAAATTTGTAGTAAGTTTACTCTTACTTACGGCTTCTCATCAGTTCCTTGATGTTCTCGGCCAGGGTGAACAGTCGGGCATTGATGTCATTCACCATGGATGCCAGCACTACAAAACAACACCAAACAAAATCCCGTCATCATTTTCTTTTCTGAATTCATTTCTCAACTGTCATGGTTCTGCTATTCGAAGTATGTTGGGAAGAGCAGAAGCCCACAATTGTGGATCATAGAAACAGAACTGATGATGTGTCAGTAAGATGAGTGAACATTTTACGGGAAGCATGAATTCTTGGCTGCCACCTATATATCAGTTGCGTAATTTGGTGATATATGCGATTACTCATTTACTTGCTGTTGTTGTCATATACTTCCACCATTAACAATTCGGTCTTTCCTCTTCTTTGGAGGCAAATAAATGTCCCGTAAGGAATCTCCATTTGAAGGAAATATACAACATATTGCAACATCACTTAAAACAGGTTATGCTGAAATCGATTCTTATGTTCTTTCCTACATCTTTGTCAAGTTTTCAATCTCTTCTTTGAACGTTTTCTTTTCTTTAAAATTCGATAAACTTTCTCCTGACTGTTCATATTCGTAGACTGCCACATTCTATAATTGTTTTCTTTGTAAGTTGTTTTAAAGATTTTTACTAAACCATCTTCTTTCAAAACAATTTGAATTTAGACCTGTATGATCAACAAACATAGAGCTTTACTTACACCTGTGCGTTAAGATTGATCATGCCCTTGAGAACAGACAAGTTGTCCCATGGACCCTGGTATTATTTTCAGCCTCTCTATAAAGCATTTGAGTGAGTCAACATCTGACATTTAAAAAAAATGAAATGATTACTATGGTATTATGGAAGACAGATGACACGAATATCAAGTATAAGCATAGCTATATACTCACTCTCTGCAGCCTCTCGGTCGATCCTGGCCTGGGCTGCATCTGTAAAGTTCACATTTGATTAGATGTGTGAGAGCGCTGTAATACTGCTGCCATAGAAAGAATTTTGTCTCTTAAAGTTCACATTGATTTCTTCTTAATTTTGGATCACCAGTGCTCCATCGTATGTATGTTTGTTGATATTGTGTATTCTACTAGCTTTCATTTCAGCTCAACATGTACGAACAAATTTATGAAACTGTTCTTGCTATCAGTTTTCACGTCCGCGTTTTGTGTACATTACGCGCTATCGTGTAGTCCCACCAAAAAGGGACTAGGCAGGCGAGGTCCCACTGTATTTGCTGAAATCGCCACCGAGAGGAAGCCCGCAGAAGACACCGTGTCTATCGCCGGTGAGTGTACAGTACCGTCAAGAGGTCGCCTACCCTTCCCAGATGTCAAGTTCAGTGCCGCATGCCTTCTATTACCCTAACAATGAGTGCACCTCGATCACTTCACGTATTCTGTCAAAGAACTCTGAGGGGTACGTAACATCAGAGGGAGTTACGGTAACCCTGGACGCAATATGCGTTACCAAGAAATGCGGTGTGTGGAGAAGTCGTGGATGTCGGGCATGTGCTAAACTTGGGGCATGCAAGTAGCAGTGTGGATGTGTGATTATGTCTGCATAATTTTAGATTTTAACCATGATTGTTATCAAAATACTGATTAATGGGGGTACAGAATTATTCATTGAAACATTCTTATACAATGGTGATATACGAATAGATTTTTTATTATTCATATAATGCTTTCTATACAGTATCGGTCCAGTGATTTTTTTTTTCTGGTGTTTTGCAAAGTATATCTTTAGAATAAATAATTTGGCAGTTTTGTTGTTGCTGTTGTTGTTGTTGTTTTTTTTTTTTTTGGTTAAGTATATTATGAAGGATGCTGCGTAATACACCTTTATCTATACTCGTTTTTGTTGTTGTTTTTTTTTTTGTTTTTGATATGAGGTGATATTTTTTGTGCAGTATCGGTATACCCATTTGTACTTAATTTGTACTTAAATGTGAATGTTATGTATGATAGTCCAACGTGTTCTATTAAAGTTGTAGGTATTCATATGTCATTGCCATGCATTTTAGTCTTCCTTTTTGATATAATCAGGGTTCTTTTATGAAAATCGAATGAAAATGAAAATGGAGTCTTGCGGGAAAACTATCTCGATGAAAGTAACTGCTATAGAACATTTACTGTTTCTTGGGAACGTGAAAGGTATGTTATTAATCTTGAAAGATCTCGGAAAGGACATTTATGGTATGACTCTGCTATCATGATCCGTCTCAGGGGCCGCGGAAGCGGGGGGGGGGGGGGCTGCAGCCCACCCCCCCCCCCCCACACACACACACACACACTTTTGGTTCGTCAAAAAAAAAAAAAATCGAAAAAAAAAATCGAAAAAAAATCACAACACTCATGAATTTCAATTCCCAAAGATTCAGCCCTTAGATTCTTCCCGTCTAAGCTGGGGGGGGGGGGGGGGGGGTCTTGACCTTGCCACCACCCCCCCCCCCCCGGTCCCGCAGCCCCCCCCCCCCCCCCCCACACACACACACACACACACACTGAAAAACGTTCCGCGGCCCCTGGTGTAAGACAAGGAATAATGACACAATTTTCAAAAAGCTATTCTTGCACATAACAATAGCTATACGTAGCGATCTCTTTATGTTTACACCATATGATAATATATATATATATATAACACAGTGCTTATATAGCGCATATCACTACCGTGGTGTCTCTATGCGCTTTAAGGAGAGGGATGAAGTAGAAAGAAGAAATGCAGTGTACAATATGTGTACCATAAATGCAGAACCAAACTCATTCATAAATGTGCAATAGAAGTTGCATGACGGAGACGGGTGTATTTTCGGACTACACTGATTTGAAGACGGTAAAGGCAGGTGTATTTCTCTTGTCCTTCGCGTTCGCATGTTCATATTTACCAAGTGTCTTTATTTTCAGGCTTTTATGTACGTATACCATACATGTAATTGCTGATATCACAGTCAGTCAACATGAGATTGAGCTTGCATGGGCTACCGTAAAGAGGATTTAACAATACTTTGAAGACAATCGATTTATGTGCAAAAAGACTGCATTATTACAAAAAGACAGCGTTCTACTTTGCGATGTGTCGACAAACCTAGATACTACCACGTTCCAGATTATTGTCCAGACAATAATCGTTGTCCAAATAATGAGTTATCTATAATTTCATAATTGTTATCGTAAAAAGAAAAATTGATGCTTCCCTTGCGTGTCGAAATAAGAGACAAGACTAATCAATAATCGTTTAATCATTGATATTAGGTCGAAACTCACCGTCTACTGCATCGTCGTCATCACCGTTCCCATTTCTTTGACCTTGACCGTGACCGTTGTCATCGTCGTCGAGATGCATATCTTTGTCTCTCCTAAGGAAATGGACCATTGCCTCCTTGACGTCAAGACGATACGACGACGGGTCGATCTGTATCATCGCGTAAATAGATTTATAAGGATATCACGTGCCGCGGGGTTTTGTGGGTTTTTTCAACCTTTCTAATGTTATCTGACGTGAGGGTCAAATTAATAAAAGAAAATGGTCAATTGACAAATGGATAATGAGTAATGTATCTTACGTGGGGAGTTTGAAATAAATATAAGGAAATTGTAATAAGAATTTGATGAAACAGTTTCAATAGACACATTCTTGCTCTTTCTTCTTTGTTGTTACGCTGCGTTTCCTCCGACTCTACTATTTGTGGACAAATTGATGTAAATTTAATGAACGAACAAATTAATGGATAATGCAAAAATGATAATAAATAATGTAAATGACAAATAACCTTTCACACTACGTTTCTGCCTCTCTCTTTTTTTTTTAAGTCTAAAAAAAAGAGCAAGCAGTCCGTAATTCTACCCTAAAACCGTTGAAAATTCGCGCAAGAAATTCGACCGTCAGCTACATGTAAAACCTATGCTTTTGAGTGTGGTCGAATCTTGGTGCAAGATTTTACCTTTTAATCAATGTTAATGAGTGTTCGAAGGACCCTGAGATTATGTAAATTTAGTACACTAGATCGAACAACATATGAGTAAAGGTGATGAACAATTGTTAATCAGGAAGAAAAACGAAACAGTACTCCACCATGTCCACGGAGTTACGCATTTTATGGGCTCATAACATGCTCAGGGTTAAACATGATTGGAGAAAGAGAAGGGCTGACTAAATGAATTTGCCACTTTCGGGGCGTGCCAGGTTTCTATACAACACACGTTAAATGCTTGAGTCAAGCGCACATCCAACGTTACACATCAGCGTAAGTTTACGGAATGTCGATGCATCTTCAAGAAAGACATGCAATGTTTGCCTACCATATCTGCACTTCTTCGACTACGGTCGGGTCGTTGCTCGTCCTTGATCTCCAACGTTGCCATATACGCCTTGGCCTTGACATCACACACATTGTAGGCGAGCACCGCTAAGACAAACCAAAGGCAAGCCGGAGACATGATAAAGTTTTGTCTTCTTCCTTTCTTCATGTTCTTGATGCTCCAATGTCTTTTGAATGTTTGATGCTAATGATACCGCGCCACCTTCAGCATGCAAATGCCCGACTGGGTCTGACGCTATGCACGAGCAGATGATGGATATACCGAAAACACAATCTTCATGCAAATGTGAGCAGGCTTCATCCATACAGGAGGACTGTCATTTTGCCCTGTACACAGCATTGTACAGAAATACAGAAATTTATGCACACGTCTTTAACAAAGCTTGCACGTGACAATCACAAGGCATGCTTTAGCTGTTTAGCTTTGCCCGACATGGTAACAACTATGCATATAAACTACATTCTTAACATTTAAATGCATTCAAGATGTACATGTTGGTTGGAGGGCCCAGTACTCTCACAGCAAGGAGAATATTCACAAATTCCAATACTAATGGTCTCTGTACTAACATTATGTCGAGGTCGATCCTCAAATGCTTTGCTCTCTATAGTCACATTTGTCACTGCACGCTGGTGACATTTCTTGATGAGGCATGGTAGGATTTTGATAATCAGGGGGAGAATGCTAGGTCAGGGAGACGGTTGTATGTATAAAGGGCTCCCGCTCCTTATCATATGGGCCCTATTTTGGAAACTATGATATGTTATCACTTTCGTTTGTCTGATGACAAGACGTTAAAACAGCGTCACCGGGGATAGATAACATGCTGAAAATACAAGCATTTCTTTTGTCCTTTTTTGTGACCTTTGCCAAAATAATGTGCATGCGAGATTCTGGCATATGAGGCCTGACAAATAACTGTACGCATGGCATCTCGTTAGCAATTTAGATTTTGCTATCCATGATATGATATTTAATGTCGTGGCACAATTCTTATAGGTGTATTGTCGTACACTTATAGTAACTTAAACTTAAAGTGTACTTACAGTTGCTTGCATTTAAGAGACACTGCCTAGCAAAACTTTTTACCAACAACAACTCGACTGGGTCTATTACAATTTCCTCATATTTTTTTTAATCTGGCCAAGAAAATGTGATAATTTCCGTTTTAGTGTGGGGTTGAAGAAAAATTAAGTCCGCAGTAAATGAAATTCAAATCTCCATTTGTTTGCAAATATCGGCATCGAATGTTACTTTCTGGTAAATGTAATTTTCCTCTTAAAGACTGCCTTCGACCTTTTCATCTACCATCTGAAATGTTCTCTAAGATATGGGCATGCTTATAGAATGTCTGCCTCGTTTTCTTTTCTCCTCGAAGAAAGAGAACACTCCACCTGTGCATATAAATCTGTTTCCATATCTTTCGAACAAAAAAAAAAATACCATTAATGTGAATAAATGATATCATGTGTAAAAAGAACACCAGTTGGACACGGTGGCTTGGTAGGTAGCATGTGCCTGCCTAGCAATCAAGAAGCCTGGGTTTGAGCCTATTTCGATGAAATACCTTGTCTTACTATGGCATACCCCCTGGTAAGAAGGGAAAAAAAAACTGTCCCTCAGACAGGATATAAAATGAAGATCCCATTTGGAAGGCAGTCGACTCTTTCACGAAAAAAAAAAGGATCCAATTTTACAGAAAAGGGTGCAACCTCGATGAAGTGGTCCGCCCGCCACACGCCGAGGAAAACGAGCGAAAAATACCGGCACCTTGTGATTCGCAACAACTGTCTCAACAAACGGTATCAACCCGACCAGCCGTGGCTTAGGAACAAACAAAATAACGAAGTTTTCTATTCAAATTTGTGAACGTCTACAACTGAATAATTCAGCATTCTTTCCACCTTACAATTACATATCCACGGATGGAATTCGTTTTTCTCGTAGTGGTTGTTGCTAGGTCGCGCAAGCCTCGAGCAAAGATCGCGTGATCTTAATCGTTGCTATGGAGATAGACTCAGTTAAATGACGCGGGCATATTGGATACATAATCAACCCAATTACCGGACAGCATACAGGGTTTACTGAAAAATATTGACATGCAGGGGCATAAACTGCACTTTCTGCATACACTGTATATTGAAACTTCTTTCAATGATTAGCCGTGATAGCATGGCCATCAAGGTTGAAGTATCTTTCGAAGTTGCCTATCAGAAGTAATCTATTCTCTTACCACAAGTATCATACTGACCATACCTAATTTAGGTGAACGCCAAACCAAAATTTCCCAATCTGTTGCCTCAAACAACAACTAAAGGCACACCAGGCAAGATTATAGAAACATTACCATGACGTCAAAGAACAACAAATGAGTGCAACCCCAAAACGCTCCCCCTCAAAAAAAAAAAAATAATAATTATATACATATATATATATATATATATATATATATACATATGCTTTATTATGAGGGCGTTTTGGAGTTGATCTCATAAGTGAGAAGAGTCATCTGACTGACAAAGCTTAGAATTCCTTTTGCCATGTTTGCAGTAATCACGTTATCTTGATTAAATATGTTTGTTTTCACCGTCCCTTTCAGCAACTTGGAGCCACTATCTCATTTCTTTCATTTCGCTTTGAGCATTTTTTTTTATAAAGATACAGGTAAATCTGTACCCGTCTTGTTTCGAAAAAATCATTCCAGCTGACAGGATCTTCTTCCTGTCAGTGAGTTGTTAACGGTTTTATTTTGTTTTGACATGGTGAGAGAACATGCAAGTTCTGCTGGGTCGAGGGGAAGGTGCATTCCAATGTCTTTTGTTAAACATTTCAGTACTTTAGCAATGATTGACAGATGAGGTCATCTCAAAAATATCAATATTGATTGGTTTGGAAGGATTTCTTGTGGGCGTTCCCAAGTAATCTGAAGAAAAATAGAAGAAAAATCGTTAAAAATATATGGAATGTTTCTAGATATTCGTTTCACCGCAAAAGTGATGTTGAGGGTATCATACTCAGAATCAACACAAATCAACGTGCAATTTGGATTTCAGGGCCCCTTTAATATGATCAAACATTGTTAATCGTATCATAGTCAATAACGAACAGGACTTACTCTGACGTGGCCCAACATCGTAAAATCTTACGCACGCAACTTGGATTCCAACTTTTGAATATATTTAGTGGAGACAGGTGAAATGTAAACCTCGTTACTCTGTCCTAGGGAAACTATAATATGATGATTTCTTTTTAATACACTAGAAATTTTGCCTTTTGTCCTCCTACCTGACCTTGTAAGGCTGCAATTCAATGATTAGCCCTGATGAAGAGAATTTCTTACCAATCACCAGAATATATGGTATCTTATTGAAATCAATTTATTAAGGGACTGAAGCGAAGCAAGACAGTCACAATATATTGTTCCAGTAGACCAGAAATGTATCGCCAAAGAAGAAACAAAAGCCAAACTCTGGAACCATTAAATTAATGTTGATGTATTGGTATTGCGCTCACAAAAATCGGTTAAATGTCTTGCTCGGTCACTAATAAGAACGTTTTCAGTCAGTGAAATTTTAAATTGACTTCTTACTAAAGAGTGTACAAGAAGCTTAGATGTGTGTCCTTAATGTGGTCAAAACAGTAAGACTAACATCTAATAACAGACTGGACAGGGGCAGGAGTAGTCGTACAGTTTAACTATGGAGCGTAGTTAACTATAGCTTTAAATAGAAATGTAAGTTCAACCATGGAGCTGGTAGCTCCATGGTTCACTAGATATGAAGAAGTTTTGAAATAGACATTTGAAAGAAGGGTACTTTTTGGTACAAAAGGACATTGGGGGCAATACTTTATATTATTATCATCAAGCCAATTCCTCTTATTTATTCAAGATATATACCAGAAGACTCTCACTTTGTTGCAAGGTAATGTAAATGTGGGTCATTATCACCTTAAATCAAAAGGTAGCATGAAACTTGACTTTGTCATAATCATTAGTTATGATATATTATATACGAACCAGTGCATAGTGAAATCAATCCATTTACAGCTTTGCATATACATGTAAACTATTTTATGTGTATGATTATATAATATATATATATATATATATCATATATGTGTACATATATATATATATATATATATATCATATATGTGTACATTATATCATATATGTGTACACACACATATATATATATATATATATATATATATATATACTCGGAGTCTACAAAAATATATAGTTCAGAACAGGAGTAATTAAGGAAACTCCCTTAAAGACGTTGTTTTAACGAATTTTCGCCCATAGGGCTTTGTCAAGTGAATGACAGATTTTTCTTCAAAATAAAATCTGTCATTGACTTGATAAAGCCCTATGGGTGAAAATTCTTTAAATCAACGTCTTTCACGGAGTTTCCTTAATTACTACTGTTGTGAAATATATATATATATATATATATATATATATATATATATATATATATATATTTATATATTCAAGTATGTTTATACGAAAGAGAGAGAGTTATGTATATCGGTATGCATGAATGAAAGATGCGTGTGTGTGTGTGTGTGTGTGTGTGTGTGTGTGTGTGTCAACTTTCATGCCCGATTACTCCCTTTCGTTCATCAATCGTAAGCACGCATACACAAAACGATTTGTAAAAAATGAACTCGAGAGAACGGTTTTATTCTCTGACACAAAGAGCTTTTTCAGCACTTGCAGAAGATCCATGGAACAATTTGATACGAGAAAGTATATCATCAAACTGCGAGAATGGTTGAGAAATCCATAGAGTCGAAACCTGAAAAAAAAAATGAAATGCTGGTAAGATGTAGCAAGCTTTGGTTGAATGAAATCACAAATTCAGAAATACTGACATTCTGGCACTGCAGAGATTTTTCAATTTTTCAATAGGAAGTGATGACTTTTTTTCCAGTTTAACTAAGCCACCAACAAAATCTCTTATTTGCAAGTCGTGAAGACGAAAGGGATTAAATTCTTCAGACATTGTCGTTCTCGGTACCTTTATGATCTACACTGCAGTGTTTGATATGTCATCTTTCGCAAGAAATTCTGTCCAAAAGCTAGAAACTTTTTCTTTTAGATGACAGAATAGGTTTCCACTGGATGTGTGGAATCTTCCGTACAAGGGAGAAACAGCAACTTTTTTTTATTGCTTTTCATCATCTCGAATTAGCTAGCCCCGTCTTCAAATGAAGACGGAAAGTAAAGGTTTTCCATTTGATAAATATTGCCTTGAAATATAATTCAAATCCTACAAGTTCCCTTCTTAATTTTAGACTTGTAAAGTCCATGTAACCTTAGAAGGAAGTCATGGCAATTTGTTCTGGTTTACTTAATTCCAATTAAGTAAATTCCACCTTGACTGATTTCCACAATACAGCATACGGGATACAAGACATTAATGCATCGGGATAATAATTGTGGACGGAGAATAATCACAGGTAATGCTTGGAGCAGCAATTGTGTAATATATGCCATCCATATATTATTATAAATCATTATACATGATAAAATAAACGCTTTTCGATATGGCAGGGAGTGTAAAAGGCACTATGATGACATAGTAATCGTTAGTCATTTAAAACAAATCTATTTCTTCAGCAACAACAACAAAAATATTTCCTTGGTCGATTCCAAACTGTATTCTTTTTTTAGAAATGGTCCCTTTCAACACAAAATTTACCAAGTTAATTATTCTCATTGGATGAACGGCGCATTATTAAACGCAATAGTCCCATTTTTATACAGCTTATCTATACTGCTCCAGTCGCCTTGGTTCGTACGGTTTCTGGAATGTTGGCTGCTGTAGCGTCTGGTGGTAGTGTCATCGATAACATTAACACTACCTCTTCTCCTTTCGTGTTACTGCCATGCCCTGTGACACTAGAGACCGCCGCTGGCTCACTTGTCCCAATCATTGTCAATTTCTGCTCTTGCGTTGTTGTTTCTTTCGCTGTCGTCTCTTCGGAACTTTCCGTCGTAGGCACCATAGATGCCTCTGCGTAAGTCGGCGGTGTGGTGGTCGAAGTTGTCTTCGCTGTCGTCTCTTCGGAACTTTCCGTCGTAGGCACCATAGATGCCTCCGCGTAAGTCGGCGGTGTGGTGGTCGAAGTTGTCTTCGCTGTCGGTGGTTGTTGCACCGTAGTGGGGATCGAGCGGGTAGACCACTGATCATCTCCCTTCTCTGACGTCGGCACTGGAGTTGAAGACTTTTCAATGACGTAATGGCAAACGAGTTTGGTCTGGCTCGTTGTTGAGGGCGTAGTCGTTGTGTCGATATGCCCTCCATTGTCTCCCTTTAAATTCTCGCCACCGAGAGTTATCTCCTCGGGCTCGTGGTCGGCTTCGTTCTCGGAATGTTCGAGGTGGGTGGTCTCATCACCGCCGTGGGCGTATTGTTGTTGTGACGCAAAGAGGTAGTCGATTTGATCCTGGAGGTAATCCAAAACTGGAACTGAAAACACGAAAAGAGAGAAGAGAGAAGGTCCAAAGTGGAAATGATAGATAACTGAGAGAAAGTTGATTTAGTCGAAAACAGGAATCGAAATTGATGCAAGGGTAAGATCTAAGCTTAAAATATTATTTGAATCATTTACAAATATGGATGAGAAAGAGTTTAATAAAGAGCGTTAAGAAGGGAGAGAAAAGAAAGAAGAGAGAGGAGGGGGGAGAGGGGTGGAGAGCGCGTGGGAGCTTGCCTGTAGTTTGAATCAAATCCGTTCAGATAGGCATTACGCATGAAATGATTGAACAGAAACACTAAACGAAAAATCTGGAATCTATTTACATGAACCAAAAGGAAGAACAGGATTGACCGAAACAGAAAACAAAAGGACAGAAAGGCACCAAAAAGATGGCGCTCAGCTGAGAAAAAAACAAACATATAAAGTGGAAAAAAAA